>OY829914.1:169275494-169706306 GCA_963691935.1 Nephrotoma guestfalica
TAGTCGCCACAAAACGTCAAAAAAGTAAATAAATGTTTGCGTCACTTTTCTCAAACTCATGTACAAACAATTTAACATTTCTGTCGCCCTATTTTGGTTTTTCTTTAAATGTTATTTAGCCCTCTGAGGAGATAAGTTTGAAGTAAGTAAAAAATTGTGAATCACTTTTCATATCGAAACTAACAGGGAAAAACATTCTCAATTTAATTTGGGTTCCAAAAAAATTATCACTAACTTTTTACCGAAGAATTGGCTGATATGGGCACATTTAATGAGAGCCTTAATGCATCCCACGATGACTTCAGAGATGGCATATAGTTAAGTTCTCCTCCGATAGCAGTACCAAGATAGCAAACTAAATTTATGTTTGCTATCTTGGTAGAACATTCTTTTGTTTTTGGTAATTATCGTCGTTTACATTTCCTCGTTCGCATGTTTCTGTATGTGGTTGGCTTATTGCTGAGTATTTTAAATTGTATGTCGTAATTGTGTTTTGTCTATTTATGCTATTTGTTTGTTGCTGAGTGCTGTGTTGGTGCTAATGATGTGCTGACTGTATTATTCCCAGTTGAATGTTTCATTGATGGCTAGTGACTTGATTGTTGAATTTTATTAAATATTTGTAAGTTAGTCAAAACATCGTATTTCGTGTGTTCCTGAGATTGGTTTTGTGGTTCAACGATATTGTTGACCTTCTCAAACAATCTTCAATGTCGCTCATGGGATTTTTTTGTTCACGAAGGCTTTCGTGCAGTCATATTTTATTTCGTGCCAAACCAATAAAAAAAAATTCCGCTGCTTTAATGTCTTTTTGATAAAATTAGGGTGATGTCCTACAAAACTTCTAGTTATGTTATTTGCTGGTTTGAATGATTCCTAAAACAAATAGTTCTCCAAAAATTGTCCAAGGATGTTACTGTCTGCGTCATTAAAACCAAGAATGCCGGCGTTATTTACTAAGTTTACGTATTTGGCACTAATATGAAAAACAAATATGATATTTTTTTATTTTTTTTAAGACGACTCTCCACTATTATTTTTAGTCTGTGATGTAACATAAAACATAATGTACACTAAATACGGGAAGAAAACTGACGCCATAAGTATAGCTATAATTTGTTTGCCATAAAATATGCAGATATTACCACGAGCAATTTAATTGTTACAACCGCACTAAATTTCAGATAATCTTTAATAACAGACTGTAAACTACGAGTATGTATACTGGTACAATACAAGGGAGCTACGTAGTTGTAAAATATAAATTCGGATATTTGCTTTGTTTCAAAATTACTTAATACAAATACGAAAAAAGAACTTTATAGAGCTTTTGTTGATTAAAAGCATAATTTGAAAGAGTTGTTGTGTGTTCGAAATAAGTATTACAACAAAAAAGCCAAAAAAAGTTATTTTGTGTTAATTTTGTGTTTAGTGTTTATATACAGAGCAAAGCACACAATAAAAATCTCTCAAACGAAGCTCTAAAAAATGTAATTTCTGTTGGATAGGTTTCGTTCGTTTTGTATTCCGTATACAACTCGTACAGCTTTTATGTTCTGTATGTGTGTTATCATTTTGATTCATTAGTTATGTAAATTTCATCATAATTTTTTGCCGGTTGCTGTAATTTTACGGTATCTTCCGTGTACATCATATAAAAATCTCTTGTAGCACTTCTTTCATACAAAACATACAGCAAAAGGTATGCATGCCTATTCTCGAGAAGCACGTTACAAATCCAGCAACAACGACTGCAGAGAAAAGGAATGGATTAAAAATTTAAGTTGTTTGTAAATTTACAACCATGGATTATAATTTAATATTTATACATTTTCCCTTCTTAGTTTTCACTTTTTTTATAATAATATTAAATTTATAGGCTTGACAATTTTTGTTGTTGATGATATTGTATCAAATAAAGGAAAATTAAGATTAATAACGGGTGATGAAAAAATGGTTTTGTTGTGCTGGGCCTGTTCATTTTTATGTACATTATATTTAGATTTTAATGGCATCCCTTGTGAATTAAAAAAAATTGTTTTATTTATAAGTGACATTGTGTGGAACGATGTTGTGCGCGCTCTAAAAAGGAAAGACGGTTTTATAGTCATAACTGCTGGTAATCCTTGGCTAATACATCAAACCAGATGCTATTCTTTTCATAACACAGCAAAAATAAAATGTTGTTAATCTTCTTTAGACCATTTTCAAAGAATTTTTGTTTGTTGCTGGTACCAAAACATTCTGAATTGTTAATTTCAAGCAGAAATCTGAGAATGTTTACAGAAAAAATCGTTGTTGTAGGTTGTTATTTCTGAGAAATGTGTTGTTTAATATGACGACTAGAGTGTAAAATTTCAACTAAAACAAAATTACATTGAAAGATTAGCGCACATGAATGGATCACCTTTCTTTATTTCAGGAATATATTATTTTTTAATATCCCATTATTTAGACGTATTGTGTTTTCATAATCGACCGAAAATATGAAGAGGAGTAACTTGATTTTTTACGTAGCTTTATTCAATTTTAGATTATAATGATATTTAAGTTGTTTGTTGGATTAGGTTATTTATTGTTGAAGAGAGAAAACAAAACATTTGGAATCTGCTGCCAAGCGACAACCCAATTTAGCTCCAGCTAATTTAGTACTAAACAATAAGTTAACGACATAAATCACAAAAACTAATGAAATCAGAAGTATTAAAAATAAATCTTAAAAGGCTTAAAGCACACTTTTGTCTTTTGATATTAATAAGCCACAAAGTGGTATGGTAATTCAATGTATTTTAATAGAGTTTAACAACTAATCTAGCTAATCGACAGACTGTCACCTTTAGTGGTAGATACATTATAAAAAGCATTCATATGTTGGGTTGAGTTTCACATCCCCATGTAGACCCACTTTGGGAGATTTTGAATCAAATCAGATTTTTAATATCAGTTTGTAGGAGGATGTGAAGATTCGTGAGACAATCTGTTTTTGTTACCAAGCAATGGTTAAAAATACATCACATTTTTAATTTTGAATAAACAAGTAAATTCTTTCTAGTAATTTTTGGAACAATTCTAGGTTCTGGTTTCCCATTAGAGCCGTGGTTGCTTGTTCCATAAAACAACTCAGCAAGTGTACCCGTTAAATTTTATTCTAATGTAAACCTTATTAAGAACGAAATTGATTGAAACATGTTTCGTGGTGTTCCACTCGTAAAACCACCCGATTATTTTGTTTTTTGTTTGAGTAGCTTGTAAACAAATTAAAATGGAAATAATTGGTGGTCGTACAACTTAGATAATCTCTGTTCCACTTTCATTTGTGGGTACAGCACCGTAAAGCTCACCGCTGTAGTCGTTGATATAGATTCTTATAATGGTTACACGGAGATGACTTTAGGTTCTGTATATGTATCTTTTGATTCCCATGAACCGCTTTCATCGGAGGAACTCGTAACACCAATGGCATGAAGTTTGAATAAGGAAAGTCTGAATTATAATTAGTTGTGTCTAGGCTAGGCATTAGGCTCATCATCATTCATCGCCCATTTGAGGTAATTCAAATATTAACAGCAGTATCCCTGTTTAATTCGCTAAGAGCATCTGAATTTGAAAATTTTCAAATGCTCTGTAATTCTGGTCGCCGCGAAGTGATTGACATAACTTTGTGTTTTATATCCATCATCTATGTAATACTAAATTGGAGAGTAACAAACGATATTCTAATTTCTGATAACAGGTGTATCTATTTTAATACGAAAAAATTAACAAACTGGAAACTTTCTCTAGAGAACTTACGATTCACTCACCTAGTTATTCGATCGGTAGAATTTGCTTAAACTCTAAGCTTGTACTCTAAGCTTAAACAGTTGAGGAAATTTACTAAGAAACTGAAGAATGTAGCTAGCTTAGCATAATTTGCGCAGAAACTGTAAAAAAGTCTGAGATCTGTTTATAGATTATATTGACGTAGTTTTTGCAATGAAATCAACAATATGTCGGCGATCACCAGGCTGAACAAAATTTTGGCCAAAACGACAATTGCAGATTTGAACCTCTTCGCTGAACTGCTTCTCAGTGTTCATTTTCCTGGTTGTACAAGCGTTCACTTTTGCTTTTAGGTTTGATTCGTCCCTTTCGCAAAGGCTAATTACGTACGATGTTCTGCATTGGAGTTTATTGTCCTTTACACCGTTTCAATCGGCTGGTCCTGGTGGGATTTTTCCTTTTTTTGCTGAATTACAGCATGGCTATCCTATAATTAAAGACTATGTGCTTCTCCTCTTCCAAACCAATTGCTGTACGTTTACGAATTGGGCGACAAGTAAAGACAGAAAAAGCGAACAGCGAAAGACTTGGGAGAGCCTCGGCCCCAGAACAGATTGCAAAGATGATAAAAAGATTTGTCCTCAAACTTTGAAATCATAGAATATATTTTTATTTATCCCTCAGTAATATGCAGCATGCTTACGGACTTGGCAGATCCCATGAGACGCGGCTGCATGAGCTTGTAAACTAAGATTGAAAAATCCCTGAATAACAAAGTACTTCTCATGAGTGCCTTCCTGGATAATGCGGAAGCACTTGATACCACATATTTGGTTACAAATATTAATTCGTGTATCAGATGTGGAATCGATAACACCATTATCAACTGGATTGAGTCGATGCTCAAATCTCGGATTGCTGTAAAAATTGTCTCTGTAAAAATTACCTCTGTTTGTTTGTAGGATGGTGTACTTTCACTACTTCTGTGGCTCTTGGTTGTCGATGATATTTCCGGGGAACATCTGAATGTCATATCTGACCTAGTGCAATAAGACCTCCATACTATTTGGTCTTGTCGTGTCAATAAAAAACTTCACGTACATCCATCTAAAGCTGATATGGTGAAGTTCACCAAATACAGAAATCAGGATTGCCTTATTATTCCCACCCCAGATCACGTTAAGCATCCGGGTGTTATTTTAGATTCTAAATTATCTTGGAACTTCCATTCTTGAACATTAACTTCATTAAATTAACTGCTATAATGGCAATGTCGCAGAACTTTTGGCGCTTCCTGGGGATTGTCTCTGAAACCATAATTTTCCTCCCTCGGTTAGAAAACCTTTATTTTAGACACAGCTAATGGCAGATTATTGAGCCTGAGTTTAATTTCTCTAAATCATTCTCGGTGGTTTATTTTTCGAGAGATTTATGGATATCGCAAGAATTTATGGGTGAACTGGTCAAATTACTAGTCTTCTATTTTGACGTTTCGCACGAAAATTTTTCTGGAGGCTTCGGTGCCTACTTCCCAAAGGATTTTAGGTGTCAGGGAGTCTGGGTGCTCATTGTTAATCTTTTCAGGTTAAGATTATAGCTCTGACTCATTGCGTATCCGAAGCGCTAAGTTGTGAAGTTGAAAATCACAACATCGTCTTATGCACTGACTGCAAAGCGGTGCTAAATGTTTTGCGTAACCCCTTGATTGATTCTAAGAGTGTAAACATCTTATAAATCTTCTTTGCAGTCATAATAAAAACACAGCCATGTGGGGCAACGAGATTGCAAATTCTTTGGCAAAAGCTGGTTCAAGCTGTTTTTATGGGCTCAGAACCTGTTATTCTTTTAACATTTGTGGTAACGTCGCAATCAAATATTTCTTTCTACATCTGTTAAAGCAAGAATCATTAAACACAACCGGCTGTAGTCGAGTTCGCTTTTAGCCAAATACGAATAAACCTTTAAAAAGGATAATCTTCGAATTTTCGTTGAGATTCTAACATTTGAATCGCGTGTGGCTGGCTCCAACTACCTTGTATGATGACTGCAGCGGCTGGTGATGATAACGTTCATTTTGTATGTAGCTGATTCAATTTACCAAGAATGCAGTGCGCACATACGCACTTTGATGAAATCCCTGCGGCTAGCACAATGGGCGCTTTGAGGCACTGAGTGAGAAACGCTGGCTGCGTCGCAGCCATTTCAAAAAAAAGTGACAGAAAACTTACCAAAACTTAAAATTTAAGTATATACGATTTTGTTTCAATTTAAAAGTAAATGGTTTCAGCCGAGCATTTTGTATTTGTAAAACTAAATATTTGACTATACGAGTATAAACTCCGTCAGCTCATGGCTATATCTTCAAATAAAATTAAGTTTACAACACGATTAATGAAATTCTAAATCAAGTAATAACTTTTTAAAACCAAAGATTCAGTAACAATACTTCCTCTCAACAAAATTGCTTCGAATAAGTTGTTCGACTCGTTGTTAACGATTCAAAAATTCAAACGATCAATATCTTTATTTATTCTGATTTTACATTAACCTTTCGAATAACTTTAGTTAGTTTCTAGAAACCAATTTATAAAGAAGTTAGTTTGAGAAAATTTGTGAAACTGTAAAGAAATCCGAGATTAAAGATACCGCATCACAATAGCACATTGTTGTTCACCTTTAAACTCTCGCGCACACCACCCTCATAATCGATTGAAGTCAAGAAAAAAAACAAAATTCCAATTAAAATATTCCTTTCTGTATCATTTCTAAGTTCCTTTCACATAGCTACATATATTTGGTTTCACGAGCAAAAAAATTTCCTTATCAATGAATTTCAGAAAAAAATGTAAAAAAAAACAAAAAAAATAAAATTTTCGTATTTCTAATCTCTCTGATGTAAGGCAAACTTTCCTTTATTATTTTCGTTATTTTTTAATTTTATTTAATTTAAATAATGAAACAAAAAACAAATTCTGAAACTTAATTTCTGTTTTATTGCTATTGGTTAAGCTTTTTGCGTTCGAGCTTTATTTTCCCACTATAAATTATTTGTTGCTGGGTCGGGTTTTTTTAAGTTTTTCGTCTTTTCTCTGTTATATACTTTTATATACGTAATACAGATCGGGATACATCCGCAGACAAACAAAAAATGTTTGTGTATTAAAGTTGTATGTAGTTTTATCTTTATGTTTTCGTTATATTTCTTCATCATTGTTCTCGGTATACGTTGGGCTTTAAGCTACGAAAAATTGAAGATACGACGAGAAAATTTAATTTATTTAATTAAATTTTATTAGTTTTTAGCGTTGATGAAAATTTAGAACATTTTTCTTGGAATAAATAAGATGAAGTTATCTTTTGTTCCTCAACCGAAATGTACAACAACGGCATCATTTTCGTTGTATAGCAGAGGTTAGCCTTTAAAAAAGCGCTTTGGATATATACAAATATATTTTGTTGGTAAAAAATTGTCCGTAACACTTATGGGAATTGAAAAACATTTCGAGTGACCGATTTCGATTTCTGTTTTATGTGCTGTCTATTTTTTGTAGAGGGAGATTGAATAACTTAGGGTAATTTTATATATTGGATTTGGTCTGTTGACATACATTGTGATACAGAATTTTTTGTTGTGTAATGTTTACGACCAAGTAATGTTTGGAAAATTTGGACTATTTTTTGGAAAACAATCTCGATATGGCTCTGTAAATAAAATTTATTTTTTTATAAAACATGGTATTTTTGTACAAAACCGTTACATAATATTATGAAAAACATAAAAATTTAATTTTACTTATAGTTTTATAGTTTTAAATACAGTGATATCGTATTCCATATGTTCTTCTCGTACTTCTCATATAAGCCATTTAATATGAAAGTTGTGTGAAGTGAAAGCCATATATAAATTAATCATTTTTGGTACATTTTTAAAGTGAAACGAAATGTGGGCCATGTCAGGTATTATTTACCATTATTTACCACACAATGAAGACGATTATGAGGTAGATGAAAAGTACTAAGAAAAGGATAATGATCTTTATCATGATGAAAATTTTGAAATTATAGGTGACAACACTTAGTTGCCTCTGTTATCTTCTGTGTTTAACCAAATTGGCACGATTAATAAAAAAGTTTGTAAAATCGCAATGTATGTATCATAAATCACCTTTGTGAAGATAGCCCAAAATTATATTCCCGAAAATCGAAAAAGTTGCTTATGGCAATACTGTACAAGTTTATGTATACTATTGCGACATTTAAGTAACAATTGTAACAAAAGATCTAAATTATGAAATAAGTATTTCCGAATAATTGCTAGAAATTAATAAAAATATTATGAAGTATAATAAATACAACAAAAAGTTGTGGTATAAGGTGTAAATAAACAAAACAAATTTCTACTCTTCAAAAACTATGCTGACAGAAAAAATCTTGAAATCAAGATACAAATTTTACTAGCATCTATATATAGCATTAATAACAGCCCCGAAAATACCATGACACTTAAATTATTTTAAGGAGTTAAGTAGAAGTATAGTTCCTCGAAAGCAGAAACAACCCGTTGGCCAGACTATCGGCTTATATCTGGCGATGGAGGAAGATTTAAAGTAATTGCAGTGAATTTTTTAGAACTTTTTTATGGGGTACGGTTGAGATATAGTCCTTCAAACACACCAAATATTCGTTGGCCGGACTATCGGCTTATGTCTGGTGATTAAGGAAGATTTATTGCAATCACAACAACTATATTGAATAATGTGGAAAGTTATGATAAAATAATATTTACATGTAATTCTTTCAGAGATCCACTACTGACTCTTATTTGCAAAAATATTCCAATAAAATGCAATGAGAATAACCGATTAAAGAATAAAAATCTATTAGAACGGAATAAACGCTACGTTTTAAATCTTTTACTTGAATTTGAAAAGAGAAACCAAGCTACCAAAAATGTTTCCGAAACATTTATTGGAATACCAACAGAGAAAAACGTTTGTGTTCTATATTTGAGGCTGTTGTTCCAAATGAACCAATATGGATGGTCTAGATCAAGAAATGGAGTATTTTAAAGAAAACCTAACGGATAAACAATTTATAGAAACAAACAATTTTGAGGTCAAGTCAAATGAAATACAGGTTCCACCATGTAAAGAGGAAACTGTTGAAGAATATATAGATATGGACAATATTTTAATCATACTTATAAATATTTAGAATGAAATCTAAAATAAGAATTACTAACCAAAATGACTGGTTGTCTGGTATACATTAAAGAAAGACAGGTAGTGAATGTCGAAAATTCACGTAATCAATAAAGGTCAAGCAGTTCACCATTTCAAAGTACACACGTGAAGACACGAGTAATGAATAGGAAAAATTGTTTTTAAGTGAAGACAAAGATTTTGTCAAGACAACAAAATCTATAGTGAAATGTACCACCGTAGATGTTTTGCGAAAAATAAAATCGGAAGAGCTCATGGACCAGGACAAATGTAAAGATGGCATTGAAGACATGTACATCGAAATTAAAAAAACTAAAAATTCTGCTGAACAATGTCTACGGCAGTTATCGAAATGGCCGTTCTTTGTAATTTCTTTTAGTAATGGTCAAATTAATTATTAATAAAAATAAATCAGTCGCAAAATTGATTTCACTAACATCGGACGTAAAATAAAACAAACGAAAAGTGCAGTGTTGGTGCTTTTTATTTTGTTATAATATATAATATAAAATTGTAATTTAGTGAGTGATAATGTGAACATGAAGGCCCTTTTTTCCCCAAAAAAGACTTCTTCGAACACCGTAAGCCGAACACAATCTACATCAAACTTGAACCAGCTTCATGTAGAAAATTTAAATATTACAAGTACAAGTGTAAATCAAGTGGGTAAAGTTCAACATAGTCCAAAGAAAACACCTATACAAGTGATTAAAAGTGCTTCTTCGACAGAATTAGTTATACCGCTGTTTAAAATTACAAATCAAAACAGCGAAGAAAAAATTAATTCATCAGCAAATGCAATGCTAAACGAAAACAATAATAATGAACTCAGTGCGACGAACTCTAGTGACCGTGGCCAGTTTGAAAATAATCTAGTGCAAACGGGATTGGATAGGTATATCACTGTTCAATCTAAAAGAAAACGTAGCCCGAGATCTGCTCAGTTTGCTGGCAGGAGCAAAGTGACACGGATTGAAATACGTGTTAACCAAATACCGCTTAACAACCGATTCTCTAGTTTAGAGGTCGGTGACCTCAATACAGCGCCGAAATCGAAACCTGAGAAACCGCCTCCAATTTATTTAAGGGAAGCATCTAACAATGAACTGGTTAATAAAATCGCATCATTAACAGACTCTAAATTTTATATTGCCCCGCTCAAAAGGGGTAATATAAACGAAACAAAGATTCAAACCTTCGAAATCGATGGCTTCAGAGCCCTAGTCAAACATTTTGACGAAGTTGGTAAAAAATATTACACATACCAGCTAAAAAGTCAAAAAGGGCTCACTGTTGTGCTAAAAGGAATTGAAAGCTGCGTAGATGTTAGCGACATACAAGCTGCACTTGCTGCGGAAGGTTTCTATGTCAAATCTATTGGTAATATAGTAAACCGTGAGAAGGTACCCCAACCAATGTTCCGTTTGGAACTAGAGCCAGAGGAAGAAAAGTCAAAAGGAGTTCACAAGATTTACAACCTAAAATATTTGCTACATCGCAAAATAGTAATTGAAGAACCTAGGAAGAGGTCAGGACCAGTTCAATGCATAAAGTGCCAAGAATACGGACACACGAAAGCATACTGCACCTTAAATGATGTTTGTGTTATTTGTGGTGAACTTCACGGCTCCAAACAGTGTGACAAATCTCGCAATGACCCATCTGTGAAACGTTGCAGTAACTGCGGTGAAAATCATACTGCAAATTGCAGGGGATGTGCAGTGTATCTGGACTTAAAACGGAAAATAAACCCTAAAATGAGAGCTGAGCAACGAATGCTCAATATGCAATTTAATCAGAGGGCCATGTTACCAAAAAATACAATAGTCACCAAACCTGCGAGTGCAAACACACAAAATAATAACTTGGAGACGTTTGACAGCAGTTTTGCTCAGCCAGGTGTTTCTTATGCAAACATCCTAAAAGGCAACAAACCGAAACCCAAAGTTCGTTTTAATGAAGAGGACCTAAATATTCATACCACGCTAAATAAATTAACCGAGACCATCCAAAGTTTCATGACGATGATGGAAAGGCAAATGAGCAAGATGATGCAAAATATGAATACGCTTATGCAAATAATAGTTAACAATCAAAAATGACAGTTCTTAAAATAGCTATTTGGAATGCGAACGGGCTTCCGCAACATAAAGCTGAGGTGCACACCTTTCTTATAGAACAAAATATAGACATCATGCTAATATCTGAAACACACTTCACCAAACACAATTTTTTTAATATTACCGGCTATTCCGTTTATGACACCAAACATCCGGATGGAAGAGCACACGGCGGCACCGCAGTCTTGATAAAAAGAAGGTTAAAGCACTACGAGCTCCAGAAATATGCTAAAGATCACATCCAAGCTACAACTATTTGTTTGGACGAATGGTCTGGGAAATTTGTAATATCGGCTGTTTACTGTCCACCGAAACATGCAATTAAAAAACACCAATTTATCGACTACTTTAATCAGTTGGGAATCAAATTTCTAGCAGGAGGTGATTATAACGCTAAACATGTGCAATGGGGTTCGAGGTTGACGTCACCCAAGGGCAAGCAACTCTACGAAGCAATAAACGAGAAAAACCTAGATTATTTATCATCTGGACATCCCACTTATTGGCCTACCGATAGAAAGAAAATTCCTGATTTAATAGATTTCTGTGTAATACGAGGAATAGCACGCACCAATGCTCAAGTCGTTGACTGTTATGATTTATCATCAGATCACTCACCAATAATCGTAACACTAAGTACGCAAGCATTAAAAACTGAACCACCCCAACGTTTAACAAACAAACTAACGAAATGGGTTCTGTATAGAAACGTAGTAGACGTAAATTGTCATCTGGATGTCCCACTGCAAACACCAGAAGATATCGATGCCGCGATAGAAAACTTAAGAAAAATAATGGAAATGGTGCAAAAAAAGTTACTCCGGAGTACAAAAATTCGGGAAAAAATAGTAAGCTTTCAAGTAACATTCAAAAGTTATTGGCAGATAAGCGGGCGACTCGGCGGCTATGGCAGCTGCACCAATCTCCTTTTCATAAATGGAAATTAAATAGAGCTATTAAAGCTCTAAGAGAAGCAATACGGGAAGAACACAATCTCGGAATGCAGAATTACCTAAATGAGCTCACAGCAACAGAGAAAACAGATTACTCACTGTGGAAGGCAGCAAGAAATTTAAAAAGGCCAGAGCTATCGAACCCACCGGTAAGGAAACCAGATGGTCATTGGGCCAGAAGTGATTTAGAAAAGGCTATCGCTTCTCTAACTATCTACAAAAAGTGTTCACTCCAAACGAAAAAAATAATGACTGCGTACTATCACAGTTTACGAGGGACGAGTCGAACCCAAATCCAGTAAAATTTAAATGGAAATGCGTCAAAACGGTTATCAAAAACAGGATAAATCCTAAGAAAGCTCCAGGCCATGATCTAATAACTGGAAAAATGATCAAAGAATTACCCGATAGATGCATAAAATATATAACATATATTTTTAATGCGATTATGAGATGTGGATACTTTCCCCAAAAATGGAAAATATCTCAAATTATCATGATTCCTAAGCCAGGTAAAGACGAAACCCAAGTCTCGTCGTACAGGCCAATAAGTCTACTTCCGATAATTTCAAAGCTCTTTGAAAAGATGCTACAAGAACTAATACCTATATTAACTGTAGGTCGCATTATACCAGATCACCAATTTGGATTTAGAGAGCAGCACGGCACAATAGAACAGGTGCACAGAATTGTAAACACAATTAAGCTCTCCTTAGAAGAAAAGAAATATTGCTCGGCAGTTTTCTTGGATATTGCGCAAGCTTTCGACAAAGTATGGCATGAAGGATTAAATTACAAAATTAAAACTCTTCTGCCTAGACAATTTCATGCAATTCTTGAAAACTACTTAGCCCAAAGGATGTTCTAGGTGAAACAAGGTACGGCCACTACTGATTTAACCGAGATAAAGGCAGGAGTACCGCAAGGTAGTGTATTGGGACCTGTGCTATACTTGTTGTTCACAGCTGACTTACCAACAACTGAAAACATAATCACTTCAACTTTTGCTGATAACACAGCTATATTGTTTTCACACAAAAATCCTCAAACAGCATCGAGAGAATTACAAGAACATCTGTACAAAATAGAAGATTGGCTAAAAACTTGGCGGATAAGGACGAATGAATGTAAATCAACACATGTAACATTCACCCTGAATAAACGCACATGTCCGGCAGTAAAATTAAGCAATATCACAATTCCTCAACAAACAAACGTCAAATATCTCGGTCTTCATCTCGATAGAAGATTGACATGGAAAAAGCACATTGAAACAAAACGTAATCAACTAAAAATAAAATTTTCTAAAATGTACTGGTTGATCGGTAGAAAATCGAAACTCTCTCTAGACTGCAAGGTTCTACTATACAAAGCGATCATAATCCCCATATGGACATATGGTATCCAACTATGGGGCTCAACTAGTGCCTCAAATATAGAAATTGTACAAAGAACGCAAGCAAAGATACTTCGTAGCATTACAAATGCGCCCTGGTATATTTGAAACAGCAACATCCATAGAGACCTAGGAATCAAAACGGTTAAAGAGACAATAAAATCATGCAGTCTAAAATACCATCTGAAACTGGAATCACACCCTAACGAATTAGCTAGAGAACTACTAAGGCAACCGAAATACAAACGGCTTCGCAGAGCAGATCCTCTAGATTTAATCAACTGAAATATTTAATAATTACACGCATGTTGACCTAACACACTTAAATTAAGTAATTAATAATAATTTAAAAATAATAATGCATACTAATATTAAGTACTAACATAGGTTAAGGCTTAAGTAAAAAAAAAATATATAGTTTTTAAGAATTTCACACTTCTTGTTAGTTTCGTATAAAGAAAGATTCAAGAATAAAGCCTTTGGCAATAGTTACAAAAAAAAAAAAAAAATAAATCGAAGCAATTGGTTGTATATATGGATGCAACTGGGGGACTCGTGCGACCACCAAATCCTGAAACGTCGATGGTGTTGTATTATGCCCTTATCATTTCAGTGAAACCAAATGAACACGATCCTAGTGATCAATTTTCAATAAGCGTCGTTTTAGATAGTTTTAATAACAATTTAACAATCTTTGACTATTTAAAAATTTGCAATAAATAGATGTGCAACAAGAAATACGTAGATTTAGGCAAATTTGTGAAAATACACCTTTGTTGTTCGCATTTAACAAAGAACTTGGTAAATGATATTAATGAACATTTTAGAGAATCATCCAGCGTATCTAAGTATGTTAAAGAAATAGTGGCCTCATTTATTAAATACACTACTCCTGAAAGTATCTCTGCAGTATTTAATTCAGATTTCATTAACTCAGAAGGATCTAATGATAATCAAAAGAATCTAATTGTGTATGAAGATATTGATTTATTCAGCAAAACCATTTATGAGCAGAGCCCTTTTTCCAAGATTTTTCTAAAATATTCAATAAGTGTAATATTATAGAAAGAAATACGAATACAACAAATTCTGTGAATAATTTTTAAAAGCCTCCCTTTATAGAAAAATTTATTAAAAAATATTTAACCTACGTACCACTTTGGTCACAAATTATTTACAACGCAGGGAGACTCAGCAACAGTCATATTGAAAATTATTTTTCAATTATCAAAAGGCGTTACCAATTAAAATTACCTACTAAATGTCTAAGCTTTTTAAAAGAAATTAGAATTAGAAATGAAATTATTTTAAAAAAATTTCATTCTGAAATTCCTAAACGGTCAGTCAAAAATTTGTCGTTAAATCTTAAAAAAAAAGGATAATGTATTAAGCGCATTAAATACGACCGAAATGTGGGGGAAGAAAAGCAATCCTGAAAGAGAAAACCATAATTACTTTAATTTCACAAATATTAAAGAATTTAACGAAAAATCCGAAGACGAACAAAACGATTTTGCCACAAAACTGCAAATAAAACATTTTGAGAATAAACAACTAACAGGGCAAAAATGTCATATTGGAACAGCACCAGGAGTCACTCGGTTGCTGTGTAATGGTAATTTAATAGAAATCTCATATTATAAAAATATGTGCGCTTTTGATGCAACTATTCAACATAAAATTGACACATAATAATATATTTCAAGAAGCTGAATGCCCTATTACCAAGGTTGTAACTGCATTGTACGAGAGCAATGAAAGTAATTGCGATTGTAATGTAACACAAATAACAGATTACTTTTTAAAAAAAAAATCCCTCTTGCGTAGCGGAATTTTTAGGCGAAATTTGCGGGAAGTCGTCTGTTAGAAAAAGACCTTATACATTTCCATAGATATTGTAATACTGGAAAATGTTGGCATTCAAAATATAGAAACAAGTTTTTCAGTGATTCCTCAAAAAAGATGTTGCGGTTTAAATTTATTATCGCCAAATGCCCAACTAAACCAATACGCAATAAATAACACTGAGTACCTTAACAGCCGAACACATACACCCATAGCCTTGCAGCATATTCCACAAACAATAAAAATTGAAAATAAGGTATTAAAAATTACTTTCATAATCAGTTATAAAGTAAATTGTTACACTGCCTATTGTAAAAAAATGATTACTGTGAAGAATTTGATGATCTTAAAGAAAATGTGGTTAAAATAAGAAATTCCTCAAAATGTGTAACTCTGCATTTCCTTTGCTATACAATGTGTAAATAAGACGGAATGCCTCCAAGATAAAATTGCATTATTTTCATAGCTGGCCTCCTCATTGAAATAAACATTATTCGAAAAAATACGTGAATTTTATACGAAACTATCACAAACATAACCTTCAAAACCAAACCAACTCAATGGTAAATAATACTCGGAATAATAATTATGCAATCGATTTAGATTTTTAATTTTTTTTCTTCCATTAAAGTCGATTTTTCCATTAACTTTCTTCCATTCATATCGCAACAAGCCAGGCAAACAAAAAGATCCTAAGTTCAAAAAACCACACGACTTGATATAGTCCACACCTTAGAAAAATTCTAAAAAAATGCAGAAATTACTTTAAATTTTACTCTTCCTGAGTAGTTTGTGAGTTTGACGTACTTCAACTCAACTCCACCCATAGAACAACTCTGTAAGAATTACAGAAATTACTTTAAATCTTCCTCCATAGCCATACATAAGCCCATAGTCCGGCCAACGTATATATGGCGAGATTTAAGGACTATATATCAGCTCTACCCCATAGACAACTTCCAAAATATTCACTGAAATTACATTTAACCTTCCTTAATCACCAGACATAAGCCGATAGTCCGGCCAACGAATATTTGCTGAGTTTGAAGGACTATATCTCAGCTCTATTCCATAAAAATGTTCTAAAAAATTCACTCCATCGCCAGACATATTTCGATAAGTCGTCCATTAAATATATCACGTAAAATTACTAAAAATAACTCATGAGTTGGCAAATAATTGATATTATTTATTTGTCTCAGCCCCAAAAATGTCTTCATGTTATTATGAAAATGTATAATTTTTACTCAGCCCCGAGAATTTAGTTGCCATTCCAGTAAATATTTTCGTGGCTGAGAGTCAAAATGTGGCATTTTTCGGGGCTGATAGTCAAAAATGTCATGATATTAATAATTAGTTTTGCCACCTCATTTTTCTGGAATGAAAATTGGGCTATTCCCACATACATAAAATTGGGATTACTTCACAAACTTAGTTTTATAAATATTATTTATACTCTCAGTCCCGAAAATTTCAACTGTCCGAACTATCGTGATAGCAAGATTTTCGGGACTGAGAGTAAAATGTGGATATTTTTTGGGCTGAGAGCAAAAATGTCATGATAACAATACTTAGTGTTGCCATTGCATTTTTCGGGGATGGAATTTGGGCTACCTTCACATACATTCATATAACCAAAAGTGCCAACATTCAATAGCATGTCAAACAAGAACATGGCAAAATTCTGAAGTTTATTTTAATGTCCAAATCTAGTTGGCACAAAGTGCTTATTCGACTGCGGGATAATAACAGTGTTGCAGCCTGTTACAAAATCAGTTGAATCGCTAATAAATTCTGCTTGACGAGCCTGCACAATAATCTTCTTCAGCTAACGAGCAAAATAGGCACATAGTTTTCGAATAAAAGAAAAATAATAAGTTAGTTTACTATTATTTTTTCTACTATGTACAGGCAATTAAAGGCAAACCAGTATTTTGTTACATTTACCTAGACCAGTATTGTCAAATCCTTGCAAATTTCGATATTCCAAGCCATTTCTATCAATAATGGAAACTCTTGCAGAATTTTACTTCTCTTGCAGATTTTTATTTTATTTTCGCACAACGCTACGCTAGCACTTGGTTGGCTTTCCAAGATAATCTAGGATTATGTAATTATGTGTTTTCCGAAATTAGCTTTAAAGTTTAATTTCAGCAAGTGCAATTCATATAAAGATCATCGAGAAATCTAGTGTTAAATGAATAAGTTTGTGAAAATGTTCACATTAAGCTGCAAACATTAATGATTGACACTGCACGCAAATCCGTGTTTGGTCCAGAGTAGAAATGTAAGTAATCACTAAATTGCTATAAAAAAATAAAAAGGTGAATATGTTGTGGTCAATACCTGACTTTCTTTAACCACGAAACTATACATAGATCTCGAATACACCAACACAAAGTTTGATTCCGAATAGTGAATCCGCCTAACAAAAGATGTCATTGTTTTGATTGATCGATTCAGTTGTGAGTTATAGTGTGTCAAGGATGGAGGTAAACAAAGAGTAAATTAGCTATATTTTACAATTTTGCTTCGATAAAGGCAAAAATCATGAATGATGCCTATGGTCTCGATCACGCGCAATTTTAGTTTCGTCGATCCCGTTCCAGTTACTTCGATGTCAAAGCAGCACCACGCGCTGGAAGGCCTATCATCGAAAATGTTCATACAATCCTGTAAATTATCAAAGTAGACCAGCATTCGAGCTGTCGTTACATCGACCAGAAGCTGAAGATCGACCACAACACAGTTTTAAACCATTTGCATAAGGCTGGCTTTAAAAAAAACCTCGATGTTTGGATGCCACACGAGTTGACGCAAAAAACTTGATGGGCCGTGTTTCCATCTGAATCTTTGGCCAAACGGAACAAATCGAGACATTTCTGCAGAGGATGGTGCCTGGCGACGATAAATGGGTCAGATACGACAATGTCAAGTGGAAACGATCATGGTTAAAGGCCGGCGAAGCAGTCTAACGGTGGCTAAACCGGGATTGGCGGCCAGGAACGTTTTGCTGTGTATTTGGTGGGATTGGAAGTGAATCATCAACTATGAGCTGCTGCCGAATGGCCAAACGCTCAATTCGGACCTCTACTGCTAGCAATTGGACCGACGGAAGGCGGCAATCTACCGGAATCGGACGGAATTAGCCAATAGGAGAGGCGTTGCATTCCACCAGAACAACGCCAGGCCTCACACGTCCATGATGACCCGCCAGAAGTTCCGGGAGCTTGGTTGAGAGGTTAATATGCATTCACGTTATAGTACGGACCTGATACCAAGCGATTATCATCTCTTTCAGTTCATGGCAAATGCTTTTGGTGATGTGAAAATGACCCCGAGAGAGGGGAAACGGCGCATATTTGAACCAAAAAGAATGATTTTGTCAAGTTAAATAAAGTCCCGACATAATCGTAAAACTAATGGATTTCTTTTTACCCAACCATATATTTGGAAAAAGCTCGTAAGGGAAAATACTTCAGTTGATCGATTTGATGTTTTAGCACGATCAGTCAATCTGTCTCGGCTGTAAAGAGGACACAGACATTTAGTCTACACAGCACCACACACACATACACAGATTATTAAAAAACTCCATTTTTTACTTCAGCGATATTACGAATGGTAACTTTGCAAATATATCGAGGTCGAAACTTTTTACTTCGTGTTATAGCTTCAAATCGTTATTTGTTAGTTTTGAAAAATGAATGTGGACCAAAATTGTTGCAAAATTAATGTAGGCTCTGTTAGTTCTTAGTCGTTTTATTAGGTTTAATAAGGCCGTTTTAAGGTTTTCCAATTTATGAGAAAAACTGAAGTATAAAATTTCATCTCGCCTGTACTGTAGTGGTCGAATATTTGTTGAACAACAGTTTTCTGTCAAAAATCGTCATTTCCGCTTAGTTTTTAGAAAACTGATCTGGACAGACATTGTTGCAAAAATAATGAAGACTGTTAGTTCCTAGCCGTTTTTCTCGAAATTTTTCAAAAATTGTGCAAAAAACAGAGAAGTTCGTATGAAAGTAACCACTTCCGATGGACCTGTGTGAAGTTTCTAACGTCAATTAAAATTGTAGCTACACAAATTAACAAAAAGTGTAACGTACACAAAAAATATTAATTAAACTAACTAATTAACTAACTAACTATTTAACTAACTAATTAATTTAAAAAAAATTAATGCAAACTAACATTCAGTTAATAATTTTTAATTAAAAACAAAACAAAATTTACTGATATGCAAATATTATTGCTTTCAAAGTTTTATACAATTAACAATTGAGCTTACACACCAAATTAACAGTCCATTCTTGACTTTCCGTAATATATCCACTATTACCATCGAATAGTAGCCTATTCAAATTAGCATAGTCCGTGCATATAAAAAGGGTTATGCTGCTCTGACAAAATTCGAAATGTCGATAAAATAAACACTAGTAAACACTCGAGCCTATTTAAGTTAGTGCAGCCCGTACATATAAAAATGGCCCCCTCTGAAAAAATTAGTAATATTATCAAAATTTTTATATGAGAGCCGATCATACACATTAATAGTTCATCTTACAGTTTCCACAATAAAGCCACTACTAACATCTCGATACACTCGACCCTATTTAAATTAATATAGCCCGTACGTTACAATTGGTTGGGCTCCTCTAAAAAAATTCGAATTGATGAAAAAAACACCCAATTAACAGTCCATCCAAGGGTTGCCGCAATATAGCCACTACTTCTATCGAATAGTAGACACTTGATGGTATTCAAATAAGTATAGCCCGTACATATAGAAAGGGTTAGGCTCTCGTGAAAAAATTCGAAATATTATCAAAAATATTATATGAGAGGCAACATATCATACACACCCAAGTAACAGTTGTTCCTTTCTGTTTCTACAATAGATATTACTACCATCGAATAGTATAAACTCGAGCGTATTGAAATTAGTATTGGCCAAACGTATAAAAATTGTTCGGCTCCCCTGACAAAATTCCAAATTGTTGACAAAATTAATATACGAAAGCCGAGTATACACACCTAACTATCCGTCCATCCTAGCCTTTACAACCATTGAATAGTAGACACTCGAGCCTATTCAAATTAGTATAGTCCATACATATAAAATAGAATGAGCTTCCCTGACAAAATTCGAATATAGTTTAGGGTGTGTATGATCGGCTCTCATATAATATTTTTGTCAAGATTTAGAATTTTGTAAGGGGAGCGGGAATGTGTACGGAAAAAAACTAATTTGAATAGGTTCTGGTGTCTACTATTCGATGGTAGAAGTGACTATATTCCGGAAACTGTAGGATGGATTGTTAATATGGTGTGTAAGCTCAATTTTTAATTGTGTAAAACTTTGAAAACAGTAAAATTTGCATATCAGTATTTTTTTTGAATTTTTAGTTAAAAATTATTAACTGAATGTTAGTTTGCCTTATTTTTTTAGTAATAATTTGTAGGTTAAATATAGAATATTTTCATAGACTTTTATAATATTTTTTGTGTACGTGGATGATAGGTCCTGATCAGTCTGTGCTGGAGAGAAGCTACAGACAGTCTCCACGGCACCACACACACACATAGAGATTTTTTAAAAACTAATTTTCTTCACTTGGGCAATATAGCGAATCGTAAATCTGCAAAAATCTGGAGGTTAAAATTTTTCATGATAACTATGCTTTATTTTACTACGTACAAGAAAGTAAAACAGCAATTTAATTTCAAACAAGTATTGTTTGACCCCTAATATCGTATGCCTGATTAGTTCGTGTTGTGATAATAACGGATATAGTCGGAGACCAATTTTATTGTTTTTGATTTGACAAAGTGAAACGCGCGACCGTCCCATTTATACCTATATCTCCAATGAAACCACCCATAATTTTAGGATAAAACCCCAGACATCCCACCCATAATAAAAATCATAGTATGTCTATAATTTTGGACCCTTCCAGATCCAGAGATAGAGGTTAATATATTTCAAATGGCACTGTGAGTGTTGCGTAATGTATCATTTGAAGGGTATTTCAAATGCACACAACGTTATGGAGTTTTTGAAAATGGACTAAACGAATACTGAAGTATGCGAGAATTTTTTTTTATTAAAATGAAACGATACATTAAATGTTCGAAGTGTCGGCCTCTAACTTTCACACAGCAAAACAAACGTTTTGAAGTAACATCAACCTGTACTTAATTGTTCCCTATTTACTTTTGGACATCCATCGATATTTTTTTGTTTTACGGTGTTTATTGATAAACACTGTTCATTTATTTTTAAAACCCACATAAATAATTAAAATATTTTCCAAATGGATCCCAGTATCAATCACCCGACCCGCAGTGCCATTTGGCAAATATTGGACCCCACCTTTAGAGTTCGAGGGATCAAATATATGCCTACGATTTTAGTATCAAGATTTGTTCCGTCCCAAGCTATTTTTTATTTTTATTTTATTTAATGGCAATGCACAAAAAATAAAGCGACGACAACGCTCATATGACCATATACTTATTATCTATTATAAAATTGAATTAAAATTGGTTCCGAAAGACCGCGGTTTGTTGATGACTGGTCGAAATATGTATAGAAATCTGCTGCGTTGGCGAATACGACTTTGGGAGCATAGAAATTTAATTGTTGTAGTAGTTTTGTGGAATCGATACGAGAGGCGAAAATGTCTTTAACTAAGACTGCAGATGCAACATCCCGTCGATAGTCCAAACGTTGTATTTTTAATAAACCACAGCGATATTGATAAGGCGGAAGCATAAAATCGGCTAGAAGATAGACATCAAAGTGCGTACAAAATAAATTGTTTTTGGACACTCGCAATTCTCTTCGAATGACATCGGTATAATGGCAATTATACGGTGGAAGCATATTATAAAATTGAGATAGAATTATCCAATAGCGAAAATCTTTACAATTTCATTTGATAAAAGCCTAGCATATTGTAATTCTTTGAGACAATAGTGTTTATATGCCAGTTAAAAGTCACATTGGTTGAAAAACTACTCCTAGATCAGATTTCTACATTTACTCAAATTAAGGCGTAGTCTATAGTCAGTTGACTATCGAGAGAAAATGTTGTCACGCATAATACTTGGGAAGATTGATTGGGAAGTCTTACAGTTTGCTGGCGGTCTGAAAGATAAGAGTACAATCGCTCTATCGGAATGGATTGGCACCCCAAATGCCTCACATTAGCGATAAGAATTGAGTGATCAATTTTGTCGAACACTTGTCGTCGCTTTTGCTGTCGATTCGTAACTGTAGGCTTTCCTATATAAACACCGTGTTTTGCCTCAGATATATAATTCTTTATGATGGAAAGAATGGCTACCTCGATAATTGCTTTTTACCTGATTTAAAAATTGCACGAATATACGAAGCTATCCAGAGCTCATGAAATAGGCCTCTACGTAGACTTCCATTGAATATGAAGGTAATCGGAATAAATAAACTTTCCACGCAATTCTTAATAAGAACCGCAGGAAATCCATGAAACGTATAATATACAACTTCCTGTTCCTCGAACCTAATAAAGTTAAATTCTTCAAAGACTTCAGAGTATTGCGGTACAGTAATTGGCATCGAAGCATACGGAAGTGAAAAATTTCGCAAACAAATCACAAATATCTGAGGGATGGCTAGTAGCCGAATTTTGGTAAATCATTAGAGATGGGAAAGCAACTACTATTTTCCTGGCGTTCATAAAATTCCAGAAATCTTTAGGACATGCTATCAACTCGTCCTCAATTCGCACTATATAGTTGCCAAACAAAAACCAATTTATGCTTTTGAACTCTTTCCGGGCTATATCAAAATCTGGGCAGAATTAAATGCCGTGTAGTTTGAACAATCTGTGTGCCTTGTTGCGACTTTTCTCCAGATTGACTTTCAATACCATTTCTGAGTATGTCGTTACACATTAAAGCGATTTCGTTTAAATTCCGGGCAGGCTGAATACAGTTCCAATTGCTATTTCTCTAGAAATCCGTTCAAACATGCATAGTAAGCGTTTCTGAAATTAAAACAAGAATTGGATAAGATTTACATAATTCATGAAAAATATTGATCGCGATCGGGGTATGATGAATGCTAGAGCAGCCGGCGAAATCCACACATGAAGGCAATCTTAATTCAACTTTAAAATACGAAGCATCAATAACAAAAATCAGATCCAGGAATTTACCTCGGCTGTTGCTAGTACGATTTAGTTGAGTTCTCGGTATCCTAGTAAAGTAATCTTTAATTGATAAAGCTCTATAGCGTTCGTAGAATCAATCAATAATATTTCCGTTTTATTTGTAACTTTATGTAGATTTTACAGTTTTTGCCATCAAGCTTAAATTTTTAACAAGGGTTAACGATGCTTGTTTTCTGAAATTTAAGCCGGAATAATGATTTTTGATTATAGAAGACAACTTTTATCATAAATCCGGTAGGTTGAAGTTTTCAATTTAGAAATTAAGTGTGGTGTATTCGAGATCTTTGTACATTTGTCGTAAAAGAAAGTCGGGTGTTATGGCCACAACAATTACACCCTTCCATTGTTTAGTCACTTGTCGTTTACGGTAAATCTTGTTTTATCGAGTTTGTTGTATGCAACACAGAAAAAAACGAAAAATTGCATTCTGGATTTAAAAAAGTTGTGATGCAATCTGTAAACATGCTAAGTTGTTTCCGTTTCACTTAATCCTTAAAACGCCATAGCAAAATGCCCAACAAATCTCATTAGTTGTGTATATACAACACCAAAGGCAAATTATACTCAATTTTCGATTCTCGTCTGTCACAAAAAATTTTGAATCGCAATATATCTTAAATTTCAAACCAATATAAACCCCAAAATTAATATAAGATTTGCACAATCTTCAATCATGTGTAAAATTTCAAGGAATCAATACTTCTTAGTCGTCTACAAAAAGTTAAATCGTCGTCTCATCTATGTATACGTCTAATGTTAATTTAGTTCTTTGATTTTTTTTTAGTTATTTGTAAAATGACGACATAAAATTTTTCAACAAATCAAAAACGTGTGATTTATTTATTTATAATATATTTTTGATTTTAATATTCAGCAAAGGAGATCATTCATGGTGAATTGCAGAAAGCAAACAGAATCCGGTGAAGTCTAAAAGAATACATACGGCGTCAAAGTAAAAATAATCGCCAGCTTTATAGAAGAATACAAGAATGGAAGGCTGAGTATGTTGTGACCATCATACGATTTTCGTTTACCTCGAATACGAGAATCAATTTTGATTTCTAAACCAAAAAATTTAACTTAATGGACTTTTGATGAAATTGTCTTGCATAATCAAAAATCATTATTCCTGCTTAAATTTCAGAAAATAAAGGTAATTAATTTTTTAATTTTTGAAAAAGCTCTTGTGAAAGCTCCACTTCCGGTGAACTAGTTTCGGCCAAATATCACTGGTTCCTCTCAATTTACGCAGAAAGCTTAAGTATGAAGTTTCGCCGCCTCTACAGAAGTGTCAAAAATTGTCATTTCCGCGTATTTTTGGAAAGCAAATTTCAACCGATGCAACAAAGTTAATTTTGAAATTTTTGCTTCATTTTGTTTTTTTATAAATGACATACTTTTCAAAATATTTGTAAAAAAATGAAAATGATTCAACGGCAGCTGCCATTTCCAATGGATCGACTTCGGCCTTCTAATTTATGGAAAATGCTTAGGGATGAAGTTTCACCTCGGTCAGTCAATCCGTCTATGTTGCAGAGCACTAGCAGACAGTTAGTGAGCACGCAACCGCACACACACATACGCACGAAAGCATAAACACACACAGAGATTTGTAAAAGAATGATGTTTTGATTGATTGAGTAATCAAGGTTTGTTTTGAAATTGTTCTGATTTTTGATTTTTTTATTCCGATGAAATATCGAAAATAAATTTTCAAATGTAATGTAAAAATGCAAACATTTAAAATATATATGTTCAAGCACAAAGGTTAAATGACCGACCAAATGACACAGTATTTAAAGCTTTGACGTTTAAACCGGGAGGTACTGGGTTTGAATCGAAATAGAGGCCGGATGCAAAACGGATACTTCAACATCTACATACGATTGGTAATGCCAATTATTGTAAACTGATTGAACAAAACTACGACCCCTGTTCAAGTGCAATACTTCAGATAACTTACATTGTGCTATGAAACTTGTATTGAATCAATGTAAATCGGTCCTATAGCCATATGTCTTCGATAGGGTTGTGTTAGTTTTCAAAATTGTTCAGTATTATTTCAAGTGATGTGTAAATTCCGATACTTTTTTTTTGTTTATTTAAATCTCTTTTGGATATTCTGTGTACACTTTATGTATTTAAATGAAGTAAAGTTCAATTGATCTAGCGAATTATATTAAAAATGCAATAATAATTATTAAACACCGCCAATGTAAATTTAACACACCAATTTGTAACCTTTGCAAAATGTAAATTTTTGTTAAACAATTTATTTTACATTGTCTAAGTAAATTTTACTTGTTAACAATAAGATTAAGAATATAAAAATGATTTTTTGATTTAAACAATTTTTACGTATGATAAAGTTCTATTAACTATTTGTAAGGTTTTATTTCGTTTTATTTCTACAAATTTGTTTAAATTTCAAAAATTGCTATTTTAACTTAGGCTAAGTAAGGGAACTTTTAGAATGTTTACTTAGCATGGGTAAACAATGTAAAATATTATGTTAGTTTTACCACAGTACACATAATAGAGGGAATATATTCATAATTTTCATTTTCGTTCATTCCCGTGCATCTGTCAAAAAAATTCAATATGGCGGAAATCGTGAGTAAACAATTTTTGTGTATTTAAAGGTGATATTAATAACGTTGTATAGTTAATTAATTAAAATTTAATAGTTTGTAATATTGATAATAGTGCTAAATGTTTTGATAGTAAAACAACGTTTCATACATTTCCAAAAGACAAAAAACTTTGTAAACATTGGGTATATTGGTGCCGCAGGAAAGTTCTCTTTAATATAAAAACTGCTCGAATATGTTCAAAACATCTTTTATCATACCAAACGCAATCTACGCAGAGTATGGTTTAAAAGTAAAGTCACAATTGAAAAAAAAAATAGTTCTCCCTCACTTTTTGGCCACTGCAACAGGAAGGTGATTTGGCAACACCACGCAATGTGAGAAGTCAGAAACGTGATTTGCGACCAAGGTATGGTATAAAATATGTACATATTATGACATTAATTAAAATTTGCATACATGTTTTAGCGCAACCGTAACTAACATTCATGAAGCCTATTCATCTGCAAGTGATCGACCAACAATGCAAATTTAAAATGATCAAAATGATACCACACCAGAAAATTTTAGTATTGATTCTAAAATTAATAATATTATCTGTAAGGGAACAGAACCAATTGTCGTTACAATGAAAGATTGCGCCACGCAGACTCATTTTGAGACTTAAGACCAATCTCAATGTACAGAACTGACTCAAATATGATTTCATACTCGCAGTAAGTAAAAAATAATGGGAAATCAACTTCAATATGAATATGCATTCGATTTCGTAGATTACAAGAAGAAGTCATTCATTTAAGACAAAAATGCTTAAAACAGGAAACATCTTAAAATGTATATGTCAGATTTTCACAAACGGGCAATTAAAAAAAATGGAATATCCTGAAAGCGAGTCAAACGGGAAAAAGACGATATTGCTAATGCCATTACAATTCACGCATCTGGCCCACGAGCATATCGATTGTTGCTTAAAAAAAATATCCCCTTCCTGCCGTAATGACTTTAAAAAAATGGTGTGCTAAAATTAAAATTTATCCAGAAATTATTCAATGCGCATTGAATATTATGTGGAAAGTTGACATGACCGCTACTGATAAAGTTTGTACAGTTTCCTTCGACGAAATGAAGGTAAAAGAGAAAATTGTTTATAAGACGAAAGGCGAAATACGTTCAAGTCGCAATGGTGCGTGGCCTTTATGGAAGTTGGAAACAGCCTATTTACTACGATTTTGACCAACGAATGACAAAGGATATTTTGTTTGAAATTATAAGTGCAGTCCAAGACTGCAGATTTCACGTAGTAGCAATTGTTTGTGATTTAGGAGGGTCGAACCAAGGATTACTTAGAGATTTGAATATAACAATAACAACACCTGATTTTCAAAATCCATCCAACGA
Source organism: Nephrotoma guestfalica (assembly GCA_963691935.1). Taxonomy (NCBI): domain Eukaryota; kingdom Metazoa; phylum Arthropoda; class Insecta; order Diptera; family Tipulidae; genus Nephrotoma; species Nephrotoma guestfalica. The sequence continues at coordinate 169,302,998 of OY829914.1, forward strand.
ATCCAAAAAAAATTACGTATTCGCAGATGTGCCACATCTTATCAAACAGGTGGGAAACAATTTCGTCGATCATGACGGTTTCGAAATTGAAGGCGAAGTCATCAATAAAAGTATTATCGAGGAGTTAATTAGCAAAACAAACGACGAAGCAGATCTTAGTGTGGCATATAAGACATCGACCTCAAATTTGACAGTCAAAGGTGCAGAACGCCAAAAACTAAAATTAGCAACCAAACTCTTCTCCATACTGTCTCTAAAGCAATTCTGCGTGCTGGTAGTTTGGGCGAACTGAAGTCAGAGAGTTGGCTGAAATGTGCGGAATTTTTCAAATTGGTAAACACTTAATATTAATAATATAAAATCAATAAGCTTCCGGACAGCTCACAGACAGTCGGCAACGAGTTCAAGTAATTGGGCTTTCAGAGTCCATCCAGTTTGAAATTATTGAACAAATTTCAGCAAATATGGCGTGAAAGGCAAATGAAATATGATGCCATTTAGAGATAATAGATTATCTAAATTCCAACCGTTTTATACTAATTCATTTTAAATCTAGGTATTCTAATGACCAATACTTACTTAAAATTACTCCATGAGGATTTAAAATCACAATATGAATTGCCGTATTTATTGACGTACCGTCTAAACCAAGATGTTCTGGAATACTTTTTTGGTGTAATTCGTGCAAGAGGTGGTTTGTATGATCATCCAGATCGACTGGAATTTATGTACCGACTTAGACCATATATTCTGGGCAGAAATGAAGGCAGTTTGTCAAACGATGGAAATACGATGGTAGATAATACTCCAGACATTGAAATAGTCGACAGTTTAAGCAGGAATGTTTAAGATGTTTAACATTAAGTTCCGACATAAATATTCCTGAAGAAGCTGCCGAAGACAAATTACAAGCATTACAGTATGATGCGTTAGAGCATTTTGTTGGGTACATTTATTATAAAAATAAGAATCCAGAGTTGGTGGTAGATAATTCTGTGGTGAATACACATCAAGATTATTCTTTCGCGTGAACAAACCAATTAACCGTAGGTGGTTTTCAAAAACCCAACGACAAACTTATGCATCAAATGAAGCAACTAGAATCCATTTTTAACGAGTTTAATGGTGATGATATTATTTATTGCCAATAATATATAAAAACGTTAATGAATTTAGCGGTTAATGTTGCTGCTGATTTTAAAGTGAAGGAATTATTTTTTCGCTCTAGAATGTATTTTACAACTAAATACTAGTATACTAAATAACAGCAGAAATCGAATCCATAAAACAAATAAACCAATTTTATAAATAAAATTTATCTTTTCATTTATTAATTTTCTGAGAAATTTAATCCTAATCCCTAATTAATTCAAAATAGTTAACTATGTATCATAGTTTGAATACTGCATAGTAAAATAAGCTCACAATCTCCGCCATATTTGAATGTGTTGTTATTGTATTTTGTTTTCTATCTGCGCAATATATTACCTTAATATGTGTGTACTGTGAGTTTTACAATTTTAAATTTAATTAGCAGATTAAGTAAAAATCGCATCACATTATAAATTGATTATTTCTGGATGACAGCCAGATTACCAAGTGCTTGGTTCAATTACATTAACGATGAATCTTAAAAATTAGAAAATTCAATTGTCTGATTTCAATTGGCTTACTGCCATGCCCGCGACTTACAAAAGTACAAAATAAAGTTGAAGATTTCAGGTATCTATATGAAGTAAACACAAGTTGACTTAGCGAATTATATTAGACTACTGATAATTGTTGAACATTTTGTAATCCCGAGTTAGTGGTTTTAATGCACATTTACGATTTTTGTTAATTGGTTTTTCTGGATGATAGCCTTCTGGAAGGTGAGACTATCAAATGTCATTTCAGTTGGTAGGCTAACTTAGATTTAGAATTAAGTTAAACTTAATTTAATAGAGAAGTGTATTATGTTTTAATGAACAATAATTATGATTTTGAAACTATTTCTAAGTAATACAAATTATATTTCTAAAACCCATATAATTTAAAATAGGAAATACAATAAATTAATTGAATTAAATATATTAACTTAATGAAAATTCCTGTTGTTCAATTCACCATTTTTATCTGAATCATGCATGCTTTACATAATATACAAGTATTATTTTAGTGACAGGGTTTATACCCTATTTTCACAGGTGGATTTGTTTCAGTGCACATCTGAGCAAACTGAATCAGAGAATTGCCCACCTTCCATAAGCCAGAAAATAAAATAATAAATATTCTCAAAATGGGAAAGAACATTACCTGATTTACAGAACCTAGTTTGCCAAAAGGGGCGAAATATTGTCATCTGTTTGGCACCCTATTCGATGAAGATAACGGGTGTTTTTTAGAGGTTCGCATCTTAAAGATGGCAACAATGTTTTGTTTGACAACCGATTTGACAGCTGACATTGCTTTGTCATTAGTTTGATTTGCCATTTCATAACGAATATGTTGAAATTGTTTATCAAAATAATGATTCTGTTCGACAAACACATCGTCTTACGTCCATTTTACGGTCGTTATAATCGTCCATAAGAGCGGGTAATTCGGTTAACTACGGAACGTTTTCGCACCACGTGTACTCTAAATGATAATACACATCCAGTAAGGCGTCAAAGAGTGCGTACAGAACAAGCGATAGACGCTGTAAAGCGACTTCGTTTTCAGCAACTCGAGACGTGTCCATTCACTTTATGAGAGATTTTATCTAAGGATCTTGGTTTACTTTCAATTCAATTTGGTCAATAGGCTGAAGCACAAATTGATATTGATGTTGATTTTAAAAAATAAAATTTTGTGCAGCGATGAAGCTCACTTTTGGTTGAATGGGTCCGTTAATAAACAGAATTGTCGGATTTGGAGTGAAGATAAACAACAAGCCTTTGCCGAAACTCCATTACATCCAAAGAAAGTCACTGTTTGGTGTGCTCTATTGGCCGGCGGAGTCATTGGCCCATATGTCTTCAAAAACGATGATGGGCGGAATGTTATAGTCAACGGTAAACATGATTTCTGACTTTTTTGTACCTCAATTGGCTGGCACAATTCTTGCTGATATGTTGTTCCAACAGGACGAATCCACATGATACACAGTGCGGTATGCAATTAATTTACTCAAAAAAACATTTAATGAAAGATTAATTTCACGTAAAGGTCCTGTTAATTGGCTACCAAGATCGTGTGGTCTAACTCCACAAGATTATTTTCTTTGGGGATATGTGGAATCACTTGTCTACGCCGATAAACTAGATGCGATTGAACACTTGGAACAAAATTCGGCGAGTTATTAGCGAGTTACGGCCGCAATTGCGGCGAAGAGTGATCGAAAATTGGACCTCCAGATTATGCCATGTACGCGCCAGCAGCTTGTTTGAGAAAGCTACCGTAAGAACAAATGAATTGGTGTGAGAATGAGGACATATGCATGCAAGTCGTCACAAAAATTATGTCGTGATATGGATATCTAGAAATAAACAGATGGACAAAGCTTTCAAGATCACGTTGATAAACTGAATAAACTGTTTCTGAAATTTGGAGAGTTCTCGAAAAACATAAGTATTGATTAGCAAATGGTTTGCTAGTATGGTCATCACTACAAGAAACAGTTTATATGGAGCAAGCCGATTCGGTTTGGCTTCAAGAATTGGCAATGTGTAGTGCGGAGATCGCTTATTGCTTTCATATTTTAACTATATAAAGGAAAACGATAGGATGTGCTAGAAGTACACGGACAAGACACACGTGTTATAATGCAAAACATCTCGGTAACCAGCAGCCCATCTAACTACGTTTTTTATTTCGATAAGTTTTCATCAGCTTTGAGGTGAAGAAAATACTCAGGGATCGAGATATCGCAGCTACCAGTACTGTTAGATACAATAAGATTGGACATATAAAACGATATAGTATGAAGAGACGACAATTGTGTAACAGTATTATCAGACCATCAGACCCTACTTCCGTTACAGAAAACAACCCGATGGTGAAGAACTAAGAAGGCACTACAGAAAATTCCGCAACCTTACTGTAGTAACTAATACAATAAATCCATGGGCGGTGTTAACAAGTTAGATTGATAAATCAATAAATACACGATAGCAATCCGAAGGAAGAAGTGGTATATTCCAACTTTTACCAACATGATAATATCAATGTAGTCAACGCGGCGGATGTACTATATTGTCTTGCTAGTGAGCGCATACCGCTTTTAAAAATTAGATGAAGTATTGCGAGGACTTATCTCTCTCCAACATCATTGTTCAATCCATAGAACTCAGAGAGACCTCCTCCTTTTGGACTGAATGTGGACTGTATGGTTGAATGGCATCGCCACGATCCTCAAATGGTGCTTTGCAAAAAATCTGTTAGTGTAGCAATATAGCAATTTAATTTTTAATTTCAATGTTTTTTTAATGTCCAGATCAATAGAAATAACCAAAAGTATTGACACCTTGACAGTGACAAACTTGGGAGAGCAATAACAATTTTTAATGGCAATACTGGAAAATAAACTCCTATTACTCAATTAAATAACCTACAAGCCTTGGGAAATGAACATGAGTGGCGGTATCTTCGCTACATGCTGGTCTTTCTAACATCCGTTAGCTACATTAATTCTTATTAACTTTATACTTTAAATTAGGATACAACGAGAAAAATGATTATGAAATAAACCATCAGCCAAGTAACTAACAAACTTTCTAAGTTGTTTAAAAGCTGAATTGGCGAATAACCTGGACCACACATTATCGAAGTAACTCGGTTGGATAAATCTGGACGATACAGTATCAGTATTGGTGGAACGGGATAGTTAAAGAATTTAGTCCGTATTATGAACTTGGACTGTGGCTTAAGGATAACTTTCTTTTTGCTCTTCCGTTGACGAAGAGACCCACTATTGTTAATTTCCGCGGCTGACAAGATGCTTAATTTAGTAATAGCAGTTTATCTTCCTCTTTTAGCGTAAAAAATCGTTGCTGCTCTTCAAAGAATTACCTTGCCAAGATGTGCTACATTAATCCGATTCCGTGCCTACACTACAGGTGTTAAATTATTGTCCTTAATAATAACTATGACGCCATGTTTTATGCTGGGTGCTAGTCTTCCATTTGATCCGGTAGTAAAGTTGAGATAAAATTGAGCTGCATTTGAGTTATTAACTAACTAAGATTTGGTTAAAACATTTGGATTTTAAGTAAAGGCGATATTAAATTAAAAAACTACCTCTAAAAATTATTAGTGAAATTCTAGTGCATTCTATCCACAACTCCATTTCATCAAATGTTCACAATCAGAACGTTCAGCAAATTATTTCGGTATGCATTTCGTACGAAACAACAGCACACAGTTTCTTCTCAGCTCATAGAAACCATCCAGAACTTTCAACGAAGCGTAAATTACCGTAAGATCCATATCCACAAAGGTATATCAGGAAAGGTTGTTCTTCGTCAACCTCATGGTTCTTTCAACTTCCCGTAATAATGAATGCTCTAGCGCAATATTGAACCCACACCGAGTGGCTGTTGAACCGATCTGTTATCTCATTTATAGATGAGAGACAATTTTGGGTTTTACTTTCGGCGTGAGGAACTTTGCTTTTAGGACTATAACCGAAACAATGTATTTTTAAAAGAAATTTTAGCATTTTTACAGATAGTCCCTGTACAAATGTGAACATCCCTTTTAGAAATACCTCAACTAAACTACGGCTAATTTTAACGCAATTTCTTCAGCATTGCATCATGAATTACAGAACACACCACTTTAACCCTACCATACTTTGTTAAACCATCCGCGAAAAAGATTATACTTTAATGGCTCAGAACAGAATCGCTCACCCAGTGATGAGCTCTGATAGAAATAACAATATCAAACCTCTCTTAAAATAATTGGGACTATACATCATAGTCGAAAGTTTTATGGAAGTCTTTGTTTATGAAAATAGACAAGCATTCTGAGTTCACGGCTCAAGCAGTTCCATGAGGAAATGGAATTTAATAGAATAATTGGCCCCGTTACACGTTCGCTGCGCTTTAGTCAAAATTTTTAGTTCCAGTACATTTCGAGCAGGCTACTAGATAGGCTACTATATAATGGTTTAAGTGTAGAGCCAGTATGTCATATGGGTCTCGTTCCTCATCTTTACTGATTGCAATAGTACAGCATTAGAGACGCTTTCTCAGCCCTTTCTAATATTATATTGAGTTATAAACCAAGTCTTGTCTAATATGAAACTCAGAAACTATGCTTTATCTGTGACGGTTAAACTGGTACTATTTAAAGTGGTCTGGTAAAATTTTCGGAATTTGAACTAACCGAGGCTTGCGTTTGAGCTTCAGCTGCTGACTCGATTGGAGAGTATACAGAGCGCGCCTTGCATTCATTTACCCTGATGACCAAGTATTTTTCTGAAAACGCCGGTAACAACATCATCTGCTTATTTAATCATCCGGAAACCTCACCTGTAAGGTTCAGTAACATGTCATTAATGGCGAAATTTCAAAGAATCGAAGATAGCGACGCAACTACTCACAAACCTGTGGAACCCACCATAGTTCTTTATCATCTAATATATCCATTAATCAGTGACGCACGCTCACATATATAAGTGATTTGAGTGGTCACTCAGTTTCTCTTATTTTCTTCGCTTTTCTGTACACAAAAGTCTACTACGGAGAAACACACCTACACTAGATTTATTATAAGCATTAAACAGTTTACTCACGACCTCATCAAACACGTGTATTGATGCAGTTAGTTTTGAAACAGATATCAGTAGTGCATTTCTTAGAATAATTCTGAAAGTATCGCAGTTAGTCTTCTCCATCTCCTTAAAACCAAATTTATTGGCGGACTTTGTTTCCACTTCATATTCAAGATAATAATGAGTAGAAAATGAATGAATGTTGAAAACCTTATAGTTCTTTCCACCATTATCTATAAAACAAAAGAAGAGTGTATTATCCAAGACTTTTTGTTGCTGGTTATGAAAGTTACCTTATTGGCTGCATAAAGAAGATCAATGAACCTTTCCTTTTATGAGCCTCCGTTAATGTGTTTTCAATAATTCTAAGTTGTGTTTTGAAGATCTATCTCAATGCTAGGCCAGCGTTTCCATACGCTTGCTTCGTTCCGACTGGCTAGCAAGCTCAGTGACGGTCGTGGGACCATTAACGAATTGGATACTGCTCGATGTGTCTTCTCTTAGTATCAGAACTCCAGACACGTCTCACTCATCGTTTTTATAAACCTTTAGCGCCACTGTACTGAACATATAGCTGATCACACCGTCGGCCTGCACCGGTACAGCCAGCGACTCTTCTTTGCACAATAGTACATGACGTGTAGGAAACCTTTGCCTCTTTCAATTTTACAACGTTCCAGCTGAAAGTTGCTTATCTGTATTCGTTCTCCAGATTCTTATTGTCTTTAATGTTTTTCCGGCGCTCATTTTTCATATTTCGACGCATGAAGAGCAGCTTTAATCGTAATTTTATCCGTAACAGTTGTTTTTTGTGTACTAGAATATTACCGCTTTTGTACCGTTGCTTTTTGCACATTCTAGACAGAACCGTTCAGTACATCATCTTAGTGTAGTGGGTTCTAGATGAGACGATCATTTATTAGTTACTTTGATCAATTAGAATGAGTTAGAATGAGTGGCTGTTCACATAGACCTAAAGGCATTTTCACAGATGATGTGTCACACTTCCTAATGATAAATGCTATCACGGACAATACAGTTAAGGTGTTAAACTTTATTGACTAACGTTGCTTGGCATGGTAGTTATCCTTTAAGTTTATGGATTTTTTTTTATTAACTCTAGAATTTTTCATCCTTATTAAGACGATTATAATACAGCTTTTTCTGGGTAATTACCCTTTCCAAAACTACAAACTCAACGGTAAAAAATTTCCCCATACCACAGCTGTTCATTTACTAATTATACAAGAATTATTATTTATAATACTTCATGTTAAATTCTTTTGCTATACAAAATTCCTAAAAAACCTAACAGAAAACCACATCAATTTGATGTTTAGGTGTATCAAGGTAACCCTGCTGTATTATAGTCATTAAAAGAGTGTCGATATGGAATTTTTATTATGGTTCCATGTAAAGAAAACTTTTCGTGCTTGTGAGGACATATTTACGGTTCAGGACGTGTTAAATTTGAAAAATATCTAAAAGCAGTCAACAACATATACTACGAGTATATCGTAAATGTTTGTGCTTGATTGATGATTGAATTTTATTATCCACCCGGTTCCAAAACAACATTAAGGTCGAATTTGTAATGAAAATTTGATTTATTTCAATGAATTTTATAATCAAAACTGTTCAAAGCATCACACACACACAAACACATACATATTACACAGTGTATATAGAGAAACTTAGAAGTTGTTTTCTCGTTTTTTTTGGTAAGATAACTCAATTTTTTTATATTTTCAATTTTCTTATATTTTATGGGTTTTGCTTTCTGTTTCGTGCCATAATTTAAAATTTTGTTGCTTGTTTGTATTTTTATGTTTTAAAACAACCATAAAAACAAATAAGAAGGAGATGGGCATTTAAAGAAATCGTATCATTGTTGATTGTCAAAATCAGTATACGATATACGAAGCTTGATACGTAAAGCTCAAAAGGCACAAACAGTATGGTTTTTAATCAACTTTTCCATGGTCATTTTCTTGATTTTTGTGGTTTTTCTCATTTAAATTTTTATTTTTAGCCATCTTGCGGCTTTTGGTGCTTTAATGTTTTGTACTGCTGTTCTGGTTTGCTTTGCTTGGTTTTTATTTTTTGTAATTAAGGATGAAACATTTTGTCTCGGGTGAGAGGTCATGGGGAAAAAAATCAAAGCCATTTTTTTATTGAGCGTGTATCTGTGTGAGTTAGAATGTGAGGCTAGAGGAAATTAATGATGAGGGTCAACATATTTTATGTCGCTATCGATATAAAAACACTTACACATACACAATATGTATTGATAATTATCGTCGTTAATATACTCGCATAAGTCGTTAGAAGCAGATTATTTTCAGAAATTTCGTTAACATATTTTGTAAGGGTGTGTGTATGTTTGGTAGGCCTATATAATATTCTAATAAAATCAGATTGTTAACTCTAAAAATATTTTCCAGAAGCAATCATAAAAAATTTTAATAAAATAAATCACAAGATGCTATCGAAATTTCAAGGGAATATCCATTAATACTGCTTCATATATTTTAAGTTACCAATCCCAGTCGGATGGATAAGTTTATTTTTACCTTTTTGGTACATAGTATATAGAAAAATAAATTTCAAATCGGTTTAAAGTATCCAGTGAAACAAAAAAAATACACAAAAGATTGTCTTCGATTGATCAAAATTAGATACTTTGAAGTTTATTGATGACTGCCATACATCTCTTCCAATCTATATAAAACAATAAAATAAATTGCCTTGGCCATTTTTCTTTTATATACTCCGAAGTATATCAGACACGCATTTATATTGCTTTTGCTTCATACATAAATCGTTGTATCGAATGTGAATTTAAGTGATAGACTTTATATCGAAGTTTATATTATTCACTTGAGATGGACATAAAAAATGTAAATCGATGAAAAGCAGAAATGATCATGTACACGATATTAAAACGACATAAGTATGTACTACGCTATAAGTACTATACAAAATGGCACATAAGTTGTTATATCGGTTTTCGATGATGGCATAATGAAAATGACAACACAACACAAAACGACAAGTAACCATTATAATTAGTGGAGAGACTTTAATTCAAACATAACAAAAGAAATACCCGTACCCTTAAAATATGTGAATCACCCACAGCAAATGAAATTTGTACAGACAATGCTATTCAATTCTGACGAAATTTACACGAAACTGAATTAAAAATTGACTTGAAGTTGTGTAACATTTATTTACGGTGGAAAGCGGTACATGAACAACTCATGTTCCTGGAAATATTTCATTGCGCTGAGAAAAATCATTAATTAATTACCCCAGAAAAATTACTTAGATAAATATTTCGAGTATGTAAACATAAATTTGTCTTCTAAATTACATTTTATCTAAATGAGTAATATATAACCAAACGGTTTGTATATATGATTTTTATTTCACATATTTCTGATTAAACTATTTAGTGTTTTCACACAGTGTATTTAGTGTTGTGGCTAACACCCAACTTTCTTTTACGATGAAAGTATACATAGATTTCGAATAAGCCACTCTTGATTTCTAAAGCGTAAAATTAAACATACCGGGCTTTTGGTAAAACTGCCTTGAGAAACATTATACCTAGTTAAATTTCAGAAAAGCGACAAGGTCAAACCTTGATGATAGAAAATTTAAATTTCTTTAAATCTGTAAATTCTTTGTCCATTTTTGTAAATGGTAAACCTTTCAACATCATTGCATAATTGAAAATTCTCCCATTGAAGCTGCCGCTTCTGACAGACAGACTTCTACCAAGTATGTAGCTTTTTCGAAATAATCAATCCGCCTGGACTGTAGAGATGCCGAATTTTGGTGAAATAAAGGTTTTATCTTATCAAAATTCGTATTTTCCGGAAAAATTTTAAAAATTATCTGAACTTATTTTATTTGAAATTTAATTTATAATCTCAAAAAAAATTTAAAACTAATTTCAATTTTTTTTCGTAAATGTTATATACTTTTCAAAATATTTGCAAAAAAACGATAAAGCTCACGGCTGTCACTTGCGGAGAACCGATTTCGGCCAACAATCATTGAGATCTCCTGATTTATGAAGGAAGCTTAAGTGTGAAGTTTCATCCTGATCAGTCAATATTAAAAAACCACTTTCAACCACTAGTCAAAAGAATTCGGCAATAAGAAAATTTTTGATCTTGAGATTTTTGCAGATTTACCTTTCGTTATACTGTCAAAGTCAAATCTCGTGTATTTGATGTATTTTGAAAAAATCTCTGTGTACCTGTGTGTGCAGACTAAATGCCTGTGTCCTCTCGTCAGCCCAGACGGTTTGTCTGATCGTGGGACAACTTCATACTCAAGCTTTTTCCATAAATTGTGAGATCACAGTGCTTTTAGATAAAATCGGTCCACCGGAAGTGGCATCCTCCATAGCCTATTTTTCGATTTTTGCAAATATTTTTAAAAATGTATCATTTATAAAAAACTATTAAAAACTAAATTCCTGAATTATGTTTTGCAAGAATATCGGGCCAGATTAGTTTTCAGAATTTAAGCATAAATAACAATTTTTTGTGTAAAAACTGTTTTAGCGAAAAGTTCAACCCTGTACAGCCTAGACGTATCTATTGAACGGGATAAAACTTCATACTTCAGCTATTCAACAAACTGAGAGACCTTCGTAAGGTTTGAACGAAATCGGTCCACCGGAAATGATAGCTTCCATAGGTGCTTTTTCGGTTATCGCAAATATTATTAGGAAACATCCGACTTTATTTTACCAAGAATGTATACATAGATCTTTATCTTTGCAATCTTTTCTGGAGCCGTAGCACTCCCAACTTTTTCGCAGTTCGCTTATTTATGTCCTTGCCACGGATATAGGTCCGATTTTGTTATCATCTGCACATTGCATAGCTCCATGACAGCCTATACTGGCATGGAAGATAGGTCGGCCCATGAGTGCTGCACTCCGGCAGGGTGTTGTAGTTGTTTTCCATTTCATCCCAGATCGTAATCTGCTGATGAAAATTCCCTTTTGCTTCCTGCCCCTATCGGGATTCGAACCCGGTATCTCCCGATCTAAACGCCAAAGCTTTAACTACTGTGCCATTTGATCGGTATACTTAGATCTTGAATTCACCATTCTTGATTTCTGAAGCGAAAAATTAAACTTACCGGACGTTCGGCACTTAAATTTCAGAAAAACAACAAGCTCAACCCTTGTTGGTTGAAAATTGAATTTTTTAATTTATTTAACTCTTTTAACATCATTGCATAAATTGAAAATGCCTTATTAGAGCCAGATGTTTACCAGATCTCGCAAGCATCTCTCAATTAATGGAGAAAGGCGGGTTTTTGTAAATTACCGTTGGTATCGATTTAACAAAATACCACTTTTTGTGGGATACCACTTGGTGCTGCTGGAATTCCAGTCAAATTGAATTTGCCTAGTAAATAATTATCTTTGGTCATTAACATTCATCTTCGTACAACTGGGATAGTTACGTTATGTGGGTTATCTGATAGGTTATATACCTCCAAATAATTATTTGAAAAATTGTACTTTTGGAGCACGCATAGATGCCACAGACTGAGACAATTTCATGAACATCCTTTTTGTTCATATCGGCATCTTCTAATACTTTCTGTACTGGTTTTAATGTTGAACAGAACAAGTCCATGTGTTAATTCCTCGATTTTGACGTGGGAAAAGTTTATGAGAGATCAACATCTCCGGAGAACGATTCAATCACAATTTCGAATACATTTAAATACGAGGTTAGAGTGTTATTTAAATTCGAATTGAAACTTCCCTTTCTAGGACGACCACGACCATGTTTTACAGCCCAGAATTTTGCTAAAATTTAAATGAAATTTATTAAAACGTTAACAAAATATCCTCTTTATCCTCTTTAGCGTTATATGTTTCCTCTTTATCAGGTTCACGATGTTTTCGTGACCGACCACGTCCACGCTTCACTTCTGGAAATGAATGAATGATGGGAGATCCAAGTTGTTGCAAATTAGCAGATGCGGCAGATAATGGTCTCTCAGGTCGTTGGACATCGATAAAATCATTTTCAGGTGAAATCGTGTTTATTTTCATGTTCATGTTCGCCGTCACTCGTCAGTCCACGTAGCATCAAATTTGGCTTCATTGCGAGCTCGTTCTGGCACCAACGAAATTTTTTGTTCTAAATGTGCACAATGATCGCCAAACTCTTTGGCGATAAATTGGCGTTTTTGCTTTTTAAAATTCGAGTAATTTTTAATATACGTCCTGATTTTGAAGATCATCGTCCCTCTTTTGTTTATTATTTAGAAAAGTAACTTTGTAATGAAACATAATTATGTTGAAAACTAATTTTAAATTAGGTTTGAAAAAAAAATACGAGAAACACCATAAAAACAAATAAAACAGGAAACAACAGAATTAGTGGCACTATGGGAATCGTAAAACATGGCTGTCTTATTTTAGCGAGCCAATCTCTGAGATTTTTGTAATTTACCATAAGCCACAACGACTTCCTTCCATATAAAAATCGCTAAAAGCGTGAATGTTCAAAAATTATATACGAGAGCCCTACGGCTCATTTCGAAATGGCGTTAGGTGATTTTAATTACACAATGCATGCCCTTTCAAACGTATATAGCCACTGTGCGAGCCAATCTCTGAGATTTTTGTAATTTACCATAAGCCACAACGACTTCCTTCCATATAAAAATCGCGAAAAGCGTGAATGTTCAAAAATTATATACGAGAGCCCTACGGCTCATTTCGAAATGGCATTAGGTGATTTTAATTCCACAATGCATGCCCTTTCAAACACTATGCGAGCCAATCTCTGAGATTTTTGTAATTTACCATAAGCTACATATAATTACATTCTTTTGTATGCATACTATATTCCTGTTGATTAAAATAATTTCTGAACATAATAATATAAAATACAAAAATTTATTATGCTTTAGAAAAAGTTTTTTTATTTACACTATTTATAAATGCGCACCTGTCCAAATGTCTGTCTAAAATCCATATTTTGTCTAAAAATTATTTTTGGACACTCGCGTAAATTTCTGTCCAAATTATAAGTGTCCAGAAATTTAAAAGTGTCCAAAAACTTCACACCGGTGTCTACTCAATATATTGCACTCCCCGGCATAACTTCAAAAGGCAGGACTACCTTAAACTATTTAAATCGCTTGGACGTGATTTTATTATTGGAGGTGGCTTTAATGCGAAAAACACTTATTAGGGATCTAGACTTACGACGTCAAAAGGTAAAGAATTGCTTCAAGCTGGGCAGATATCAAAAGTGAATTTTACTCTAGTGGTTCCCCAACATACTGGCCCAGTGACGGAACGAGGATACCTGACCGAAGAGACTTTTATGTAGCAAGAGGTATATCCCAGAACTACATTCGCATTGGAGACAGTAATTCTCTAGTATCGGATCATTCCTCGGTTACCACGACAGTCAGTGAAATGGTAATTCAAATGGGGAGTCCAACCAGATAACAATTCAAAAACAAACTGGGATCTCTTTCGTGAAGTATTGGAGGAAAAAATCAATCTTCAGGTACCGATAAGAAATCCCCACCAGTTGGAAGATGAATTAGAGCAACTCAATGTAGCAATTCACTATGCTGCTTTGACAAGTATCCCCGTATATACAAGGGATATTCCAGCAACAGATGAGGGAACCATATAGCCACCTTTGCCGATGGCACAGCAATCATGGCGATTGGAGGTAATGTCACTGTTGCAGCGAGCAAACTCCAGAAGATTACCAATGCGGTTTGTAACTGTACTAAGCGCTGGAGAATCAAACTTAATGAGACGAAATCCACGCATATTAACTTTACATATCTTTACTCGTACATCTCATCTACCGATAGAAATTCACTCACGACCGGTGCCATATGCAAACAAAGCTAAATATCTTGGCATGACACTCGATGCCAAGCTCAAGTGGAGAGAGCATGTCAAAAATAAAAAATAATAACTTAATATTAAGTTCAGAAAAATGTATTGGCTCTTAGGTAGAGGCTCTGAGCTTACAATACACAACAAACTGCTAATACAGCAGCCGATATGGACCTACGATATTCAACTCTGGGGATGTGCTAAGCAAAAAAACGCCAAAATGATACAGACGTTTCAAAACAAGGTTCTCCGTAGCATCGTAAATCCGAGGTACACAAGAAATGAAGACCGCCACAGGGACTTACAGATGGAATACATCAAAGATGAAATAAAAAAGCATGCCGCCAAACACGAAATAAGGCTGAAGCAACATGAAAACCTCTATATTCGCCATATGATAGATAACCCTGCCGTTGAAAGAAGACTTCAAAGAACAAGGCCACTTGACCTAGTAAACATACCAAATTATAATTATATTTTAAATAGGTTTAATTAATTTTGGGACTAACCATCGGGTTTCATCCCAACAAATCAGAATTGTTTAAGAAATGTAAAATTTGTAAATTTGAAAGATAAATTGCTATATGAGCACTCAGTTCTAATTAATAAAGGGGATAAAATTGTTTCTGTCAAATAGAACAAATTTTGTTTTTGCCGGATTTTGGTAAATATATTTCTGGCAAAAATTAATTTGCTCACAAATTGGATCTAGGGCAAATGGATAATTTTTGCTTTATCCCGAGAAATTATATTTTTTGACGTATGTCACTTGTGCTTATTTTTTCGAAAGTACCATAATTTTAGAAATTTATTCTAACTGAACGAAACTGTTAAAAAGTTAATTATTGAAATTGATAGTGTCCATTGGCATGTGCAACAAACAGAAATACAGGTAAATTAAAAACTAGAAGCTCCATCTTTGTGATCTATCGTCGGTGTACAAATTTTTATGTATACAATTTAGTAGAATATAACAACTAGATTATAGTTGTAATATAGTTTAGAGTTGACTGGAGTTTCGACATTTCCTCATTCATTTAATCCTTTCATTTGGGTTAGCTGTTTCCAGTAACCTCTTACTTTCGATTTGAACTTTTCATTGTAAATCTTCATTCATCACCACTAGGTACGCATATTGGTTTCGGCTCATTGATTGCGCATCTAGTGGCTATTATGACAGTTTCCTCAGAACATTTTTTCTTTTCACTGGCCACCTTCAATATCTAATGAATTTAAAATAAGTATATTATCCATGTTTATCCGTTTAATTTTCGTACTTGTATTTTTCTACAGTTCCAGTTAACAGTGCAATGGTTAATAGTGCAATAGTAGACAACCTAAAATATTTGTCTGGATGTGATACCGGCTTGACCGGCCCTTTGGTTATAAGATGTTTTCTATATTGGTACCACCATAAGTAATTACATTATTTTTCGTTAAATAAAATTAATTTCGTTGGATTTATGCAGGTTCAGTCAAATAAATTATATTATCAATAGTTGGTATTGCTCTGGCAATATTTGGGTTAACCTATAAGCTTCCGAGTTGTGATGTACTTTCAAGAGCCTAATCGATATTCATAACGCTGTACGAGCTTAAATCCGACTACAGGTTTTAAAATAAATTGTCGTTG
Organism: Nephrotoma guestfalica; assembly: GCA_963691935.1. Classification (NCBI taxonomy): domain Eukaryota; kingdom Metazoa; phylum Arthropoda; class Insecta; order Diptera; family Tipulidae; genus Nephrotoma; species Nephrotoma guestfalica. The sequence continues at coordinate 169,319,288 of OY829914.1, forward strand.
CAATGTGCATGAACATTTCCGAAACAAATCATTGCCAAATTTAACGTCTGTGTTCTTGTACAACATGCGACCGCAAGACCAATTTGTGTGCACAACCCTTTCATTGTTCTGTGTGGTTTTACCAGATTAAAATTGTCTGATAGCTTGAACAAGTATACGGATTTTTAATGTAAGCCATATCACCCATTGATTATCAATCGTGGATTGTTTGTCGCGGACCGTTTTACTGGAATTATTGCTGGAAATATACTGCGAGACACGCGGGAAGTTGCTACGCCGTTTCGCCCACTAAATTTTCCCTAGGTGTATTTATGGGAAGGGATTATGTAATATGTTGGTAGTATAGGTCCAATTTAAAACCGATTATTAATCATGTAAAAGATTTTAAACATTTTTAATTTCGCACATTTACCGATTTCGCACTTTAACCGTAACATATATACATAAATGTGCTTCATTATCATATAAAAACTTGCATTCGAATGTTTTAAATGTGAGGAAACAATAAAGCTCTCCACCTTTTAGTTCCATGAACAAATTGCCCATTTCAAACAAAAACTATAATTTTTGACGATCTCCATCCATCCTCTACCTTGTCGGCTCCGTTTTTTAAATTATATACATGCATTGTATACATATGTAGAATATTAATCAACTACGTGATGTAGACAGTACAGCACCACACTGATTATGGGATAACATTTATAGTCATATATATATATATATCAAAAATATTAAGCTTAAGTTGTAGTGGCTGTTTGTTGTGTTTCGGTCAGCGCTACGACTTCCGAGATTTTTCGCAAAAAACCTAACAACTGCCCCTAAAATTTTGATGATCACACTATTGATCGAAATGGTCGAAACAGGGTTTATCTTTACTATTAATTGCTAGCTGACTAGCCACGGACACATTTTGGAACTCCTAATTTTTTGTCTTGGAGCATCATTCAAGAAAGCCGCATAAACCCGAACCTTTTTTTCGATGAGGGTCTTTTGCAGCAAGAACAGCTTCTAATCTGAATTTTGTCACCACTTTCCAACAACTGAGAAGTTGGGTGTGGTTCGTTTAAAAATGAATGTATTATAAAAATCTATATCTTCTAATGAATGAACGATAAACGACAAATGATTTCATTTTGTTTAACCATGAACGGCAACTGACCGCATTTAGGTTATTAACCTATCGTGTATTTCGATATTATGTTGACTTGTTTAAAAATTGTAACACCATGATTTTCCCAGCAGCAAACCTTTTATTTTAAGCAATCAAAATCTAAATTTTATTTTTCAATATAAAATATAAAGGGTGCATATCCTGTTGTTCAACAACTGATGGTATCTGTAATTGACAATATTCCCATCAATAACTCATATTTTCTATCTTTCACCTAAAGTACATTCAAATATGAATTTTTTTTGTTAGCTTTGTACTTATGAGAATACTTTCATCCGTTCGATAACAATATGCCTGAGGAGTCCTTTTTATCGTTTTATTCTATCTTGTGTATGGTAACGTACTTACACATGAAATTTTATTTCAATTGACAACACAAAAATGGTTCCTCCGTTTAATTGAATTTTGTGCTGCAAAAAGGAAAATTTTGGAAAAGCCTAACCTTCAAAAACATTTTAACGCTATAGTGGTTTGTGTCTGTGTGATTTCAAATAAAATCAAATAAACAGGAAGAATTCTAAAAATGGTATATCAAAATCGAATTTATGTGTGAAATATTTGACACATTTTTTTCCTGTTTTCTGTGAATTGGAGATTGACAATTGGTTTCAAGATTTTTGAAGAGATGATTTCATACCAAAAATTTATTTTATTATTACGAGTAGCTCTATATACGCTTTGTTGTGCTATATAGTGTTCAGGAGACGATGTACAAGTACGAATAGTACGATATTGGTCTGAAAAATTGTCTGATATTACAATTTGGAAGGGTGGGATTATTATATTTTGGGTGAGATAAATTGCTATTTGGTTCGAAGCAGTAAAAACAGAAAAAGTGTCATAAACATTATTACGAATAGAATTTCATATATTTGTTATGTTGTTCGTTTATAGTTTCCCAAACCCAAATTTTCTATGTGCTTTCGAGTCATATCTTCCTTATAGAGATTCAAAACTATGCATATATGGCTATAAAATGTGAAAATGGGAAAAATGAGATCGAAAAATAAATAAAAAAAATTATTCATTGTTTCCATTGGTTGAGATTAAGTTTTATTCTGTAAAAAGGTGTTTTTATTTTTTGTGTTACATTTTCCTCATAGCATTCCTACGCTTTTCGAATACTAAATTATACGCTAGAATATATTTTTGGAAATTATGTCTTATTTTTTCAGGATTTTCTTGTACATTTTGTTGCTTAATGTTGAATAATATATTAATAAGCTAAACACGTGCTCTACTATGTCATGTCGTCTTTGAATCACCTGTTAAAGTTGTTGAGTATTTTTTTACTGATTTCACCGTGCATACACAATTTTGATTCATAATCGTACGTTTCTACCCTACATATATGTTTATGTCATCATAATAAGCTTTTTCTCGGAGCTGATAGATAATTCATAAACAAATGGTGTATTATGAGTACTAAAATGATTGCATTACAGTTGATTTTCATAGACGTTCTTAGAAAAATAAAACGACAAACGAAATTAAACGTGGAATAAATAACAAGTGTAGTAGTTGTGTATACTGAAAAACGTAATATTTTACTTTGGTAGTAGACCGACAGATCAACAACTTATTCGTTAATTGATTTTATCGCATATTTTACGACCAGGCTCGTGCCGCCCGAAATAATATATTAAAATACATCATAAATGTGACCTATATGAAGTTGGCCCAAAATTATATCACAAACAATTACGGATTTAAAAGCTGGCAACACTAATGCAAGTATTGTGAAAAAATGAAACTATCGTGACAGAAAATATTAACTCTTGGTTCTCACATAACCACTTTGCGAATAATCGCAAAGGGAAATTTTTGGTTTGTTTCATATGTATTGTTTATTTTACATCGGTATGTGTAGTATTTACACGTTGTCAAATTGACAGCTGAAAATTAAATATCTACTAGTCAAAATGTTTTATTTGTGTTACTTGTGTGACTTGTGTGTCTTAAAAAATTAAAACTAAATAATGGAAAATTATATTGGTGACCTTGTCGCTATAGCTTTAGGCATAGTAATATGTGCAAGTGCTGCGGAACATTCCAAAAATGAAGTAGAAAAGAAAAAACAGGTTCGAAAAAGGTGGGTTCGACCGATATTCACGGAAAATCAAAGACGACTTTATGGCGATCATTTTTATCGAATCGTTTTTAAATTTTACCAGAATGACGCCGGAATCATTCAAGAATTTATTAAATACAACGTATAGGTCATCTATAAACCCATCAACTAGACTGGCACTAACTTCAAGGTTTATATAACTATATTTTATAAATAATAATCCATCTAAATTTAATCAATACAAATTTTTTGTAGGTATTTGGCTAGCGGCGTTAGTCAAAGATCCATTTCGTACAATTTTCGGATTGGTAAATGCAACATCATTTCAAAAACCTTAACTGCTATTTACGAAACACTAAAGGACATAGTGCTCCCGGAGATTAAAGCGCCAGAATGGGTCGAAATAGCAAACGGATTCAATAGACGGTGGAATTTTCCAAACTGTATTGGAGCAATAGACGGAAAGCACATCCACATTATTGTAATTAAATAACTAACAGTTTCAATTAATGTTTATTACATAGGTTTCTAACTCATAAATTTTCTATTACAGGCTCCTCCCGATTCCGGTTCAGAATACCGTAATTACAAAAATTATTTTTCAATAATTCTAATGGCAATATGCGATTACAGATATCGCTTTGTAGCAATCGGTATAGGTCCTCAAGGACGCCAAAGTGACGGAGGTGTATTTCGAAATTGTATAATGGGAAAACGGGTTTTAAATAATAATATGGACGTACCGGAGGATAACGAAATTGTAGACGGTCCCAAATTGCCATACTATTTAGTTGGAGACGAAACCTTCGGGCTTAAATCATGGCTCATCAAACCATATCCTGGTAAATCCAGTAACAAATTAAGTTGCGAAAAACGAATTTTCAATTACCGGCAGTTGAGAGCCAAACTAGTAATTGAGAATACGTTTGGTATATACACTTCCCGGTGGAGCATATTCAGGACGGGTTTAGAGACCTCGAAAAATACTGCCGATAAAATAATACCTACTACGGCGTGTTTACATAATTTCTGCCTTGTGGAGGAAGAAAATAAGTATTGTCCGAGAACCTTTGTGGATCGCGACAATGCAGACCAAACTCATACAATTACCTCTCTTTTAATAAGAAGACAAGGTAGCTATAATTCTACGTCAGCCGCTACGAAAATTAGAGATATTCTAACGGAGCATTTTATGACCAATGGTTCAGTACCATGGCAGTGGAATTGCGTAGAATAAAAGAAAATACATTATATTTTTAACTTATTTATTCGTTTTTCTTTTTTTGACTTCATGCGTATGATGCATAAAAAATGATTGAACTTCGTATTTTCCTCCTCAGCTAGCCATAACTGCTCCATATCAACTGGGGGTGGAACATTATTTGGTCTACTAGATACAATCGTTACGAGTTTGTTTAGCGGTTCTAAGAAGTCAGCATTGGTTATGGATGAGCTTGATTGTTCACTTATCTTTCGCTTTCGTTGTTGGTAAGGCGAATTATTGTTTGTACATTCTGTAGTTGAAAGAGGCGATACTGAAGAAGGCGATACTGAGTCTGAAAGTGGTGGTTGTGGAAAGTTCTCCGATGTTAATAAATCTCAACTGCTCATTTGTTTAAAAATTAAAATATATTATTCAACACAACATATCACTATACACAATAATTTTGGTAGATGCGGTTGATTAAAACTCCGTCTAACCTTCTCAGTTGTTCAATATGTTTCGGCTCCGGGATACATTTTAAGCCAGAACCGCGCGGTGTTCTTTTTTCTTTGCTGTTTTTAAATCTATTATAATTTGTCTATATATTATTTTAATTAAATTATTTTAAATTTCTAAGTTGTTGAATTTTAGTTGAATTTCCTTATGCACATCGTCCCAAAGTTTATTTATAGTTGCTGGTGTTCGATTTCGAATTGGTAACGTGTAATCGAACAACGGCGGGCGGTCGAAAACTAATTCCAATAAATGGCTTTCGAATTCAAATCGGCTGGTTCCTTTTAACATATTCTTTACTTGTGTATTGTTCTCATACCCTTTGGTGGCAACAACTTTTTTATGTATTTTTTGTTGTATATCTGCTGCTTCACCACAACTAAAATTAACATTTTCCAGCTCCTCATAGAGCACTTCATAATTTTCGTACTCTTCAAAATCCATCGTACAATATTCTGGGATATAAAAATATTTTCAAAATATTTTTATATCCCAGAATATTGCACCCAATTTCCTATATGAAAACTAATATTTTGCGCGCTATTTTTGCATATAATTAGTTTATTTAAATCTAAACTAAGATTTTTCATTCAACTTTTTAGTTAAAAATCGATAAAAATAATATCTTGCTCTACCTATTTATCGGAAGCCGCTATCGGGAGCACTTTCCATTTAAAATGGAAATTTTAAATTTCCTTTGTTTTGTACAACCCTTAAACCATTAGAAACTCTAAAAAACAAAACAATTTAAAACGCAGCAATATGATTTATTTTTATATTTCAGGTCGTTAAATGTTTGTTTTATGGATGAATTAATTTTTTCATTTTTATGGTATAGCGATATCAGTGAATAAATAGCTACAGTTTCAGTAGAAATTTCACTTCGGCGCCGGATAGTGCTCGAATATTAAAACACGGCTAATGTTACAATTTAAAAAAAAATGATTAATCTTTAAAAAGTTGTTGTTGTTTCTAATGTATAGGGCCAAAAATTCTAAACTCAAAAATATTATTAAGGTACTATAAAATATACGAATATTTACAGCATCAAGTATCTGCCAAATATTTTGAATTTTCGATAATTTAAATCAAAACTTATTCTACTACCACAGCAAAAGAGCCATATTTTAATCTCAGCCCCAAAATAAATCTGTCGTAAAACTATATCAAACTCGCATGATAGTTAAAACACTTCTCTCAAATCAAAAATGAAAGATTAACGAAATAAATAATACATTTTATTAGTTCCGTATCAGTTTATTTTGAGACTTAGCTTTTGACAATAATTAAAATTTATGTTAAAGTATACGTCATTATACGACATAAACATTTATTGGGGAATCGGAGGACTAAGGGCTCCCCATAGAATAATGACTATCGGGAGCGCTTAATCCTCCGATTCCCCAATAAACGTTTATGTCGTATAATGCTCTGATGTATCCTTTAATTTAAAAGCTATTCATATTCAGAGGCCATGCTCAAACTAATCCGATACAGAATTAAAATCAATTACATATTTCGTTTATTTTACTTGTTTGGGTTGACCGTAATATTTTTTTTAATGATACTATCACGACAGATTTGTTTTTGAGCTGACATTAAAACATGGCGGTTTTTCTCTCGTTGGCAGAGTAATTATTGGATTGGAATATATAAAATAGAGTATTTTTAAACATTTTTAGGCTGACACTTGCCTATAGTCAAATTCTGTATATTTTAGTATTGCCATAGATTTTTTTTGGGTTAGAATTTGGGCCAACTCCATGTAACGGAATCAATACAAGTATTGGTCCGTTATCAGAATTTTACCCACTCAGAGGTTTCGGGGCGGTCAACAGAGGCCGGCTAGGACTCAGGGGAAGGTGTGGGGTTACCCGAAACATGAGTTTACTTAATTTTATTATTTAATTTATACTTATTTAATTTATAATTTGGTATTAGATTGGTTCCTGGTAGACCGCAGGAAAGGGAATTTTGGAAGGATAAAGGAACGGGACATGCACCAACCTACCGTGCTAAATCCAATTGTGATCAGTTAGCAACTCACCCTAATACGAATATTTAGCTTCTCATTCTGAAATATAACAACTCAGAAAGCGGAGCGGAAATAAAGCCATAAACAAAAAATAAAAAAAATAAAAATTAGAAAATGAATATTAAATTTCTACAAATAATGATTTTATTTTTAATTTCAATAAACATACGAATAATGTTCTGCATTTGATTCCATGAGAGATAAAGAAAATACAATATCAGAATTGTAAAAATTCATTTCAGAACAGGAGAAATTTATATAAAACTACCATTACCTATGGTATGACGTCATCAACCAACCTAATGCTAAATACAAACATATTATAAATAATCAACTAATCCTAGGTAAAATTTGATAATAAAGCGAAAAAGCAAAAACAATAATATAATAAAAAAATTATCGGTACTTAAATTATGATATATGGCCGCGGCCCATGTCCCACGATGCGTATTGTATTCATAATAAATATTTTTTTTTGTTATTTTGTTATATATTATTTACGGATTATTATTTTTTTTTATTATTAATTTAAATGTCCAAATTAAACGCTAAATTTAAAATTGTTTGCAGACACAAAAAATATTATTAACACTGTGCACTTGTTATATTGGCCTTTACATGTGGTCACCTTATTTTTGTATTTCACTAACAGTTTTTCAGTTTTTATATGATGTAGGTATCTTGATTTACGGTACAATATTTTTAAGATGATACCCATTAACACTTTTAGTTTTGAGACACTTTATAAAAAAAAATCAAATTTCTAGTCACTGGTTAGTTTTTTTTTTGTTACTCACTAATTATTATTATTATTATCAATATTTTTAAGTTTTTATTTGCATTCACTATTTATTTAATTGGTTAAGACGTTTATTTTGTTCACCATTATTTAGCATATGTTTACTAAAGATTATTATTTTCGTTAGATATCGATTTATAGTATTAAGAATAAGTTATTTTGATAGAAAAATTCACTTTAGGTTATAATCATAATTAAGTTTCCTTATAATTAATTATACATATTAAATAATTAACTAATATTACACTACATATATAAAATTGAATATTCACTATTCAGTTGTATTTTTTTTCAAAAATGTTCGACATTTTGAACCGAATATTACGAGTTCATTCTCAATTTACTATTTTTTTAATTTTTTTATTTACTTGTCTACAATTTTATGTAGATAATTACAAACATAACTATATAGATTTATAATTGACGGTCACGGATTTTAAAGTTATTTGAATCAACACAAACTTTTAGTTTGCCACATTTCAAAACGATATTTGTAATTAATTTCGCGTATACAAAATATCTCACAACTAAACAAAAATCAAGATGATCCCAAATAAACAGATCAGATTATGTGAATATCGCACGAATATTTTTTCATTAATAATTAACTATTGACTGCCCCGAGTATCCGAAAATATTTTCTTTTATACCCAACATTTAAAACAGTTTATCCCACTCCAACATTGTTAACGGGATAATCAAGTATAATTTCTCCTACTTAACAAATTGAATTTTTATTTGATCATTTCCCGCGCTTTTACAATTGCATACACCTTTACAATGACAAAGAAAAATCAGGGGTATTAAACCTGGAAACGATGTACTTGGGGTAATCGTTGCATCCACTTCACATACATATAAATGTGAAGAATGGATTTGCCTTATTTTGCAGGGTTCAAGTCACTAGATTATTAATTCAATAAGCAATTTGAATTTTCTGGGAAAATCTATGAAAGTTCACTTTGTGTTTTATTTGTTTTTGGCTCGTTCAGTGTCGTACCCGACACTTTTTAACACCGACCTTAACCCAAATCGGTCTATTTTTAAAACTGGATGTTCTAGATTAGTCGAGACCATTCCACTGTAATTTCAAGATAACCACTGTTAGTCCCTCGGTTTATCCTATGGATGCGATCCGGTCAATAGTGCCGATATTGATTCAAAATAGAGAATTGTGTAAATTTAATTAAATCTTATTGTTAATTTCTGTTAGTGTTTCTCGACAAATTTATAATTCATACAATTCAGAAGTCCTAAAGATTTTTGCTAACTTATTATTTTTAAGTTTCATCTTTCGTATAAATAAACCTAAAATTTTGTTTAGACAGAGATTCTAGACGGAACACCTGTTTCATAATATACGAGGGTTATCTGAAAAATTTCCGACTTAACGAAGATACAAGGCATTTTTTCTTCAAATTTAATTTTATTTCTCTACATAATCTCCTTGTACGAGTAAGTCTACACAGTTCTCTCAGCGATGCTCTCATCTCTTCAACCCGTCCAAATACTACTCGGTATTTTTCTCTGCAAAATATTTGTTTAAAAAGGTGATGACGTTCCCCCATTCGAGGAAAATCTCTGCCCTCCGAACGCAACTGTTAGCTTAGGGACAAAAAATAGTCTAAAGAGCAGTAATCGCATCGTCGTGACAGCAATATTATTTTTATCAACAGTTGTGGTAGTTTTTTCCGCAATTTCTGTCTTCAGCTTGTCAAGTAATCAGCGTAGAATGCACCTCTAATGGTTTTCCCTTTTTGAAATAAACGATTAATATAACGATTAAGATGGCTGTCCATGAGAACTGCCACCTTCACTTTCCCAACAACCTTTGCGTTTTTTGGAGCCGATTCTTTCTTGGCAGTCCACTGTTTTGACTGACTAAACTGCGCCATCCGAGCGTTAGAAATGTTCATTCGGACACGTTTCTGATCCAAAATGGCTAAATGCGGCACCCAGCGCGCGGGCACCTTTCCCATACCTAAATCTTGATTCAATATGTGACAAACACATTCTTTGGACATATTCAGAACCTCTTCTATTTCTCTAACTTTAATTCGACTACTGAAAGATCATTAGGTGAACATAAACGATGTTATTGTCAGTGGTTGCAGTTTTTGGACGTCGCGAACGTTCATCATCAGCCAAGCTGGTATGGCCAGGTTTCAACTCAGCTGCCCAAAACTTCACGGTGGTAAGTGATGGTGCAGAGTAGCCACACACAACGTCCAGCCTGTCTTTGAATTGCGTAAGCGTATTGCCTTTCAAAAATAAATATTTAATGACAGCTCGAGTATCGACTCATTTATTTCCATTTTCATAAAAACACTCACATCGGCTTACTCAAACGATTGTTACACAACAATTGTGCGTCCTAAATGGCTAATATTTCGGTGGGTATCTTTCAATGCATGCTCAAACACACTCCGCTCTTTTATTGACGAGTGCTGCCACCTTCATGTTGAGCAGACAGCGCTCGTACAGAGTATTTTCACAGAGGTTTGTCGAATTTGCAATACTTTTTCCACCGTCAGGGAATTTAATAAATACGATTTGTGCTCCGTATGGTTTGTAATTTAAGCAAAGAATATAATTTGCCATCCTAGCAAATAATTCGAATAACCATGAATCGATTTTGCACCACGTATATTCTAATTGATAATACGTATCCACAAAGACATCGTGCATACCGAGAAACCTTTTGCCGCTTCCTTTTGTCAATGGAGATATATAGGAGCTATGGTTACTGATATTATTTGTTGTCAATTTGAATGACATTAACGTTCAAATGTTATGGTTTCAACAAGACTGCGCATTAACCTGTACAAAATAAAACATTTGATGAAAGCCTAATTTCATGCTTAATGGATCTGGAATAATTTTTTTTGTGTCGATATGAAAATTTGCTATTCTACGTTTGTAATCCAAAGACAATGAGTGACTTGGAGCTTACATTCACCGCGCAGTTTGAAGCTTGACTTCCGATACGCGTTTTATTCACTTTAAATACAAACTCTCAGAATCGGGATATGGGAAAATGCGGCTTAACAAACTTAATAGTAGGTAGGTAGTAATACGTAAAAATGTTCTACAACTTCCATTTCCTAATTATTAACTTGTGATAAAAGAAGTAAGGCTATTCTAAAAATGTGTTGGAGGAAAAAGCACGCGACTCATTTCCATATAGAAAGCATCGTTTGAATTTTTTCTCAAACAGCTACTATTGTAGATAGTTTCTACACACTTATAGTTATCGGTTGTCCGCTTCTTAAAAAAATTAATATTCGTGAATAAGAAAAGAGTAGAATGAGTAGCTAAGAGGAACTGCTGGTTCGTTTTTTTGTTTTAATTTAAGAAATAATCTACATATACCTAGAGAACTTCTGAATGTCTGGTAGACATGATTCAGTTAACTCAGATCAACGAAAACTATCGGTACCTTCCGAACAACACTTGGTTAAATTTCCGGGTTTTTTGTAATAACTTGGACAAATTTTAGCCGATTTGTATCTTATTTGGTCCAGGTGAGTTCAATAATACTTCCAATAATTATGGGTATAATTAACATAAATCACCTAAATGACATAATTCACGTATATAAAATGAAGGGATGAATATGTTGTGGCCAACGCTCGACTTTCTTTTACCAAGAATGTACACAGAGATCTCGAATACATCACACTTGATTTTTAGAGGGAATAATTAAATTAACCGGAGTGTTGGTAAAACTGTCTTGTATGCTCAAGAAATATTATCCTGACTTAAATTTCAGAAAAGCAACAAGGTCAATCCTTGTTGATTGAAAATTATATCTCTAATTAATCCGTCTGGACTGTAGACCAAATTTTGGTGAATAAAGTTTTTGTTTTTCAAAATTCCTCATTCCCGGTAAAATTTTAAAAATGATCTTAACTAATTTTGTTTGAAATTTCATTTACAAACTTTATGTTTTAATCATTTTTTCGTAAATTATATATACTTTCCATATACTGGACAAGTGGTGCAATGGTTAAAGCTGCGGCACTTGGACCGGGAAGTACTGGGTTCGAATATTACCAGCGGCTGGATGCAAAGCGAATTTTTCTCGTAGTTGAAGCAGTGACTTTCTGTCCTTACCAGTTGCTCTGCGTTGCTCAACTGTCAGTTTTTTAAATTTTGACTACTTGCACAAGGGATGGTAAACATTCTTACAAACAATGCTTGATATAAGGGAATTGGCAAACGCTTTTGATTTGAAAATCTTTTTCAACGATAATTTTTCACAGAATAAAACTTATCAGCTGTTTTCATCAAAAGGTCGATTAAGGATTGCACAGTTCGAAATTCGGTATCCGCAGTCTCGTTTGGCAATTTATCTCTGGTTATAACCTCATTAGTCGTAGCGCCCCTAATCGTCACTTTACATTTTAAAAACCACTTTAAATACTTAAATTTATGTACCTGGTGAAGGTTCGGATTTTCATGGATTACCGATGAACATAAATCATGGCATGATTGACATCCTGCGTTAGTACCAAAGAATATAGCTATGTTTATTTTTAGTGGTTTAACTGCGATATTTGTCGAACTAATCTTCAAACTAATCTAGATAGCTTACATTGTCTGGGGTTAGGTCGAAAATATCTTGCTCAACCTCGTGAAACTAAAATAATAATTCGTCCGCTTGTCTTATCGTCAATGGCATTGAATTTTCTTCCACTTCGTGATTTTCAATACTTTTAGTTTCACGCGATCGTCCAAATGTCTTGATTGGAGATTTATCAAATAACAATTGAAATATTTGAACAAAAATTTAAAAAATTAATATCAAATTGAATTTTTCTTAACATAAAACAAAAATTATTTTAATCGGAATAGTCTTTGTATATTGAAAATGGCTCCACTCTCCACCTCAGCAAGATTTTTTTCTGAAAATTAGATATATTCGCAGCCAACCCAGGCCCCATAAATCCAGCGATACGCGTAAGTGTAGAATATCAAAAGTCTATACAACCTACATGGCCTAGGTATGTCTTTGCAGGATTGCCTTTATTTAATGTTGACCGACGACAATTGACGTCCACGTAAGCAAGCTGAAATTATCCTTTTCATTCATTTGGTTTATTGTGTATAATATCGTCAGACGTCCATTTCCAATGCGCAACAAAACAAATTTTCCAAATTATAGAACTCCTGATTATTGCCTACCACATATTCCCAATGGAGGATCCAAGTATAAAATAATATTACAAGACGACAATTCCATTTAAAGCCAAGGTTGTGTTTTGTTGAATGGTATCTTAAAAAATTACTGAAGTTAATTTTGTTTTTTTAGTTAACAGCGCTGATAATTAAATCGTGGGTAAAACGCCTTAATTTTAATTTTATGTTTAATTGCATAATCTTTGCGTAACCCGAGATAACAGAAACTGTATTTATGAAATTCACATGATATTACAGCATGAATTTCAAAATTATCAATTCAAACCCTTAATAAATTAAATTGTAGGCGGTTAACAAAAATATATACAAGTATATGTTGTATTTAATTATGTTGTTCACATACAAAACAATTCTGATTTTCCAATTGAAGTCATTTTTGAATATAAGGTCGAGCAATATGGTAATCTGTTACCAAATCCGTTTTGAACGAAGGAACCGTACTTGAGGCAATTTGAATGGATTCAAAATACTGTCTGGAAAAAAAATTTAAAATACATTAACCAAAATACACAAATTTTAAGCAAATTAAGTTAGAACTACGCCCACAATGGAAAATATTATTCAAGGATAAAATTTAAAAAAATATTAAAGGAGACTGGAATGGGAACACAACATACGTTATTTTTGCTTATTGAAAAATACAATTATTTGTATAAAGTATTTTAACTCTATAGATATTATTGGTGGGGCGTGGGATTTGGTAATGCATTATGCAACCAGTAAATAATTTTATTGTAAGCGATTCAAAGAAATTATAAATACAGAAAGTCTAGCCAGCATAATTAGGTAAAAGGTAACTTTTACGTTTTTCAAAACCAACCTTATGCATATCGTCAGTTTTGTACATGCTTAGGAATAGCAAGCAAATTTCATCTTTCCTGTGTACAACTTCAAAACCTGGTTGATTACCGTCCAACGAATAATTTACTATTGAACTTCGATCACGAATTAATTGGAATGGGTACAAAGGGCCTAATGACGAAGAGCCGAATGTGTCGAAGGGCCGAATGTGACAAAGGGCCGATTGTCGAAGGGCCAAATGGATTGAAGGGCCGATTTTTGTATTTATTGTTTACTTTGGTATCTCTGCTAATAGTTTTGCATTTTATAGATTATACGGGTGGAATACCAATGTCGAAATTCCACGTATCCAGTCAGCGATACATTTTGGTGAAGGAAAATTTTGTCATGTGTCACCTGAGACATTCGGCCCTATGTCAGCCTTCTGATAATAGGTATATGGTACAAAAAATAATTAAATTAAATAAAAAAAAATATTCTTATTATCAAATTCAGTGTTTTTATTTACTTGATAATTAATTTAAAATACAAAAATTCTTAAGAAATTCATTTATATTTTATAAAAAATTAACAAAATATTCCTTAGACCAACAAATTAAAAAAAAATATTTCTAAAAACAAAAAAAAGTCAAAAAAAATCTGCCCTTCGACCCGAATAAAGTCGTCAATTACGTCCTTGTATCGAAATGTGCTTTCCATCTATAGCTCAAATGCAATGTGGAAAATTCCTTCATGTTTCAATTCCGTTTGCCACTTGTAAAAACTTTTCATCACTGACTTTTTAAACACAGATGATTTAAGGACATTTATTAATGCAAGCGTGGTTTGATAAATTATGCCATGGACAATGGATGGTGAGCATTTATAAGAGATCGGCTTTTCTGGGACTCACCAGTGGCCAGATATCTAAATGAAATTATATAAATTAGTTTAATCAAATACTAATTGTAAATAAATATTTTGCTTACCTAAGCGTAATAGCCAATCGCTCACTGGTTCAATACTTTTCCGGACGAGTAAGCCCCAGATATATCACGCTCTTTATAATATAGATGAATCCAATATTTTTTTAGTTTCTTTTTAATTTTAGCGTCATTACTCGAATCATGTTCAAAAATGATTCTGCAGAAAATATTGCCTTCGTCACATTCAGTGTCCTAGAATATATTTTTAATAGATCGTTTTTATTTAACTTTTCCATATTTTATTTGAAAATCATTTTATTTCACACTATGCAATTCGATTTTGTTCGTTCTCTAATTTAAACAAAAGTGGTTTGGACTGTCAAAATTTATGGAATATACAAAAAAAATTATAGCATCGCTATTTTTTTTACATATTGCTGAGTCTTTTTAACTAGTATTTTTTATATGCATGCAGCTCTATTTTTCAGTAAAAAATTTGTTGGAGAAACAAATTGGAACATGTAAATCATCCATAATGCAAAATTCCAACTGGGTAAATCGATTCGGAATTATTCTCTAAGTAAAAAATTATTAAAGTTTTAAACCAGATGTTTAAATGCGTTTCGTGTTCTTGATAATTCTTACTTGCAATTAGAATATCATCAATATATACGTAGATGAATTCTAAACCGCGACATACTTCATCCATAAACCTTTGGAATGTTTGGGCCGCATTACGTAAGCTGTATGGCATTCTGGTGAACTCAAACATTCCAAAAGGTGTGGTGATAGCTGTTTTATGAATGTCTTCTTCCGCTATTGGTATATGGTGAAATGCCCTCACTAGATCAATACGTGAAAAAATTGTACAGCCCTTCAAATTGTTCGCAAAGTCGTGTATATGTGGCAACGGATACCGATCTGGTTCCGTAATCACATTCAAACGCCTATAATCGCCGCAGGGGCGCCAATCATCGCAATCTTTTTTAGGCACCAAGTGTAGTGGAGAACATGCTGAGGATTTAGATTGCCTAACCAAACCTAACTGTAACATATAATCAAATTCTGTTTTGGCAATTTTAAATTTATTTGTATCGAGGCGACGCAGTCGACAAAAAGGTAAAGGGCCAGTGGTACAAATGCGATGGACTACATTGTGTTTAATTTTTGAATCATATTTTGGTTCTTCTATTAAGGACGGGAATTAATTTATCAGGTCACCGAACATACCATTTATTTTTGTTATTCTTATCGTTTCAATATCGTGATCAGCTACCGTTGTACCAAATATTTCCATTAAAGTTTTATTATCAATCAGTCGTTTATTTCTTAGGTCAACAGACAATCCGAACTTGATCAAAAAGTCTGCGCCTATAATAGGGCGTGTTACAGATGCTACTTGAAATATATGATTGAAAACGCGTCTGAGCCCTAAGTCTATTTTTAATAATTTAGTACCGTATGTTGCAATTGATGAACCGTTAGCTGCTGTCAAAGATCCAAAAGGTGTTATGTTAATATTTGTACACGATTTGTATGGTATAACGGATATGTCCGCGCCTGTATCTATTAAAAAATTTAAATTAGTATTTTTGCAGTTTATTACAAGGCGACTAGATATTACACTGATGTTCGCCGCTGTGACATCAGTCGTTACTCGTTTCCCTCACTCTTATTACCATTACTTCTACTACTACCAGGACTTCCCGTACGTTTAAATTCGCATCTACCACCTTTACAACCACGGGCATCTTTACCAAATTTATAATGCGCCCAGCAATAAAACAAATTTTCTTTTGTTAAGTAAAAATCATTACGTTCACGATTACTCGAATTAGACCTTGTTCGCGAATTTGATCTCGGTTTGAAATTTCTATTGAAGTTTCTTCTATATTGTTGATTACGATTATAATTGTTATGGCCAAATCTATTCATGTCATTTTGAATTACTGCAATTGATTTTTTTAGTTCTTCAATTGCATTTACAATTGTTTCACTTGCACCATCACCGTTACTCGTTTCACAACCACGTGATGTTGACGGAAATTGTTTGTGGTTTTCCTTACTAAGAGTTGCAACCACTGGGCCATTCAGCTCCCATATCTTGTCTGCTATCTCTAGCAATTTAGGCAGTGGAGCGTCTTGGTTTATTACCAGGACTCCCGACACGGTGCTAGGCAACCTCTTCAACCACATTTGCTTTATTAGGTCTTGTCCAATAATGTTTGATTTCCTCCCCAGTGTTTCTAGGGTTCTATAAAATGCCGATGGGGACTGGTCTCCCATTTGATGTGGGGCCAGCAATTTATCCAACCGTTGTGTTTCTGATAAAGATTTCCTTCGAATGATCTCTCCTTTGAGTGTTTTGTATTTGTCGCGTTCTGGTGGATCACTAATTATGTCGGCTACTAGCTTGATTATTTCCGTTGGTAACTTCGATAT
The DNA here is from genome assembly GCA_963691935.1 of Nephrotoma guestfalica. Taxonomy (NCBI): domain Eukaryota; kingdom Metazoa; phylum Arthropoda; class Insecta; order Diptera; family Tipulidae; genus Nephrotoma; species Nephrotoma guestfalica. The sequence goes on from OY829914.1 coordinate 169,336,434, forward strand.
TGCCTTATCATACATAGCGTCATCGTCAACACCCTTCTTCTTGTTCCTAACATAGCGTTCGAATTGCTGGAACCAAAGTTCCGGTAAATCTCCCCAGAAAGCGGGCAATTCTATTGTTAAAGTGGCTATGCGAATTTCTTTCTTATCATCTGTGTCGGATGACTCATCACCAGATTCGTTTGTATCTTTGTTATCGTTATCATTTGTACCTGAGATATTTTTATTCGGCATTTTGTTTAAGAATTAAAAATTATTATTGCCTTTAATATATTTGTATTTTAAACCGGTAAAAAAAAATTAATACTATATATCGATAAAGGTGGATAGTATATATATGATTAATAGTGATTGGCCTGTACTGTATTTTATTATCCACTCATAGGTTAATAAATGTTACTAATATTCCAAATGGAATATACTATTCTACTAGAAAATGTATTCGGTACGTACTAACAAATTCTATGACGCAATTGAAAAAAAAAATTGTTTTTTTATTTAATTAACACCATACTATACTGATATAAGTGATATAAAAGAATCATTCACCAATTAAATTTAAATGCACAAACAAATGTTACAGTACGCTCGGTTATACAAACGGCTTTTTTTTTTTTTTTTTTTAGCGACACCCTATTTTAAACACCATGAGATTTTCAAATTCGGACCTTTAAATCTTACTAACGAACGAAGTGTTGATCGCACACAGTAAAAATTTCACAAAATAACAGTACAACTTATTGTATATAATGTTGGCGACTACAAAAACTAACGGTATCTAGTAAAATCTCGTTCGAAACAAGTATGAAAAAAAATCCGTTAATTCTCGCTAATTTTGAAACTTACTTTTCCGTGTTTATATAGTTATATCGTTTATATTTTTATAAATCGTTTTTTTTTTTTCCTAAATAAATATGCCAAATATATATATAGAGTAGAAAAATCGCTTACCTATAAAACAGCCTATTGTGATGACATCCTTCTTAATCGCCACTCCTTCTTAATCGCCACTCTCTTATGTTGTTGGTATAATCGTTTGTTGCAGCATGTATCTCGTAAATTTCTCTTCGTATATTGTATAAATGTATTTTTCGCCGTTATGTTTTTTCCACGTACGTATTTGTTTGCGCGTGATCCGCTTGCTCCTGCATATATTTAATGTCGTAGCCCCTTTTTTATTTTTATTTTTTTTTTTTTTTAATTTCTCAGCGAACGTGTTTTGTATTTACGATTATTTAAGGTTTACATAAAAATATGTAAATGCCGTGTTGCATGCGTAAATGCGTGTTCGCGTATTTGCGTGTTCACTTTTTTGATTTCACACCACCCGGTAAAGACCGGCGTCGGGGTTACCATTTGTTGGAGTTCGTTTCTTTTATATTGTCTTTTTCTTTATATTTCGTTTTAAAACAAGTTGTCTATATTTGTAGTTTTTTTTATTAATTTATTGTTAACTTTAATTTACACCTTATTAATTTTATTTAGAAAAGAGCAATATTAGATTTAATGAGCATACTATTTTATTCTTATCTTGACTAGATGCTCGATTCCAACTAACTTTTTTACAATTTTAATACATACAAAAAAAATAAAAAATAATGGTCCGATATTGTCCGTACATTATTGTCGCATGTGAGTTGCTTTTTATATTCGGCGTTCTTTCTACTCCCTGATAGATGGCATACATTGATAGGTAAAAGGTAAGTTAAAGTTAGTTAGGATTAAAATTAGCAATTATTAAACTGTGGCATCGGAACATTTAGCTGCCAACCAAATCATATTCAACTAATTTTTGTAGTTGCCTTCATGATACCCACTAAATCACTAATTTACCAATTATTGTTTTTATCCGAAAAAAGTCTAAATTTGAAAAACCCGAAAATGATTTTTTTGTAGGTGTCACTACAAAGTAACCGGGAAATATAATGGGAGCTTCAAACTCTCTGTTATGGCGACTGGTGCCCTCCTTTTGAAGATCGCGTTAGTTGAAAGATCACTATGAGACGGCCACATCCCATCATGCTATGTAGGCGACCGAAGAAGAAGCAGTTGTATAATCAAAAAATGTGCCAGTTGGCGACAATTTACCAAGGTAGGCGGAGAAAAATTTAACTAAAAATTTGTAGTTTTCAGGAACAGCAGTACTAATCCCGATCCAAAAACTTGAATGCTTGTCTAGGCCTTTCGATTTGTTAGCTTTATATTTATATTAAAGTTAACATATTAATGGGTCCGTTATCCTCCAGATCAAATTTATATAATAGTGACAACTTCATCTGACAGTTTGGTTGTAGTATTTACTCGTATTTGTGAAGTTCAACAAACCAGACCCTCTAAAAATATCTTCGTTCTTTGTTGCTATTTATCCAGTTGAGATTTACAGCTTGTCAAGTGCTCTTAACGCCATCGATTTTTTATCTGATAAGATGCATGTTTAAGATGACATATAAGTGTTTGTAAATTTCAACTTTCCCGATTTTGAAAGAACGCGTTCCTTCAACCAAACTTTTTACAATGTATGTAAAAAGTTTGGTTGAATGTGCAAAACGGTGTTGCGTGATTATGTCAAGCTCAGTTATGAAAAACGGAAAAAGAACGATTTTCCCTCCGGAACGGGATCATCTTCTAATAGCCTATAAAATGCACGACTATTCAGCACAAAATAGAGAGAACATAGTTAGAACATAATATGTATTAGTTTTTCACATGCATATGCTAAAATGCAAGTAAAAGGTTTTCTGAAATGATGGAAAACATACAAGGTAAACCATTAAACAAATTTGTGAACAACTGTGCAAAACGAAAGTTCGTAATTATTTGGCCTACCATAATTTACTACTTAAGTTCCTTACGTTACTTCTAACAGCTCTAATTCTTATATTAGATTGAAACCGTCAGTTTTGGGTCTGAATTCATTCCAATGCAAGAATAGCTCGAATTCTGGTCCAATTTATAGTTTTGTTAACCAAGGTAAACATAACATTATATATTACTTAAGGTTTTGCTTCAAATATGTCATCTAGGAATGAAATTGCCATTGAGTAACGATATGGCTTCACCGACATGATCCACTCGGTGCTAGTTTTTTGGATCTTTGATACGTGGCCTTTAAATTATCCCATTTACTTTTCAAACCAAATATTTTTTCTACTGGCATCATTCGAAAGAATTATTATTTATTTTGCTGAAACCAAATATGCATATTAAAATACAAAATAGTTTATCTATTTTGTCTAAAAACAATCAAATATTTACTTACCGTTCATGTTTGTATTTTTTGTGTGAATGATGTTGATGGTTACATTTGATACTTTTTTAAATGTTTTTATTTTACTGCTATAAAAATACTCGTAGAAACTATATTCTACTATATTTTAGGAACTATATTTAATGGCAACAGTTTTATGCCAACATTTGCCCAAATTAAAAAAAAAAATATCCAATTTTATTTTATTGGAATTTGTTTTCGTGTTCCTCGCAAACGAAAATCGTAATATACTTGACCCTTCTTTTTTTACTGGGAAAAAAATGAAACATGTAAATCGTCCATTAGTAAAAGGCACACATGCTAAACAAGAAATTTGTAAAAAAAAAATAAAATAAAATAAAAACGTAGCCGGTGAAAAATTCGAAGAATATCCACAATTCTACAGAAAATTATATTCCGGTTTGGGAAATTTCCACCGAGTCAAGACCCCAGATGCCAAATACTTTTCATATTTGAAAGATGGAGCCGGTGGTGGTATATTTTCCACATTGATGTCAGAGTGGTACATCACTTGAGGATAACGCCTGTCTATTTAAGAGCGACGAGAAATAATTTCACCACACTGTTAGGACTAAGTTTGTGTCTACTTGTAACTACTTTTGTAGCTACTGCGTGGATGTAAGTCGGTCACGATCCCTTTTATTAAACGATATCTGTCTCTTATACTAGCAGTTTCGATTTTTGATTCGATTTGTGTTGTTTATTGGGCGGCTGGTTGAGGGGAACCGAATGAATGTAAAATTTAGTTTTGTTAAAATAAATTTGTTTGCTCTGCTTTGCTTGTATTCGTCGCGTCGCTCTTTTGTTTTGATTTTTGAATACTCGTTTTATTGTTCCTGTTGTTTTCATGTTTGTTCATTTTGTAAACTTATTCTTCGTTATCAAAATTGGTTTTAAACAACATAGGTGGCAATTTGAAAACAAGTCACGTTTAACGTTGGCGATTTAGAGTTGTGATACAAATTGCGCTGAGATTGTATCATTCAGCAGATGTTTCATTTGCTCGCTATGTTTGCCCTGTTAGTTGTGAGATATATTGTTTTCCTGAGTGATCATTTTCTTGAATTGAAGCTATATACAATTCTCGTACAGCCATGCGTTTCTAGGTCCTGGTGTATTTGCATATGAGGTACTAGTTGTCTATTCAGGGTTTTCGAAGGCAGATTGATTATTCAATGCTTCAGTAGTTTAAAGGGAGAATCGTTGGAATCGGTTATTATACGCAGAACTAAGCAGCGGTCGAAATCGATATGGAAGCCGTGTTTTGTTATAATATCTTTCATGCTGGAAAAATGCCTTTTAGAAACAAGGATGTCGTCGATTTGATTGACCGTTACGCAATCTATTGATTTTCACGTGCCTTTATGGATTCGTTTATGTGGGAAGTATGTGACGGTTAATAGCAAATTATATACAAGAGCAAGCTCGATTGTGTAATACTGTTTGTTTCACCGATTTGCGCGTTCAAATCAAACAATCTTTATATCATGTTGGGGAATTTTGTTTAAAACACTTACGCTGTGGTCGTAGAACACGTGTCTTGTGTTGATTTCACCTAAGTTGGGGCATGACCATTCACAAATGAGATTTTGAAGTGACGTATGTGCAATCTGAGTACGCAGATCCGGTTGTTGATGAGTCTGAGATTCGTTAAGAACTGGCGTAAACTATTGGCGTGATCTATAAAACCAACTTCCAACTCGCTCACGTGTTTTAGTCGCTAAAACTTTTTTCTTGTGATGCAATTAGTTCGAGACTGTACTGTAATAAACGATGGAAGAATAAAGTTCATGTTCTAAATTTTAAATCGTTGGCCTTATTAATAGTTATGTTACTAATGATCTTATTAATGGACCTTAGAAAATTCCAATCAATAGTAATATTTTTTGGTACAAACTCAATCGATTCAGGTATTAATTGTTCTAGCTCTTATATTTTACGTTTTTAGTTTTAAGATCTCAACTCAATGTGGCATGACGTATTAATAAATTGTGAAACGGGAGCCGTTCAGTTACTGTTTTTGAAAGTGTTGTATAATAATGCAGTGATTAGCAAATAAAAACTAACCTGAAACGTGAATCCGTTAAAGAAAAATTAGTCTACACTACGGGACAGATACAGAACAAAATGATCATTGCATATCATGAAAAATAAATATTCTAAATTTGTAGCTCGAAATATAAGCTTTGAGTCAATAGAGGCAGAACCTCACCAAAAAATGGGTTATAATCAAACGCAAACTCTAAGCATTCAACTGGCTACTATAACACTCTAGTTAACAAATTTAATACAGGAAAATTTTGAACACGCTCAGAGACTGAATTATCTTAGCCAGAAGGTTGACATTCCAGCAACAACTCATAAACCAAAATTAACAACTAACTCTACTTTCAAGTGGAATATAAAACAGGTGACGCCATGACTGAAAATAGCCTAGGAAACACTTTCTTTATTCGATCAGATAGTTCCCCAAACACAATTTAAAATGTATATTCAAGTGATAAAAAAATAAAATTGAAGGGAAGGTAAAGGATATAATATGCCTTGCAGGAGATCCTAAATAATGGGCCTAACTTTCTTATTATAAGCTCCAAAGGCAAATAAACAACAATAAACTATGACCATTCGTAGCTTCAATAAGAGAAAGCAAAGCAACAATTCATGTCAAGAGATTTGCATATTTATTGAGGAGAATGTACTTCCGGTGGTTATTATGGGGCGCATAGGCTTTTAAGAAATGATCTTTTTAGAATTACCTGAAATAATTTTAGGTAATTCTAAAAAGATGAAAGTCAGGCTTTCCACCCACAGGTAAATCAGTTAAATTCCAATCGATCCAAATGTAACCTGACATAAACAAAACCAAACGAATTTATTTATTTTCAGAATAAATGGTTACAATAATAAATGGCAATATTGGGGTAAAGCGAGAAATTTGTATTTATTGAATAAAAATTATTATTGCTAAAATTTACCTTTCAGTATAAAGTGTATTAAATTCGACTAATTCCTGTCATTATTAATTCCCAAATTATGATAAACACAAAATGTTATCTGAAAATAATTTCATGATACGCCTCAAGCTCAAATTTTGTTTATTTTAAATCAATAAAAAAATTCCTAGAATTTCCTGTAACCTAATATGTTATTACGCAATAAATAAAATGTAATTCCTATGAAATCAAATAAAATAAATTATCGCAAAATTCATGATAATTTTATAAATATTTTAATTAAAAATATTTTAAAGGAATTTAAATTTTTTTAAATGCAATTTACGGTTTTGACTTATTAAAATTAACAGTAATTAAAATTTCAATTGGAAACTGAACTTGAACTTATTTTTAATTAAATTGGACAGTAGAGAAAATCTAAAAATGGACACTTCTTCATTTCAACTGAACAAAGTTGAAGTTTATCGACTGTCCACCATTTCGGAAAATTCAAATTTGTTTTTTTTTAGAACAAAACCTTATATTCTGAATGATAGCCAGATATTAGTTTTACATCGAGGTGAGGTTAGCAAGACGTTTAGTTTGGGCCTAATGGAATATTACATTCTTTAAATTAAAAACTTGGCTAAAGCAATGTGATTAAACTTTGTATTTATGTTCAAGGTATTTTCAATATTTTTGTAGTCTGATGACTGCAGTCTAATGAGACGATCGGAGTTTTTAATTAAAAGAATTCAATTCCTCATTAGTTCGAAACCAAACTTCCAACGTCTTGGTAACACCACCTCAATGTAAAACGTAAGAATCAATTTTGAATAGATTTCTGCCAGCCTAACTCGACACGTTAATGAAACCTGCGCAAACATTTCAGTTTAAAATACACTGTACTTTCTCTTCTTGATGTGCTTTTGAATTGAAATTGGGTAGGGAATTGTAAATCGAGTCATCTTTGAAAAAGGAAAATTAAAATTATGAATAATTTAAATTATGTAAATAGCAGATAGCTTATATATGTTAGGATAGACACAGCCTATGAATATTTTGCACATCTAAACAGGGTGTCCCAGTGTAACGGAATTTGATTTATTTTCAAATTCTGTTAGCAGAATTAATCCTGCAGCGGTCTACCGGCAGTGTTTGTTTGCCGGCTAATCAATTTTATATGTCGTGGGGGTTGTGCATTCTCGGACTACAAGGACGTACACTCAAGCTCACCCCTTAATAATCGTTTACAGCATGTCAAACTTCATATCCTAATATCATTCAATAATTAATAAGAAATCACAATCACAAGTACAGTGAAGGCGGAGACCCGTAACGGTTATTACGGAATTTCCTTTATCGGAATGGTTAATTAGTACTACCGATTTAGTCTAGAACTTGGTGCAACGATCACTCTAATTCACGAATACAATTCCGCTCTACTAAAGAAGCCAAATATTCTGAAAACTTCTCTAGGCTCGATATTTGGTTGTACAACAATGCCGAACGAAAATATTCTACCGTCGATCTGGAATTACTCGTGATCTATTTAAGTTTACCATTTATACCTATCACAAACCTCTGATTAGAGCAATTCAGTCCAAATTTCAACGAAATCTACGGCAGTCACGACATTTGGGTTATATCAGTGAATTTTCCACGGATGCCTTACATGTGAACGCCAAAGACAACGTTGTTACGGATACGTTGTCCTGCACGAACGACAACAAAACAGTCGACGCGAATTTCGGAACTTCAGAATTTAGTTTCAAGTTGCAAGTCGCGCTAGTTCGAATTACAAACTAGAGCTTTTAACACTTAATAAACACATTAAAACACTTGTTTATTATTTCGCAAAAAACTTTTTTTCTTCAAAATGCTTAAAATATTACTCGATTAATTTCGACTTGTTAGGTCATCATCAGGAGTATCTACTGATGATGACCTAACAAGTCGAAATTAATCGAGTAATTTTTAAGCATTTTGAAGAAAAAAAAAGTTTTTTGCGAAATAATAAACAAGTGTTTTAATGTGTTTATTAAGTGTTAATGTGTTTCGCCAAGTACCAACGGCGCATAGTGTTAAAAGTATAGAGCTTTTAAAGAAGTCTACTGGAAAACATCGACAGGCGCGATCCGCTAATACATCGCAGAACCATTACTGACCTTTCACGTCTCGATGTCAGTGCTTCTCATAAGTCGATTGCCACTCACTATTTCTGGCCAAGTATAAACAAAAACGTAGGCAGTTTGGCACAATCTTCAGAGTAGATAAAGTTCGAACCGGCTAACAACGTGCGCACGAAGACTCATTCAAAGCGATCCATCGATTAGGACCACACTTCGTCATTTCAATGAAAGATAAACAGAAATCAGGAACTATCGATCGGTTGAAATCAGCGTTCTGAATTCTATGTTGCGGTGTACGATATCCAGCGTCTCGAACACAAGAATCAGTCCAAATTAACGACTCGATTACTTTTCGTATTATCCTTCAGCTAAAATAAGTTAAAAATTAGAAATATAATTTAAAAAATAACCGTGCGCTATATATGGCCTGTTTTTTATTGTATCTGAGATATCAAATAAATCAGATATTTATCTGACAAATCTGATAATATTTTATCTGAAAAGGCTTTTTAGAGATTTGTATAACTGTACTGAACATATGTAAAGACCACTGAACATTAGACAACCGATTGACATTTCAGACGCAGTGATGACCTGTGAAACGTCAAAATAATAAAAGCAACGAGTATTTGTAGTTTTTGGAAACCGAGAACCCCTACGGCAAATAAAAGTAATATTTGATATAAAATCAAGAAATAACAATAACTGTTTTAGGACGATTAGCAATAGATTTAGCATCGCTAAATCTACAGCCTGGAATATCATAAATGGTATTTCTAAGATACTACTGGCTTTAAATAATGAAAAAGGAATAGCCTTTGATATAGTGATATAGTGGGATCTCCGACCATAATTTCATCAACAGCATCAAAATACAGCCAGCATTTTCTATTTTGGCCGCTAGAGTGGTTATGGTATTTTATGGCTTTGTATTGCTTTTGTCAAACCTTCCATTTGGATTCCACTTGAGTCCAACCATCGAGGAATAAATATATAAGAGAAATCAAGTAGTGCAAATATTATAAGCCAATTTCTCCGAGTTTAATCTTATTTTATAGTTTTGATATATTTATATACACAAATTTAATTTTTTGCTATATTTAATCCATGTATCTTATAAACATATCGGCATAGTTATTTTATAGTTCATTGTTCTTGTTAGGCTTATACAGATTGCCAATCGTAAAATAGATTAACCTCGGAATGTCTACATGAGTCCTCTTATGTATATTTTGCTTTAAGGTCCAACTTACTCCGATTTCATTTTTCTTGCATTTTACGGCAATTCTCAGGTACACTTTTTTATACCATTTTGTAGATTTCCGTAATCCGGTTTTTATTTCATTCAATAAAAATAGAATATTTGTTATTGTCCAGTCAATTTTGGTATCTACCACGAACAAATAATAAATTAACGTATTATTAATTTTACAATTAATTTAATAAAAATAATCACAAATTAATTTATTAATTAAATATCTGCTGTCAAAATATTTCAAATATGTTTTTTGTCTGAACTATCTGAAATAAAATTCAGATGGAAAGATGACGATCTAAGAATTGTCAGAGAAAATAAAAAAACGACAAAACATTTATATTTACTCTCCGATGTAGTAAAAAACAGGCCAATAATTCGAAGCCCGAATGAATATACATGCTTTGACATGTACATTTTGAAACGCACCCAAATCGATACTCGTAGCGCTCGATAGCGCATCGAAAACATACATTTTTAGTTAAGATATAGCGACAAGATACATCGACAAAATACATTGGCCTGCCATTTCGGTTTGCTAAACACAACAAGAGAGTCAGCGTTGACTGGCTATAAAAACAATGGCAGTGATTCACCTTATTAAGCAACCGCCTTGAGACAAAATGTAATGAAAAAGGGGAAATCGAAAGTATAAATCACCAAGAACTGTTTAATTGGGAAATATACCGTGACCCCATCTCATCACTATCACTTTGTGAATGAATACCATACTATTCTTAAAAGGCTTATTACAGCCTTTAGAAATTTAAGGCAAATTAAGCCCTAGTAAGTGAGCATAATAATTCAAAAAAGCTGATCTCATTAATCAAATAAGAAATAAGATTAAATATATCCACCGGTTATGCCCGTTAATAATTGTAGAATGTGTTTAAATTGAAATATCGGTCGAAAAAAGTAAAATCAAGTTAATCATCATCATTATAGAATCCAAGCTCCAATACTATCATTTGATATGGTTGACTATGTAGTTCGACAACGATGGGATTCCTACCTATACATGTCTGTGAAGTTAGCCCGACAAATATCCCGAAGAAATGCGATGGCAACACTACAAAACGAATATCGCGACATTTGTCAGTGTGATCCCGAAAAATTTACTATATTACGCTAGTTTTGAATGTCATCCCGAAACATTTTTACTATCATGACAATTTTTATGTCTATACGGAAAAAACTATCGCGAAAAATGTTTTGTGTTATTATGAAGAAAAAATGAAAAAAAAGCAAATTTCAGCGAACAAAAATCGCGATAGGTTTTCTACCATCCCAAAACCGAAAAAATAATAAAGCGCAGAAGTTTATAAATATCACGCAAAATGTATTTAATAACAAATCAATTACTGGCAAGGTTAATCCAAAAATCCAAATTCAAGCAAATAGTCAAACGGTTAAAAAATGCTAAAGGTAAATTTCAAATACAGCCACACTAATTTTAGTAGATATCAATTACCAGAGCAAAGTTGGTATGGAGTTTTAAGAAGAATCCTTCTTTCAAACGCCAAAATTACAAATCGAGGATTCTTCCTCTACACACTGCTTACGAACATTTCTTCGTTGGTTTTAATGTCTGTTCTCAAATGGATGGACTATTCAAGAAACATGAACAAATTTAAATTTATTTTCTTATGCTTCAAAAACAGCTTATTGATCATGCTGCTACCTCCCTTCTATTAATTACGATGGAGCTTTACTGTTCGGTTCATCAAAAAATCAAATCAAACCAATTAGTTTACAAGAAATTTTCCATTTGGAATATATGGCAGCCGTCATGAGCGTCTCAATTTAATGAAATTTGCACAAAGGGCGAGCAAATTGTCTAACGTAACTTTTTATTACTGGACTGGAAAAGAATCCGAAATCCTTAAAGCATATTTTGTCGCTAATCGAACCACCACCATATTATCATTTTCAAAAATAAACTACCTGCATTATATTTTTGGAGATTCGAGTTCACTGATTTGTAATCAAGTGCCTGTTCGTCTTTGAAATTGAAAAAGTCCGCCATATGGTGGAACGGTCCCAATTGGCTTCAACAAGAAATAAGACATTAGCATAGAGAAAAGAAATATAAACAGAGGTAAAACTGCACACAAAATTTTGAAACTACTTTTTTTTTGTAATCCCAAAATACAAACTCGTTTTACGATTTAAATAATAAACTTAAAATGTCCCACTCTTTCGAATACATTCAGTGTTTCTTTGAGTTTTCATATTGTTTTTGATTAAATTTTTTTTCGTTCAGATTATAATTTTAAATTTGGTCAACACGAAACCGGATCGTCACCCCTTATTTTACTATAAAAATAAGCGTCCAAATTTTGTATGCAGCTTTAATTCTGTTTATGTTTATTTTTTTCTGTGCATTAGACTAATGAGATTTTAGACCAAATCATTTGAAAAAAGATCCGAAAAACAAAAATAAAAACACTAAACTGGTAAAAACAGCAACATTTGCTGTGCGCGATGATGCGCTCAAATATTGGTTATCACAGAACAATCTTTATTCAAATGTTTCATACATGTTCACCTACTAGAACTAACCAAATGTTTCTGTTTGCACTGTTCTGTGATGATTTTGCCGGACCGTCTAAGATTTATAGAACACTTCTTCTCAGATGAGTTTACGAATTTTGTTAAAGGCGGTTTTATGGTTGGTGTTCTTTTCTTCGTTCGTTCGTTCTGACAATTTTTTCGACCAATCATATTGCTCCAAAATGATGATTTTTTTCTCCTACATTTTTTTTCACAAGAGAATATTGATCGAAAAAAATTGTCAAAACGAACGAACGAAGAAAAGTACACAACCATAAAAGCGGCTTAAGTTACTTAAACTTCTAACAACCATAAAATTTTGTGTTGTTTCGGGTATTTCGTAGGCTTGTCAGCTTGTGTCATGGAATTGGATTTTGCTCATGAATTATCTTCCGCGCAATCTTGAAGGTTTTCGTAAGATTCCTTAGTCGTAAATGGGTAATGGTCAATTATGGAGTGCGAACGAATTCCATTGAATTCGAGTGGGGCGAACTAACAATTTCTTCATTAAGAGTTGTATAATTGAGCACCACCTGATGAGAAAATTCAGCCGTTGCTCCTCATCAAGGGAGGCTTTGGTAAACCTGCGTAAAATCGATGAAGTACTAAATAAGGTCGTTGGTCGAAGTGTACTATCTACCGATTAACTTTGTACTGTACTCACTGAAACCGAGTGCCATTTTAATGCATGCCCATTATCACTGTGAACAAATGATCTCAATGACATCGAGGCTCTTACACCAGGTCACACAATATAATGAGCTGCAATCACAACCAGCTTCCAAATAATTGAATCAGTCTGGCGTTGTCGTAAACAGAAACGTTTATACACCCCAAATTCATAACATATTTAATTGCATACGATTCATAATTTAATTGTACAATAGACATCTTTGATCTCGACAATTAGCTCTGTCGACTCATGTCATTTCACTACCTAAACACATATAGTAATAAATTCAAAGCACAATTCCCTTTACGACAAAGTTGAAAATCAATCACTTTTTCGAAAACTAATACATATTTAATTTAATTTTAGGTGAACAATATCGTTGACATATCGTTTCAAAATGTCAATCATCATGTAGTAAAAATAAATTTTCTCCAATTTCGTTAACCTGTAGAAATCAAACACTGTACCTCATACCCATATCTACACTCACTACTAATACTCGTATGGTACTAATACATGTATGTACATATAAGGTTAATTGAAACAGCCGAATAAATTTGTTGGCCATACAGAATTAATAATTTTTTTAGATGTTTGACATTTAAAATTTGGTTTGTGTTACATTTGCGAAAGGGATATAAAAATCTTAAGATTATTTGACAAACAAAAACCAATTGACATTTTATCGATATGTACAATCAGCAGACAAAAGGAATAAACATCATTTTGCTTTTATTTAAAAAAATGAGGTTAAACACATTAGTTGGTCTGAAGAACTTTGTTTCTTGCTGGGATTTAGTTTTGTTTGAGTTATAAAAATGAATTGTTAAGGTTTACTGGAAAACCACTTTAGAGAAATTTTCCATCGAATTAAATTCAAAGAATGACATTTGTATGTAAGTCTGTACGACATCAAAGATTATTTTAAATTCTTGAATAAATTTTCTACATAGAAAACCAAATCAATTCTACTTCGTAAGTATTATTTCTATTAATCTTACTTACTTACGATAACATGACAAGTCACTATCAGTAGTGGTTTCGTGGTGCTGTATTTTTTAAAAGGAACATACTTGGATGGTAGTTTTAAGTTTAACCGGACGTGTAAATAAAAAGTAAAATTCTACTGCATAATACAAAATAGCCTCAGTTGTATATCGTTGAAAATATAAGGACGAGTTTAATTGTATGCGTTGGAGCAAGTAATAAGGAATTTGATCTATAATATTATGATTATTTTAAAGGACTAACGAAAAATATTTTAAACATTGTCGGCACTATAACAAATTACCCCGCTAAATTGCTCCACACATTTTACATATTCGGTGAGTAGGTAGTTGAGGATGAACGATTTGAATTCATTAAAACACTTGGTTTATCATTTGTCATATTTAACATTATGTATGGAATATAATGCCGCCTCTGGGCGTAGTGCAAAGGCAAGCTCTTTTAATCAGATTTTTCATAACATTTTCGCAGACTGATGGTATTATTTCAGCAATTTCTTTTCTACATAATGTTGTCCTTAAGCAACGAGGTTTCCTTTTCCTTCAAGTACCTTCATAGGAAGAAATCGGGAGGGGTCAAATCAGAAAATCATAGGGGTCAGTCGATGTCTTTCTGACGTTAACGATCGAACTTTTTGACATTATTCGGCCGGGACAAATTTCTGGCAAAATTTGCATCGTACGGTATGTGACCAATCCAACCGTCTTGTTGAAACCACAAGTTCTGTAGGCCTAATTGATCCAATTCGGGCAAAAGAAAGTTGTCCAACATGTCTCGATAGCGGTCATCTGTAACTTTTACAGCATTGCCTCTAGCATCCTCAAATAAATGTGGCCTACTGCTGCTGCCGGCCCAAATGGCGCACCATACAGTTACTCCACGAGGGCAGTGGTGTTTAGTGTATCAATTGAGGGTTTTCAGTGACTCGACAGGGGCTATGCTATTTAGTAACAAATCCATCCAAGTCGAAAAGTGTTTCGTTGCTCATAACGATTTTTTGTCAAAGTGCTGCCTGTCTATACCGAGCAGTAAAACACGAGCACTCCATTCTAGCCGCCGTTTATGGTCATTTTAATGCAGCTCTTATGTTAATAAATTTGTATACGAGTAAAAATATAAATCTTCTTTGAGAACTTTTAACAAACATAGTGGATACATTCCTAATTCTTGAGCAAGGCGTCGATAAGAGGTACCTGGACATTCAGCAGCACTTTGCCTCAATGCATCAATCTTTTCTACTGTACGTGTTGGCTTAATTGTCAGTCTTTACTTTGTCTTCTAGTGTACGAACATTTTCTAAACTATTCATTACATGCTGAATGATTGACTTGCTCGGCACATGATTAACAACAAAAAAAGTGAAGTAATTTTCTCCGCGTATTTACAATTTAACAATTATTTAAATAAAATGTTTTAATAATCTCAACATGTTATTGCGGCATCCGTAATAATTTGCCATTAACTCCTCTCTACGACTGCCAAATGTCATCTTAAACGGCCACCGCAACTTCCAACAATGTGACACATAAAACATCAGTCAGGCATCGGTAATGGACAACCTATGCAAGGAATATCAGCAGAGGTTCAAGGAGATCCAAACTATCTTGTCCAACTACAAGAAGAATACCATCAGCAGGAATACAAGTATATACATATATCAACATATATAGGGTTTTGCAATAAGAGTGATATGATTCGCAATAATTCAATTGTTGCACTTGCTGTGTGGCACGTAGCCCCTACGGTGTTATCAGCTTCAAAAAAATACGGACCGATGATTCCACCAGACCAAAAACCACAACAAACTGTCAATTTAGGTGAATGTAATGGTTTTTCATGAATAATTTGTGGATTTTCTTCGCACCGGAATCGACATTTTGTTTATTTACCGCACCACTCAGATGAAAGTGAGCCTCATCGAAGAAGATGATTTTGTTGCAATTGGAGAACGATTATTTTGATAATAAAACTGAATAACTTGTAAACGTTGTTCTTGCGTATATCTCACCATGATGAAATTGTAAACATTACTGAATACAATGAAACAAAAAATGACAGATCATGACATACTACAAATGGCCGAAACGTCACTTACAAATCATATCATTCCTATTGGAAAACCCATTATCAACCTCATCTGTTCCAAGTTCAAGTGCCGGTTCAAATAAAACAACCGGTATCGAGAAATTAACCGCAGCGCACGCGAATCGCTATGAAGCGCAACAATTGAAAATGAGGAATGTGAAAGACACAATAATAAAAACCACAGTTGCCACTTTTTATCTACCATACGCGAAAACCATTGATACTATCCGTCACAATAATCAAAATAGCAAACACCATTAATCATTTTTAGACTAACGCCTCAACTCTTCAACAGCCAGTTCATCAGAATCCAACTGCCATCATTCCACATTTTATTTCGTATCTACATTCCGTAAAAACAACCTCATTGCAGCTGCACATACACCAAACTACAAATGCTGAAATTTTTGAAATTCTAACACTAATCAATAAAAATGGTGCTACAGGGTTTGATAACGTATTATTAAAGTGTATCCTGAAATTGAAAACTTTATTGGTACTGGTCTGGAGTTTTTCCGAATATATTAAAAATTGCTAAAATTAAACCTATTTTCAAAAAAGGAGATAAACTAGACATATCGAACTATAGCCCAGTTTTTGTTTTAACGAACGAAGTGCTACTAGCATTAAATGATAAGGGTTTCGTTTCTGTTCTGTTCATAGATACTCAAAAAGCCTTTGATAGCGTAAATCATTCCATTCTACTCAAAACAAATTGTAATTTAAACCCGACAAGATCTACGCCATCGCTTTTGAAAAGTTATTTTGATAATCGCAAGCAATTTAAAGTCCTTAACTGTGGTAAAAGTGATAAAACAACTTTAATTGCTGGTATTCCATTTTGGGATCTGAATTTTTTTATCTATTATATTAATCACATATTCAGTTTAAATCGGCATGGACATTTGCAACTTTATGCAACTAAAAGCCCAACAGACTTGCACATTATGATGGAAAATGACTTATTACAGATTATAAATTGGTTGTCGGCGAACCAGCTGTTCAGATGCATGTACATATTCAATGGTAACCCTGAGCTGATAGAAGGAAATCCACTCTAGTCTTGAATTTGTAGACATTTGTAGCAAACAGAGTGTCACAAATACAAACAATGATCCAACCATCGCAGTGGAGTTATGTAAGTTCAACTGATAATCCAGCAGATTGCGCCAGCAGAGGCTTAAAACCAGAACAACTACAAGCTCATCCACTATGGTGGCATGGGCCCAAATGGTTACAAACGTCAACGATACCAATCCCAAGCTACCCACTAAGTTTAAGCAATCCTCCAGAACAGAAAGCAACGGCAATTAGAGTATTGATTACCAAAAGTAATTCAACAATACTAACTCACCTGCTACAAAGATGTTCCACTTTGAGTAAAGTACAAAGAGTAACGGCGTTCGTGCTTCGGTTTACAATGAGTATGAAAAAGCAACACATACCGAATTCCTTAACAATAACAGCAGAAGAACTCTCAGTAGCACTAATATACATTATAAAGGATTTACAAGCAACAGAGTATAGTGAAGAGATAAATCGCTTGAAGAAGAACAAAGAGATCGCTCCCAAGAGCAAAATACTCTCGCTAAATCCATTTGTAGACAAAAATAGTGTGTTACGAGTTGGAGAAAGATTACAAAATTCTCCAACACTCTCATATGAAGAAAAACATCCAGCAATATTACCTCCAGGGCATCCGG
This sequence comes from Nephrotoma guestfalica, assembly GCA_963691935.1. Taxonomy (NCBI): domain Eukaryota; kingdom Metazoa; phylum Arthropoda; class Insecta; order Diptera; family Tipulidae; genus Nephrotoma; species Nephrotoma guestfalica. Next base: position 169,354,041 of record OY829914.1, read on the forward strand.
CAGTAAAATTGATAATAGATGAAGCCCATGTCAAAACCATGCACGGAGGAACTCAGCTCACTCTGGCGTACATTAGAAAACGTTTTTGGATTATTAACGGTCGAAGGTGCGTTCAACAACAGATAAGAGCATGCATTAGGTGTCATCGATTCAATAATAAAATAAGACACCAACTTATGGGAAATCTACCGGAAGTGAGACTCATCCCTGCTAGACCATTCACCAGAACTGGGGTAGATTATGCAGGACCCTTTCAAGTAAGAACTACTAAAGGCGGAGGTCATAAATCATATAAAGGATATCTAGCCATATTTATGGTAACAAAAGCAGTGCATATCGAAGTAGTGTCAGATTTAACAACGGAAGCTTTCATTGGAGCTTATAAAAGGTTCACAGCAAGACGAGGCCTATGCACAGATGTCTATAGCGACAACGGTACCAATTTCATCGGCGCAAATCATGAACTAGAAAGAGAAAGAATAAAGACCCTAAAGAAAGCATACGAAAAACTCAAAGAAAGCTTAGCAAACGATGGTACAACGTGGCATGTCATCTCGCCAGCTGCATCAAATTTTGGAGCCCTTTGGGAAGCAGCAGTAAAGTCAACAAAAATCACTTAAAAAGAGTAGCGGGAGCCCAAACTCTCACATTTGAAGAATTAACAACAGTAGTAGCCCAGATAGAAGCATGTCTGAATTCGAGGCCGCTAAGCCCAATTACCAACGATCCTACAGACCTATCCGTTTTAACTCCAGGTCACTTTTTGATAGGGGATGCCTTAATTGCTCCTCCTCAACAGCAATTGGAAACCGAAAAAATCGGGAATCTAAGTAGGTGGAAACTAATAGAGAAGTTAAAGCAAGACTTCTGGAACAGATGGTCACAAGAATATCTTCAACAATTACAACAACGTGGAAAATGGAAAGAAACAGAACAAAACTTAGAACCAGGTCAGTTAGTTTTAATCCGAGATGAACGACTACCTCCGACAAAGTGGTTATTATCCCGGATAACCGAGGTACACCCTGGCAGTGACAACAAAGTCCAAGTGGCAACTGTCCGCGGGCCCGGGGGCACCCTCTTTAAGAGATCAATATCAAAGCTATCACCGTTACCACAACTAAAAGAAGCCATTCAACACTCTACGCCAGAACTAATCAAGACAAGGATCAACAGCCAAGAAGCACCAAAGAAATGGCAAACTAACCTTGTCACAATTACAAAATCAGAGTCTGAATCATCATCAAAAGCCCAAGAAGGCAGTTCACTTACGATAGCGCCACAAAGGATTTCACAAAAACGCACAAATGGAAGCTATGACCACACAGATGAACAACGGAATTTAAAGAGAACAGCTCGGGATTGGATGAGAGGAGCAGCAGATCCACAGCTAAGACAAAAATTACATTATAAAAATCCACCGCGAAGGGCAAAGGCAATATTGTAAACTACAACTATATTATCCTTAATGGTTTTGGCAATAACTACCTCCAACCTTAACATAACCCGGTTTTCGGTTCAACCTGGGATATTTTTCGATGAAATTGGGAGAGCTAATGTACTTCGGAGTGAGTGGAATTTAATAATATACTATGATTTAACGAATTACTGGCTTGAATTAAATGAAATACGGAATGCCATCAAGGATCTATCACGAAACTGTAACGCGACCTATATACAAAACCAAAACACATGCTATGTTATAGCTAAACAAGTAACCCACCTCGTAAACGAAGTAGAAGATCGAAATCAAATATTACAATCGGATAAAACTACAACACGAGACAAAAGATCTCCACTTGACATTGTTGGCAATATCGCAAACGAACTCTTTGAGGTACTCAATCAAAGAGCAGCAGAAAAATATAATCAGCAAATTGAATCTCTGGCTGAAAATCAGGAATACATACACGATATGGTTAAGAAACAACTATCTATCACAGAAGCCACCACCAATATCATTAAGCGTGACAGAGAACTAATCATTAATCATTACAAAGTGGTGCAAGATGAACTAGCGACTGTATTGTTTCATGAGGAATTCATGGATGCAACTTTACGAATTATTGTAGCAATAATAACTTTTAAGGATGTGCAAGAAGCATTAATAGATGTCATCTCCGATGTACACCACAAACGCATCAATAATCAAATTCAACAGGCTTTACCGAGTCACTTGAACTTACCAACTCGCCAATTAAAACAACTAGACAAGCTCCTCAAACTTAAAACAAACGTAATAGATGACAAGGTAATTTTTGAAGTAAAAATTCCATTAATCGACAGGGAAGAATTTCAAATTCTAAATGTGATACCAGTACCAACACTTCACGAAGAATCATACATCTACATTCAACCATCCACACGTTACTTGATGGTATCTTCACAGCGTCACGCTTATTACCTATCAACAGAATCCGATGTTCGTTCGTGTAAACTTATTCAATCACGACACTTCCTGTGCAATCTTCATCAACCGTTACAAAAAGATCAAGCTAGTTGGATCTTTGTTGCAGACAAACAGTATACCTTCGATAGCATATGCAATAATACCATCAATCCCATAACCATCTCCGGTACAGGAATTCTTCACCTGCCGGTGCATTGCACCTTGAGTGGGGACACCTTCACTCTATATAGCAGAACTAGTTATACAGCATATTTAAATAAATTGTTTATACCAGCTTTCAATTTAACAACGCATGTCATCGAGAAAAGGTTAATCACCTCCACTGACGATTCCGATATTGAAGATCTGGAGAACTCAATTAAAACATTGAAGCAGACTGAAGGACATTACCAGCGTCTTAATAATCATGACGTTCATCATTATACTACCACATATATACTATTTGCCATGATGATAGGTTTCAGTGGTTGCTTACTGCACACTTAGGCCAATTTTTAGGCCCATTGTGATACCACTCATTCACTCCACATCATTAACCCACCTACTTCACCTACTCACACAACTACAGTATACCACCTGCACATTGCAAGCTCCATGTCAACCTGTACATTGACATGGAAGGTGGGTCGGCGCGTGACACGGAATTCTGCACTCCATCAGAGGGTCTAAGTTATATTTATTAGCATCACCGATCGTAATCGATGATGAAAATTCGATTTGCATCTATAGCCTCTGATGGGATTCGAACCCAGCACCTCCCGGTTCAAGTGCCGAAGCTTTAACATCAACAAGCGTATAAGTTGCGACTACAAGTCACCGTAGGGCAGCATGTTCAGACCAGCGAACATGATAAACACTATTCAAACCAACGAATAGGTTTTCATTTTTGTCACTAATAATATTTATATATATATATATATATATATATATATATATATATATATATATATATATATATATATATATATATATATATATATATATATATATATATATATATATATATATATATATATATATATATATATATATATATATATATATATATATATATATATATATGTCGGTTTAGGTTAATCATTATTGTTTCCATTAATAAAATTTATATATAAATCAGGAAATAATAGATCATATTTCGGTAGCTATACAAAATTAATTATAAGTTTAAGTAAACCCAGCGCTTTATAACTTTTATATTAATGTAAACTAAACAAATTTAATATGTTGTTAGTGTACTTAATTATATGAATTTTGTATAAAAGCCTGTAACGATGTTAAAATATAGGTTGATAAGCCCCGCAAATCTATAACCATAATTTGCGCGCTCAAATTTCTAGTTGATAGAAAAAAATAAACAGGTAGTGGGGTATACGGGACAGCTAGACAAACCGGGTCGATATAAAAAGCGAAAAATAAGCGAAAAAAAAGAGAGAGGTCAGTCGGTATCAAACCCACAAGTGGATCGTATAAAATAATTTAAAAAACCTAAAAATACAAAGATCGGGACACAAGAAAATAATTGATCCATAAAGGAGGATAAAATTGTAAGAATGATTGTGACTAGAAATAATTAACCGAAATGTAAAAAATTACAAAAATTTCTAAAACATCATAAATAATGTGAACATAAAATATAATGTTAAAAAAATATGTAAATTGGATTAATAAAAGTTCAAAGAAATTTGATATCTAATTGAATTGAAAATACTAATTTGTAACGTTAAATAAAGTTACAAAAAAAAAAAATTTAAACAAAATAAAATAAAAATTAAAAAAAATTACATGTGTTCAATTTTTGCATGCGAACATTCAACAACAAAAATAAAAAAAAATTTCATTTAATTAAATTATTTGTTTCGCATGAGAACTGGTCCATCGATGCTGTGTGGTGAATTAGTGTTTGTGTAAAATACAAAAAAAAAAAAAAAACTCAGGTTGCAAATTTACCTTGGTTGATGACACGATCAACCGTAAAGTGCTTGTGTAAAGATAAACGTTATTTATTTGGTATCTTTAATTAAAAAATATATAAATAAAATCATCTCTGCTGAGCTTAATTATGAGATGATAAGGAAATTGATTCATATGCATTTAAAAATTATCAATCTACATTAGTTAAATGCTATACATGGTTACAACTCTAAAGTTTTCATCTATCGCAACTATACCAACTACTTGAATTAAATCAGATTGACGAATTTATACCAAAAATTATATGGGGATTCCCGTAATCGAACAACAAATATTCATATATACGCCAGCCGAGATAATCAACATAAAAGAAAATTTTTTGCATGAATACAACGGCATCATCAAATACACCTGCCTGCTTCAAGAAAAACTGAGCGTAATCAAGGACACCATCTGTCTTCAAATTTTGGTGACGTACAAACATATATGATTTTCTTTTATATTAATTATATTTGTTTATTAGTAGCGCTAATTTACCTTTCCATATAATTTTATTTGTGAATGGATTTATTGTTTTATTGTGTTCTGGGTTTCTGCATTGTACACGGTGTGTGTATTGATTAATTTATATTGTATTGTTCGACCAACTAGATGACAATTATCTATATATTTTTTTTAAGCTTAATCTTTTTGCATAATGGTTAGAATGTTCTAGGGGAGTAATTTATTAATGGGATGACGAAGACTTAACTAGGTCCAACTATGCACACTTCAGTTTTTTTGAAAATAGGAAACAAATTGTAGATGGCTTCCGGCATCACATGCTTACAATACCCGCCCAACCACTGATTGCTATCCGCTAACATAAGTGTGCCATGTGGTGTTGGACGACCTCAAGCCATCGGTTACAAGCCAAACATTTAGAATAAATAAATCAGATTTTTACAAACAGTCTAAGTCTCATTAAGAATAGTGGACAAGCTCCGACCCACGGTAGGCGCACTATTCCAACTATAAACACCAGCTTACAATAAATTTCACTAAAACACATTATATTATATTCAAAACGAATTCGTTAGCAATAACATTATCTAATTATTTTTCAGTTAATTCTATTAAAAATCCGCAAATTTCAAAAACTAATTGACGAAAAATTATCTTGGAAAAACTACATCCATATTATAAAATTTTGCATTGAAACGTATAAGGCAATGCATTTCATTAAAAACCGCTTGGATGTTGTAGAGGAGCTAGCTAGATGTCAGAACAAAATAGTCAGGACAATTTTAAATTGCCACCTCTAACTAGGACTAAACAAATGTATTCAACAAATATTTTACCGCTTGGTGTATTGTACTCATACGAATCATTCATATTTATCCATAAAATTAAATTTGGTTATATTAAGTGTAATATTGAGCTTCAACAGGTATAGGGAATATACATGAACACAACACGCGAGGAAGATCCCATTTCTTCATAACAACTCCTAAAACTCATATTGGGTCTACTAATAGATTTAAACTTCGTTTAATGTTATACAATAATTAAATCTTCCCTAAGAATAAAACAATTTAAAGAGTTTTTAAAAAACTACTTATATCAGGATTGACTCTGATGTATGGGACTTTGCATTATAAGGGCACACTATTTTTACCTTTGTTATATTATTTTCATTATTTATACTTGTTGTACAACACAGCATTCTGTTGCTTTAGGAAAGCTCCTAAAAAAAATTAAGGAAAAACAAACTTTTACGGTTTCATTGCCGCAATACACGTCTGATCAAGTAGAAATTTTGTAGGCGACTGACAATTTAGAAGTGTATATTTTTATAGATTTTGAATAAATCGCTCTGGAACAAATTGCTCCATGTAACAATCGATCGTGGTCTACCCTACACTTCAAATGAGTTATAGTATCTAATATCATATGAGTGATCGATTTAAATGTTTTATTCTAGGAGTAATCAGTTAAATAATTAACCCACATCGCGTCTTCGGTGTGAGTTTGGTTTTAACCTGCAAGACCTAGCTACAAATCGGCATAAGAAAGAATAGAGCTACGTTTTGTTCTGGTTCTGGTAGCAACTGTGACCTAAACGAACTGCCCACATTATATACAACGGATAGCTCAAGTACAAAGTGACTGAAATGAATATTTGTAAAATTAATTTTTTTAAATCTTAATATTATTTACAGAAAAGTTATTTGTTGAATAAAAAATGTTTAAGTAGTAGATCTGTTTATTCAAGTTAAATACTCTGGAGGTATATACAGGGCTGGGAGAAAAAATTGGGCAAACATTTTATTGCAAATTGGAGTCTTTTTTGCTAAAATTACAAAACTTTTGAAAGCAATTGGCTTATTGTTTCATTTTAAATACATGTATGAAGTAATTTTTTGAAAAAAAGGACCTGCAATTTAGGGGCAAAACCTCGAAAAATTCCAAAATATTCAAAATACGTTGAATGGAGTTAAAGTAATGGAATAAATTAAACACCTATTTTTTTTTTTTTTTTTTGTGTTATTGATTTATAGAAGTTCTATCTTTAATATTAATATTTTGTTTGACCGCCTTTTGCTTTTATTGCAGCGATACACTTCCGATTTATTGAATTTGATAAATTTTTCAAAGTCGTAGGAGGTATGGATTCCCAAATCGTCATCAACAAACTTTTTAAAGCTTAAATCGATTATAAATCAATAAAAAACAAAAAAAAAATTAAAAAATAGGTGTTTAATTTATTCCCTTACTTGAACTAGTTTGAATATTTTGGCATTTTTCGGGGTTTTGCTCCTAATTTGCAGATAATTTTTTTTCAAAAAATTACATCATACTTGTATTTAAAATGAAACAATAAGCCAATTGCTTTCAAAAGTTTTGTAATTGTAGCAAAAAAGACTCCAATTTGCAATAAAATATGTTTGCCCAATTTTTTTTCTCAGCACTGTATTTATGACACTTCAATTATGCACACCTTCAAAATTTACAATTTGATTTGTAATCCATAGTAGTCGGGCAAAACAGATTTTCCATTTACAAAATATAATCAAAATTTTCCCAAAATTAGGCGCTTTCTGGTCACCTAACAGTAGGCAACATGTTGGGTAAATGGAAAGTCAATATTTTTAACTTTACGAAATGATGATGCCAACAGTTGGGATACCTGAAAGTATCCAATTATTTGAATAGGAAAATTTTCAACATTGCAATAAACATGGTAACATGCGAAAACACATGTTTTTGTGTCATGGAAAAATTTTGTTAATTAACTGACCGTAGGATGATTTGTAATTTATTTTATTTTTATTTTGCTGGCGCTACATTCCATTGAGGGATTTGGTCGCCTTATTTCTAAGGTAACATAATCACTTCGATTTTAGTTTAGTGAATGATTGGATGCATTCAATACTCACCAAGCCCCGGTGCTGTTGAAAGGCCGGGGGAGAAGGGGGGCTATAATCTTCTTTTTATCATTTTTATAATTACTTTCAGGCCGTTCCCATGCGGTCTTGTATGTATTAACATCTTGATTTGTATTAACCCCAGCAACGCTTGTTTGATGTTGTTGAATTTATGTTATTCTGTATGAAATTTCACAATGTTTACGATGTTCAGGAAAACAAAGAACATGTTAGAAAAAATTTCATGCATTTTGTTCGAAACTTTTACGAAAGAACATAAAGGTGGTTATGCGTGAATGTATATGTGTGTGTATGTGGTGCTGTGCAGAGAAAATGTTTGTGTCCTCTCTACAGCCCTACGGTTCGTCTAATCGCGGTGAAACTTCATACATAAAATTTGTTCATAAATTGGAAAATCTCAGTCATTTTTGTTCAAAATCAGACCACCGGACGTGGCTTCATACATAGAAGCTTTCCTTTTGCAAATTTGTAGTTTGTAAAGTATATATTCTATAAGAAGAACGACTGTACACTAAAAATTTTTTAATTAATTTTGCAACAAAATTGGTCCATATCCTTTAACAAATGGTTTATAACTGGTTTTTAACAAAAAATCGATCACTGTACAGTCCAGGTGGGTTGATTGATCAGGATGCAACTTCATACTTAACATTTATCATAAATTAGGAGGTCCTAGTGATGTTTGGTTGAAATTTGTATACCAGAAGTAAAGTTTACATAGACGCTTTTTGCAAATATTTTGAAAATTATATAGCCTTCCCAAAAAAACGAAACGATTGACAATGAAACTGCATGCAAAATTTGTTCATTTCATTTTTTTAATGTTACTGGAAATGATAAGTTTTCATGAAAAAAAGTTTATTTCACCAAAATTCGGCATCTTTACAGTGCAAGCGAGATGTAGTGGACGTCTGTATACGGAAAGTGACAGCTAATGTTGAAAAGTATAGCATTTATAAAGAACAACCAACAATTGTATGATTCAAATATATTTAAAGATTAAATTTTCAACAATGGTTGACCTGGTTGGTGTTTTGAAATTTAACCGGGAATAATGCTTTTGATCATACAAGACAGTCTTCATTAAAAATTCGGAATGTTTATTTTTCGTAGTAAATTGATTTTTTTATGTTTGAGAATACTGGTTACAAATGTTCAAATTTATTTAGCACGGATATATTGCTACTACCTTTCGCTACTTATTTATAGTAAAAATTCTACAAGTTATTTGAAGCTAAATTTTCGACGAAGTTTTGTAACAGAAGTATTATCCAGTTTCTGGATGGCAACTGAATATTACTACACAATGATCACATTTTGTGTTCTATAAAATATGTAGAACGCCTGTGTATGCGTAACTCTAGTGAATTATATGACAACTCACTAAATTTTTCTTGCAAACATTCACTTTGAATGAGATTTACGCTGGTTTCAATTCCTGAAATTTTTTTTTTAAATAATTTTAATATTTGCTTTGAAATAAGCGTTATATAATGGTTCGGCGATTCTAATATATTTCGTGTTATAATTACAATTTCATAAACAAATTATTAGTATCTAAACAAAGGATTTTTTAATGTTTAACGCAAAGTTTGCCGAATTTTCAAAATACGGATGTGAATGATCTCAGGACAACACAATTAAATTGTCATTTATAAAAATAGATTGTTTACGGGGTTTCGTTTGCAGTTCTTATCTTTTCTAGGATTATTTGGTTAAAATTACCTTTAGACTTGTGTTCACAGTCTTAAAATTTCTGGTAAACTAATTTTATTTATGTCGTTGCTTTCGAAACAAATCAAAACCATTCACTTACAAATGAATGTTGTTGTTGATGATGACTTGCTAGATGTGAAGCAGAGCAACTAGAACAAATCGACAGACAAAAGTTGCTCCATTTACATTGAAATAATCCCGCGATATTGTAAATTTTTCGGATAATTTAGCAATTCGTACTGTTTTGTGTTGTAAACATCTGTCAAAAAAACAAAATTGTTTCAGTTTCATGTTTATTTTAATATTTATCTGTGCAGAGTTTTTTTCGTAAATTAAAATTTATGTAAAAAAAACGCGAGTTAAATATAATTTTCCTTCGCCGATTCATCTATTGCCGCTGATTGTGAAAATAATCATCCTTATTGTGGTTTTCGTGCCGATTTATAATCGATGTGAATCGAAGCGAAACGACTTATTAGTATTGCCTCAGTAATTAAAAATTTATCGCATTTTCCAAAAATTCTCGCTTGAACCATTATCGAAATAAATTTATGTAATATTCTTTAAAAAAATATTTCAAAAACAATCGAGTTAGGAAATATTTAAAATTGTTTGAAAATTGTGGTGAATTGAATTAATTTGAATTATTTCTTGAAGAACATGAGGATAAAAGACGTGCTATAGAGTTAGCGCGAATGAGGAAAATTCTTAGAGGTTCGCCGAAACCTCTGAGTTTATCGTGTTTTGAATATATTTGATATTTTAAGGAGTGTACGGTATGTTATTAATTTTATACTAAATATACTTTGTTAATTTTAAAAAATATTTCTGATTGCCTAAAACCAGTATTGTGCTTCTACGCGTACTTTGGGATTATCTACATGTTGGTGTCAATATTGTTAATTGGTCGAGTATTTAGAAAATTTAGAGTGCGCATCAATTTTTCACATGAAAAAAATACTGCTCAAGCTATGGAATTGATTAATTCGTCTTTGAGTGAGCATTTTGTGAGTCATTCAACAGTAAAATAAAGTGGTTTGCAAGATTTCGTGATGGCAATTTTTGTCTTGAGGGCGATCCACGTCCAGGTGCAATAAAACAATTCACACGAAGAACTTGAAGTTTTACTGAATAAAAATCCGTGTCAAACACGAAAAGAGCTTGCAAAACAATTAGGAGTTACTCACCAAGCAATATCACTTCGATTGCATGCAATGGAAAAATTCAGAAGAAAGGAAAATGGGTTCCTCATAAACTGACCGAATAAAACAATAACTGAAGAGTTGACATCCGCATGAATTTGCTTTTCACTCGTAAATTCATTACAAGTGATAACGCAGAAAACCATGGGTTGAACCATGGGTTGGGCAGCCATCAATATCCGTTTTAAAAATGAGTATGCATGCCAATAAAGTGTTACTGTGTGTCTGGTGGGATTGGAGAGAGGATTTACTACGAGCTTCTGGAACCTGGTCAAAGTAATACAACTGAATGTTACCAGGTCCAATTGGGAGGTGATATTGCTGCATGACAACACTCGTTCACAAACAGCAAAATCAACACAGAAACTCATCTTCTCCTTAGAATGAAAAGTTTTACCGCATGTGGCGTATTCTCTAGACCTGGCTCCCTCTGACGATGTCATCATATTTGAAAGACCAGCGGTTCACAAAAGTTGAAGATGTGCAGAAATGGTTCGATGATTATTTTGCTTCGAAACCACCAAGTTGCATAGATAGTAATGGCAAATATTTCGATAATTAATCTTTGTAACATTTAATTTCCAATAAAGTTGAATTTTACCAAACAGCAGAGTTTCTACTTGCACACCTAATAATTAGAAAATATCAAATACTTCTCTAACATATGTTGCTGATTATGTAGGGTATGATTCTGAATTACACCAGACATAAGCTTGCGGATTGAGCTGTTACAGCGATTCGCGCTACCAGTGGTTTATTGGTACTGATTCAACACAAAAACGTTTGAGGCTTTCAGCAGAATTGAAATCTAGACATATTGCATAAAATTCCTGCCCCGTCGGTAAGTTAATTGTTTTCAAAATATTGTACAAATGAACCTCAACAATTTCTAATTTGATATAAGCTTTTATGACACCAATAGAAATTTTTTGGTAAGGAAAATATGCGTAAAAACAAATAAGAAAAACATAATTAACTTTTAACGCCAACAGAAAATTAAATAAAATCTCGCTTCCTAGAATCTCCAGGATCGTCACAATTATTGATGTGGTTCTATCGTACGTATCCTAAAAAATTAACTCACCCAACATATTTCGGATTTCACCCACGTTAGTCAATAGAACAGGAACGGATTAAACGTGCTACCTGAAAAGATTACGTGCCATTTTAGAATACACGGTACAAATCTAGTAACCTACCACCAAAAAATACAAACAAAAAACACTTTGTACAAAAATATGTTCAAAACATTGTGTTTAGCCCACAATTTCATCCGTTCAACGTGATATTGTTCTTGTATCGTTGTGGTATCATAAAATCGATTTTCATAAACTATTTATAACAACGTTAAGCTTAGCATGTTAAGTGGAGCATATCAGATACAAATCTTATATTGCTATCTACGGTCTATTGGGTCATTCGCAGTCTATAAATTCAATTAAATTAGAATAACACAAAGTAATAAGCGTTGTTTAGATCGTCGTCCTTGATAAAATAACTAATTATATTATAAAATATTTTATCAGAAACAGGAAATTGTTGTGAATGATGAAATATTTTTCATGTTTTTGTTTATCATTATAATTTCCTTGTATTTTCTTTCATACCATCTATACAACCGTGTACGTGATATAATTGGTCATATTTTCTTTGATTCACATTTTTCACGTAGCGCTTTTTTTGTTGTGCTATATTTTTAACCAAGAAAAGGCAAGATTAACTTCATCTATCTTTTACTATCGTTACCAACCGTCTCATATACCTGTTATAATATATAAGGTAAGACAGAATTGTTGTTGATAGCACGATAAGAATAGAATGATAAAATAAACCGAAAATAGATTTTTTTCTTGTTCTTTTCATTTAACGTAGCAAGCAAGAAGGTATGAGATACTCTCTGACTCATTTGTAGAATCAATACCTATATTAAAATATAAAAAATTCTATAAATTTTAGAAAAATACTATTCCCTGTAGTCGAAATAAATATTGAAATTGTATTTTATGTAGCAACACAAGAAGGTGGTTGTAATACAATAATACTTAGTATGTATGTACAAATATTTTATACTCACTCCAGTTTGGCGTTCAGACGAAACGATTGATTTTATCCAAATAGAAAAATGCTTTTAAATCATTTGGAAGCACACAATAAGTAGTAAAAAGTTTTATTTTGTTATGTAGATCCTTAAAATACAATAAATTTTTTCTCGCAGAAAAGCTTTTATGCTAAATCTACCTTATTTTGTATTTTTTATTTTGTTTTTTAATTTAAATGAAATTATCATAATATTCAAACGAAAAAAGACAATAAAATAATAAAAATGAAAATTTTAAAGAAAACAAAACAGCAAAAAGGAAATCTTGTATATTTTATACTATTTTGTATTTTATTTTTTGTTGTTTATCTTTTCACAAAAATCCTCATCTACATAGTACACCGTGAAGAACAAAAACAAACAAAACAAAAAATCACTTGACACAGGAGCTTACAAAGCTTTTTTTATTTTAATTTATTTAAAATTTCATTTACTGATTTTTTTTTTCTAAATACACATCACAAAAATATACATAATTATTCACTTACACTTAACAATTTTTTTTCAAATTAATTAATTTTCCACTTTTGATTTACAGAAAAACAAAATTCGATTAAACTTCAACTTAGAAAAGCTACCAACAAAACTTACATATAATCACAGTAATCAATCATTCACAAATTTGGTTTACTTAACAACGGATTTCGGAACACGGATTTTGTTTAATCTTTATATTTTGTTTTCTTTTACAATAATTCCCGATATCAAAAATTAACTAATTAATTTTGTTTTATTTTTCAGTTTTTTGCGATTGTTTTAAAATCTTTCAATCAAAATTTTTTTGTTATAAGGATATCGTCCCGCACACGTCTAACCACTGACACAAATAATCACAGAAAGAGAAAAATTTTATTTAAAAAAAAACATTTTTTTGGCTCTGAAAAATTCTCAAGTTTTGTTGTTTTTACTGTAGACACACTAAAATCATTATGAAACCGAAGAGAAAAATAAAAAAGCTTTTTGTACTTGTTTTACTCGCAACGAGCTTATTTTATTTTTTTGACAACAACAACATCAACGACGTCGGATGAATATTACAAAAATAAAGCAAATTATTTAAAAAAAAATATTTTTACAATTTTCTTTTCCATTTTTCCCAATGTGCTTTATTATAAGAACACACGAACTGAGAGAAAATTTTTGTTTTGTTGGGAAAAAATGGAAAATTCACACAGAATCAAAATAAGAAATAAAAATAAAAGCGAGAAAAAATTTGTTCTTTGGTTTCCTCATACATTCTGAATACATCTAAACCTAACATACCCATACAGGCAATAAATTCAACCGAAAAGATATCAGAATGTGTCGTCGTACAGTCGCGATATATGTATGTTAATAATACGTATATTTTCCAAACTCTTAAACTTTTCGTTGTGTAGTGTTTGTGTTATATTTTCTATCAACGGGCAAAAAATATATTTTTTTTTTGTAATTTGGTTAAATGGGATTTTTGAATAACGACGCATCTGTGAAAAATTACAACAGAAATTCAAAAAATAAAATTTAAGGGGAAACTGCTCTGTATGCGGTGTATCGTTATATCCCTGAAAGAGTAAGAGAACGATTTTGCGCTTTTCGATTTTCCTACAAAATCACTGGGTGGTAAAATAGCTACTCTCACTTTTTAATTGTATTGTATGTATTCTCATACAATGCTTCCCAATATATTTTGCTATTTTGCACAACATCATAGTTTAATACACATGTACACAAAATGTACTATGACAAAATTTATTAGCTCCCCTCAAATTGGGTTTAAGTCTTGACTAAAACATTATATTTTTCTATGAATTTTGTTTTTGTATGCTGGGAGGAATGGGAATGAAACCTTGACCAATTTCACACAAAAGCAAAAAATTAAAACGGAATCGAAAAATTCTTCCTTTTTATTATGTTTTATTGTTGGTGGTGGTTATTTTTATTGTTGTGACATAAGCGAGCTTTTATTTATTTCTTTTGATATTAAAGCATAGCCACTTTTGTTATTCTAATTTAAGCATTTTTGTTTTCTCTCTGGCTAGGATAAATACATTTATTATGCGATTGTATTCATTTGGATATATGTGTTTACCAGTACAAAAGGTTAACTTAAAATTTTTTATTGATTTCAAGAAAATTGCATTATGTTGTTTTGAATAGGTTTTGTTGGTTTTTTTACTATTTGACTTTTTCATTCAGCCAAATTTGAATACTACTTGCCTCTATTTAAGCTAATGAAAATGAAATAGTTTGGTAGGTTGGCTTAGCATCCGGCTGTATTCTCTATCAATTAATTTTCCGCCAGATCTCCGGTTAACTAAAAATAAAACTTTAAATGAATTCCACTTCTCAATTGGGAGTTTTTGGCAGCTTTATTGTAAATTTATCGACTTTTGGTGGTTCTCACCAATTGCTTAGCAAATTTTGATAAACCATTTTTCAATTTCACAACAGTATGGTAATAAGGTAATTAGAAATATGCTCAAATACCATCTTTAATATTGCATATGGCAATATGGTCGTGGCCAGGGCGCGCCGGCCTAAGCGGATCATCTTCATCATTATTTCAAATGTTTGGTTTAAAGATTGTAGTTTTGACTAACTGATTTGCACGGATACCATTCCGTACCAACAGATTACTTAGTTGCGTATATAATAGGCGATTATCATTCTACCGATGCGGATGTTATTCACAACTATTCAATTTGTGGCGCTTCAAAGCCGAACACCTAATATCCTTTAACTCTTCCATAGTGTGGCTCAATTAAGTTTAATTAGTTAGTGGTAACTAATTCATATTTCAAATTGAAACCCATTCCTTAGTTGTACAGTCCAAAACATATGTGAACACCGAGAAAAGCCAATAATAAAATGTAAAATATAGGATAATCCTGATGATTTGATGTACATCACCTTGTCCATTAGCTCTTGCAAGTTATGCTTTGTTGAATATACCTTCGATGGCCCTTCATCTGTGCCTTGATAAAAGCCTTGGATTCCCGATGAAAATTTACGGCGTTAATATTGTGAATAATGGCTTTATTAAATATTAACTCTGCTTTTCTACAAGAGAAGAAACTTCCTTATTAAATGCAATGGCACAAATTCACTAACATTTATTGACTTTTTAGGTTTACAAGTACCATCTAAATTGCTGATTTTGTTAATAGTAGCTTTAATTTACAAGTTTGATTTATAGTTACAGAATCTCAAGGTTGAAATCGAGGACATTCCAAGGAGGCCGCCATATTAAGCAATTCTGTAAAAAGTAGACAGAAAATACAATTCAAACTATTTAAATCAAAACTCGGAAATTTGAATTTCAATAAAAATCTGTTTTTTGTGTATTGACTTGTCAGCTTGATTACCATTGCATACATTTGTTGTTTGTTTATGTATGACAATACGTATGCAAAGTTCATAAAACAAAAATTATTAGAACTAAGTATTTTATTTGCCCATCATTGAGATTTGCGTATACGTTACGCATATTGTTATGTCGACTTCCCCTTTCCATTTTGTATATACAGTGTCCCAGAACTGTACGATCAAACGAAGCATGGTTGCATGTTGATGGTGCAAAGGTTATTCCACTTTTAGTGTTTTTTGTGAAATCGTATGCGCACGTACGACCTCCAACCAATCGTATTACCTCGGCCTTTATAACGAACCCAGACTAGTCCACAAAAATCAACACCTGTTCTATTTGATGTCTTGGCAAGCTTCCCATTATTTGATTGTATAACTTGGGTCGAGCTCTAAAGCACGAATTGCATTTGTATACCACTTTGACTACATCACGGCCGCGAATAATCCAAAATTGTTGCCTCAGATTAGCGAGCAATGCTTGAGGGCCAGCACGACAATTCTTCATGTGATAATTCCTACACAAAGAAAAAATAAATACATGAGAATTCGGCAAAATTATCGGGTGTTTAGATTCGAATGATAAATCCGAATTCTGCAATCGGCCTCCCACTCGAATGATCTCATCGTCGTCGAGAAACGGATTTAAATTTTTGATCGAACTATTCGAATGAACGTGTTTATTGGAAAACAGCAGCGAAAATTCTTGTTGAAAACTTTGGCGTTGTATGATTTTGACGATAAACTTCAGCGATTGATCTAGTTCGGCGACAGTCAAACAACCATATGTTTTTGGTTTGCGTATGGATCTGGACCGGCTATTATTTACAAATCGAGCCACAAACCCAAATACTCGGCGAGTGGTGCAAAAGTTGTTGACATATTTGACCTTTTGAACACAATCGACCTCATTGGGCACTGCGATAATGACGACATCACTATTCTTTCTTTTTTCCGCAACCAAATTCGAATCAAATAACTTGTTAAATTTCGGCCAACTGGATGACGAGCGTGATAAAAATTCTGGTCCGGAAAACCATAGTTTATTGTTAAGCAGTTTTTCTGGCAATACCCCGCGCGAAACGAGATCAGCAGGGTTGTCCTTTGAACTGACGTGATTCCAGACCGAAGACGATGTCAGATCTTGAATGATGGCGACACGATTTGCGACGAAAGTAGTCCACGTTGATGGATGTGCTGCTAACCAATTGAGCACGATTTCGGAATCGGTCCAACAATACGATGCTATTTTGTTGATTTTAATGCTGGACTTAATACGATCCATCAAATTTGCTAAAAGAACTGCGGAGCAGAGTTCTAATCGCGGCAACGAGATGGTTTTGACTGGAGCAACACGAGACTTGGCGCACAATAGTCTGATTGAAACTTCTGTTTGTACGATTGAACGAATGTAGATACAACGTCCATATGCTGTGATTGATGCGTCTGAAAATCCATGAATCTCAATTGCGTCATGATTTGGCGACAAAACGAAGCGAAGAACTTTGACGTTGTTGATCAATGGTAACTGATTTCGAAATTTAACCCATTGTGTGTTGTATTGTTCCGGTAAAGTCGTATCCCACTTAAGTTTCAATCTCCACAGGTGTTGCATAAATATTTTCGCCAAGACGATAGTCGGATTGATTAATCCCAGTGGATCAAACAAACTGGCGATGTCGGATAAAACTTGGCGTTTGGTTATGTTTACTTCGGTAGGTTTCTGCGTGTATACAAAGTGGAATTCATCTACGTCAGGTTTCCATGAAACACCCAGAGTTTTAATACTTTTGTCTTCGTCGATATTTTTGAATGTCTCGCGGTGCGCGTCCGGAACATCTCTCAGCAATCGTTCGTCATTTGATGCCCATTTACGTACGCCACACTTTAAAATTTCAGACACCTCTTTCTTTAGTTTCAAAGCTTCTTCGAAAGTATCACCTCCACTAAGCATATCATCGACGTAGAAGTCGTTTAGAATTGCGGTCGATCCGACAGAGTGGCTTAACGTCTTCTCGTGACCCAATTGATGCAGACAACGAATTGCAAGGAACGGTGCGGCGGCTGTACCGTATGTAACGGTCTTAAGACGAAAGATTTGAAGTTTTTCGTTTGGGTTATCTCGCCACAAGATGCATTACACGTATGAATCGGCTTCATCGACCAGTATTTGACGGTACATTTTGGTGACGTCGGCCGTGATTGCAAATCGTTTGAACCGAAACCGAACTAATATCGGAAACAAATCATTCTGTATTGTCGGTCCGACCTTTTGAATTTCATTCAACGACTTTCCAAAAGACGTCTTGCAAGACGCGTCGAACACAACCCGTAGTTTCGTGGTCGAACTTTGCGGCTTAATAACGCAGTGGTGGGGCATAAAGTATTTACAACTTGATAGCTTCGCTGCTGGAACGGCTTCCATGTGGTTTAACGAAATGTACTCATGAATGAAACTTTTATACTGGCATTTGAGATCTGGATATTTCGACAATTTGCGTTCGAGATTCAAAAAACGATTTTTAGCGGTACAACACGAATCGCCTAGTAATGAAATATCTTCCTTGAATGGAACCTTGACAACGAATCTTCCGGACCCCAGCCGTTTGTGGTTTTGAACGAAATGAGCTTCACATTCAGCCTCTTCCATGGTAAATTTTGATTTATTCTCACCATAACTTTCAACAGTCCAAAACCGTTCAAGCAGTTCATGTAATGACGCGATATCTTCATCGTGTTTAAGCTCAGCAACTGCAGTGCAAAAGTTATATTTATTTTTAATGTTACCAGTCTTACCAGACACGATCCACCCGAATTTGGTCTCTCTCAACAACGGTAGATTCTCAGCCAATTTTATTTGGCCGGTTTCAAGTAACTCATCTTTCAGAAAATTTCGGCACCGATAAGCATATCGATACGATGTGGCTGGTTGAATAACGGATCTGCCAGTACTATGTAGGATGGAATATTCCAGCCTTCAATTTCGATACTTCTGTTGGGTTGATTTGATGTGATGCTAGGCAGAATTAACATATCCAAAATATACGAATGATCACCCAAACGCGATTTAATAAGAACATTCACTTGCTGTTTAACTTGTGTGCTGATGTCGTTTATTCCGCTGATCGAAATATTTACTTTCCGTCTCGCTGCACGCAACAGGCCAGCCAAACACTCGGTGATAAAATTTAGTTGAGATGCCGAATTCAATAACACACGACATTTAACGAATTGCCCAGCATAATCTCGAACCAGAACGACAGCCGTAGCTAACATAATAGAACCTTCACTGTTTTCAGCTTGAGCTTCTTTATTATAAGAATGTAGTACGGTCGAACTTGAACCAGCTGCCTCTTGATTGCGTTCGAGTGAGTTAGTTTTAGGGACAGCTTCTGGTTTCGGTGACAACGGTAACGATGGAGTAGACGTTGGCGATGGATGAAGGTTTCTTCCGATATGCAACAAATAATGATGTCGCTGATGACATATGCGACACCTAACCCCACGACAATTGCGAACTCGGTGATTCTTACTGAAACCATTAATGCATAATTGATGTTGTTTCACAGCGCTAAAACGAGATAGAGGTGATAATTGAAAAAGATTAGAACATTTATCAATCAAATGACCAGATTGATCACAAAAAACACAGTGCAAATTATCTTGATTATTGACGGTTGTGGTTAACGAAGCACTTCGAAAATTCGACGAATTATTAATTGTATCGAATTCGATTGCGATCGATTGGCATTTGAATTTTCTAACATCAAACATCTTTTGACTAGTTATGATTCCAATTCCTTCCATATCGGTACAGAAGTTGTGGGTGCGTCTTCCTCCCATTTGATTTGAGTAGCATTATCCAGTTTTCCAAATACGATATGCAACAATAATGCGTTCGCTAGCTATTCATGATTACCTAATGCTAGTAAGGCGCGAAGATTAGCGTTGACTGTATCGATAAGCCTTTGCAGAGATGACACTGATTTGCCAGTGGCTGGAATTTCACTTATTTCATAAATGTGAGCTTGATAAATGAGCCGTTCGTTGTCGTAACGTTTTTTCAATAACGTTAACGCCTCAACATAATTTGCGTCGGTCAACTCCAATGACGCCAACATACTCTCAGCGTTTCCACCTTTCAGACATTTGCGAAGATAGTTGAATTTCTCTAGTGGCTTCAGATTATCATCTGCATCAATATACGTGTTGAATCCATTTATCGGTCCAATGCTTGTACTCTCCTGAGAAATGAGGTAATTCAATTTTTGGCAACTTCACTAGATTGGAACGATTTCCCGTACAATTAAGACCCAACACATCTGCACTACTTTGATTTAAATTGACCGATGGACGTCTGAGTTCAGTGATTTTTGACAATAATTTCGATTAATTAAAATTAGCGTAACAATAGGTTTCCTCAAAGGATTCCCATTTATCGCTTTCCAGCTCTAATACATCTAACTTTTCAATCTCCGATTGAACTTCCTCAAACTTCGCGAAATGATTTTCAAGCAAGCCTAACCGCGTGGCTGCTTCAGTTTCAGTCGGAGAATTTTTGTCGATATAGGTTTTATTTCGAGTTTGAGCCTTTTGTATAGTTGTGCGTCGTGCCTTTAGCTCAGCCAACACAATCTTCGTTTTTTCTTCTTCAGTCATTGTTATATATTTTAAACCAACACTCTTTTAACAATTTGTTTTTTAATTTGAACTACCACCAAATATTATTAACGAAATTTATTATCACTTTATAAGTATCTTAGCAGTTCACAATTCTATCAACACGTGTTTTACCAAATGCACAAAACATACGATAACAGTAATAAAAAATCATACCATACCACCGGAACAAATCGTACGATACCAGCGACCTTGTCCCACGTTGCGATACAGTTTTGTTTGATGGCGTGATGCAAAATGCCAAACGAGACGATAACGTGATGAAATTGATCGATAAAAAAAAACTCCAACGAAAATGATCAATTGCACCGAAACGAATGCGACGATATCTCCGGTTTGTATCCGGCTCGAAGGACCAAACGTTTACGTATAGTAAACCGACGACACAAAATCTTCATTTAATGAAACTAACGAGACAAAATGTTCATTAATGAAACCACCGAAAACTTTTGTCACCACTAAAACAAAAGACTATCACAATATATAAATTTTATTTTAAATTATTTATGCGCACATATTTTATTGGTGGTGCGAGTACGTTAATGATTTTAGAGAGACTACTTTAATGTTACAAAACAAAAGTATATAATGTTCTATAATTCCGAACATTCACAAATACATAAGTAGATAAATATAACATATATTATTTAATTAACAGTGAACCGAAAGCCACAACGGTATTATAATTGAATACATTAAAATTAGGTAAACGTAATGAATTATAGGCAGGATCAAATTGGGTGAGCACGAACAGCGAACGTTTTTGTACGATCAGTTGGGGTTAATTCATTGTCCATTATATGGTTAATATTTCGAAATGCACCGGTAGATGAATTCTGTTTACCGATTGAATCTAAATAACTTTTGGATTTCTCGCTTAAATTTATAGAAATACTACGTGGTGATTTCGAAAATAACAGTATGCTTATTCCGTAAATTGATTTAACTTGGATTTTCCTTTTTGTTTTTTAGTGGCTCACTTTCATCTTCGGTATTCACATTCTTGTGAGCTTTCCCCAAAATATTTTTATGCTTACAACAAACTTATTAAACCATTATAGTGTGTCAGTATTTATCAGACAATCCATTTATAATACTTCCTTTTTTTGCGGTCAAACCCTAATCTTTCGGTAATTTTTCGAGGAAATTTACGAGGAAAACTAAGCGAAGCTCTCGAAAAAGAGTTTCTGGATCCTAAACTTCCACTAGGAAAATCGCATGTCACAAGTAAACCTGAGGTCGATAGCGAAACCACACTAGGGTGTTAAGTCTATGATTTTTTGAATAAAACCATCAATGCTTCTCAAGGATGTTCACGCGAGCTGTTGGTAAAACTCCTTCTAAAAAATTAAGTGGAGGTGTTTGGGATTTTTTTCGCAAAATTTATTTAGTGTTTAGTTTTAAATGGAACATCCTGTATATAAACAATATTGTAATGATTGATAATGTTAAAAAGTAATTGTGATAAAATAAATAAAAAATCTTTTATAAATCACAACAAACTTGAAGTCTCAAACATTAATTATCTATATAGAGTCGAACCTGAGCGCATTGATTTCTCAAATCATTTTGAAATACGAACTTCCCAGCAGTGCTGTACCGTATTATCTATACCGCGATTAATACTCTACACGTGTATAGAATGAATTAAGACAATTAAATAAATGACGTCGACATGTAGAAAATGTCGAAAGACTCTTTAATTTCTTTGTTAAGGGAGCCATTTCCCTTCATTTCTACCTGATATTTGAAAAACTTGAACCCAAGTTTTTAAATCACAATGACGTATTCCTACGTATACAATATGTGTTTCTATGCTAGAATTACGAAATCATAAGAAAAATGGATATTTCTTGCATAACCGGTGAGAAAAAAAATGTATGCGAGTTTCTTTAATTTATTTTAAAATAATTCGAAACAATAATTATAATAAACATTGACAACTAAAAGAAATAGAAACTTACAGCCATTATTGTGTAACTTCAAAAATTCGACATAAGAACTTTGATCGGCGAATCGAGATAGGGCTTACTGATTTCAATATCTTAATGTATCTCTTTTCGAACGTACTTCAATGAACAAAACCAGCACCAAGCAATAAAATGTTTAAACACAAATTAATTGTATGAGTTAGACCAGCTATTAAATAGTGCAAACTGTCTTCTGAAAAACCACTCAAACATTTATATCAAGTATAAATCCATCGGGTGAAAGGATCCCATTATACACACAACCCATTCGTGTGGCCGCTATATCTGCATTTCACTTTGGAAATGGATGTTTAACTTGAGTAAGAAGGTAAATACAGCATTCAATTCGAATTTTCTGTTGCGAATTTGGCCTAGCATGCGGCAATACGATAACGCATTAGCGTTATCACGTAACGACATTTTATTTGACATACAGAGTGGGCCACATAACTTTTTTTTAAATGCAATAAAACAAAAAGTTCTCAATATTTTTTCAGATTTATTTTTTCATTGTAAAGAACAATCCTTCCGATTAATTATGGAATACTATTTCATTCGTATGACTGCCTCGGTTGGTCTTGACGTACCCCATACGGTTGGTCCAATTTTTGAGCACATTTTCGATGGTATCCGGTATTATGTCTTCAATGGCAATGCGAATATTGTTCTTGAGAGCGTCGTTGCTGGTTTATCGGCGCAGCACTTATCTTTGACAGCACTCCAAAGATAATAGTCCAACGGCGTCAAATCACAGCTCCGAGGCGGCCAAATCACATCAGCATTTCGGCTGATAATTCGATCTTCGCATACAGTGCGCAAAAGATCAATTGAAACGTGTGCTGTGTGGCACGGAGCGCCGTCTTGTTGAAACCAAATGTTGCCTATGTCCTCCTCTTCAATAGCCAGGAACAAAAAATTGTTTATCATGGCGCGGTAGCGCTCACCATTGACAATAACGGCGGCTCCTTGCTCATTTTCAATGAAAAAAGACCCAATGATGCCATCGGACCAAAATCCGCACCGAACAGTCACTCGTTGAGGATGCATCGGCTTCTCTACGATCACGTGCGGGTTCTCCGTGCCCCAAATGCGACAGTTCTGCTTGTTTACATAGCCGCCAAGATGTAAATATGCCTCACCCGAAAAGATGATTTTTTGCTAAAATTGGCATCTTCATTAAGTCGATCGCAAACCCACTCAGCGAACCGAAAACACAATGGGTGGTCTCTTTGCTTCAATTCCTGAAGCAATTGAACATTATACGGTGTCATACCAAGGTGTCTATGCAGAACTCGTCGCAATGTTGTACGTGAAATGTTCAATTCCTGAGCACGATAACGAGTTGACGTTCCCGGCGACTCACGCACATTCTCGGCTACAGCATTAACATTTTCAGGTGTACGCTTGGTTGGCTGCTTGGTTTGTGTTGGTTTATTAATTAGCAAGCCTGTTTCTTTAACTTTATTCACAAAATAACGCACATAGGAGCTCCCGGCGCTTCGTTTCTTCCGAAAATCGCACGCAATTTTCGCACACATTCTGCAACATTTCCATAATTTTCGAAGTAATGTTTCAATATTTCCCAGCGTTGTTCAAGCGAATACACAACCATTTTCGTTCAGCGGAAGGATACAACTAACTTTCTGTCAAATCAGAAGTGACATAACCCTTACCATACTCAAAATAACCGCTAGTTAAAAAAAAATTAGATGGCCCGCCCTGTAGTTAAAATTCATGTTAATGAACTCGATTCCGACTAGAATTGAAATTTCTAATTTTTTTAATGCAGCGCTGGGTTCAGAAAAAATATTTAAAGATTCATCTATATTTCGGGTTCCTTGACTAATTACTCAAAGTGGATTACAGTGGACGACTGTATAGTATTGATACTACAAATAACGTATCAAGAAATGTAACAGGATCATGTTAAACACCTGGAATTGAAGTTAAGGGAGCTACCGATTCTCGCTTATTTACCGATACGCAACTTACGCGAGGTGATGACTTAAACAAGTGGATGATTGGGTGATCAAGAAAATGTCGAAAATGCCAAATAGTCGATTAATTTTTATCGCAACTTATAAATTTTTATTTTGAATTACCGGATACAGGTGAATTGTGGTTTTTAGTCTGCCAGTATTTCTGTTTTTTCCAGGTGACAGTTGACACTTTGACTATTTCAATATAAACTTTATAACAGATTAGTTTAGTTCGAGTATTTTTAATTATGACTTTATTAATGAAAAACATATGGCACTGCAAATACAAAATTTGAAAATAAATTTGAAAATCTCGAATTATTTTAAATATACTAATCTCACATACGAGTCCTATGAAATTGAAAAAAAAATATTATAACTTTCACAATATTAGAAATTCGCCGTTCGAACTGGAAAAACGGTGAGATGCCATCCTTTTACTGAAAAACAATTTGGACGACATTGTCTACGAATATTCTACGTTCTATACGAATTATCGACATTGCCTACGCCAAAATTAATTATCAATGCTATTTTCGACAACAATGTCGACAATTCCGAATTACGCGTAGACGCACTATACTGGTCCCTGGCTTAACCGTCTTGAAATCTTGGTTCACGTATACTAGAAATAATTATTAAATTTGTTCAATTTACCTAACGAGAAACAAAAGTTTGTCTATAAAATATCTTTCAAAATGACTAATTAACACAGGGATGCACATATGCACAGGGAAAATGGTTTTCGATTCAATTTACATAGCCGATGGGCACTTAAAATGGCCTATATATTCAACAGTATATATTCTCACTAAAACGACGAATAGTATTTACCCAATTGATGTGACTAGTGTTACACAACAACATCAGATAATGTACTCTTTCCTAAAAAATCACATACCATGTTTGTTTTTGTCTTTTGTGGAATTATGACGCAATCCGGAACTGTATACTATGTGTATGTGGTACCAACAAATCTGTATTGTTTGAAATAAACTCTTCCAAGTTGAGTGTAACATTTTTTATTTTGCCCGTATCACTAAAACCTAAATTGAAAACGTTAATACTTTAAAAAACAAATCACAAGTTTATGAACTAATCGTGAAAGTGTTCGAATGGCAAATAAATAGAATATATTCCGCAAACATGTATCGTATACATATGTAGACATAGTAAACAGATATAAACGAGTAGCACGGTAAAACTAATTTCCAAACGATACACAGTATAACGCTGATACGATGACAATAACATAAAATATTTTATCACATAATTTATCTAACGTAATCGGAAATCACGATTTTTCGAAACAGATAAAACATAAAAAATAGAAACACATTTTTTTAACCTCAATCTAGGTTTGATAATGATAGCGTTTTTTTCTATCAAATATATTTCCCCATGTACATAAAACTTTACAACAACAAAATTAGTCAAAATCTATTAAAAAAGAAAACAAACAAATTCCGATGTTCATGCTTTTCATTTGTTTGTGTTATTTGGGTGAAAAACTAAACTTAACCATAAATAACAAAAAGGCCACATTATGTCTTTTTTTACTTTGCTTGATTTTATTGGGACAATTTTATGGTTTTCTGCAAAAAAAATTGGAAAATAAAGTTAGAAAAAAAATGTATTGACAAAAAATGATAAACCGCAAACAGAAAATTTTCTCTTCCGAAGCACGAGTGTATGTATCATCAAACAACTTGAAATGAAAATCACAATTTTTTTTTTTTTTGCAAAATCCAAAACTGTATTATTTGCGGAATAGTAAAATACTGGCTGTGCAATGAAGAAATTCATGACTTTACCATAATGAGATCGAAGAAAAACGTTTCCAAACTTTTTTAATTTTAAATTCGTGCATTTGCAAATTTTTTATTTTTATGCAAATTTTGATAGTTCAATACTCGAAATGGAAATCTGTATGTTCTTAAGAAGCTGCATTAAAATGTTGACCTACTCGTATTTACGTTTGGTTGATAGCTACCCACATACCGATAAATATTTAGAAGTATTTTTGGTAATTATATTGAACTATTACTTAAATATACATCAAATTCGTCTGAAAGCGATTCCAGCCTTTTAAAGGCAGTTACATTTTGAATAAAATATAAGTTTAGAATGAATTTATGTATGCGACCAATGGTGATAGAAGTTGATGCTGAATAAAACCGACATTAATTTATAATTCGATGTACAACACAGCCAAAATTGAGAAGGCCTTCCAAAAGGGATGGGTGGAACCGTCTTCTGTTGTGTTCGAATTTTTTATCTTTTTTATTTGTAAAACATAGAATCCACACGAGTGAATTTGGAACAATACATTATGTAGGATAAACCGAGATGCACGATAATTCTTAAGAGCTCAGTGAGTGTTTGGGTAAATTAATAAAGATAGTACTGAACACCAACTGTTCATAAAAACTTTAAGTCCTTTAATTAATTTATAATTACTATTTTAATACATATATCAATACAAAACTTTATTTATTATATTATAAGCTTTTTTATACATTACATATAAGCATGAAGTCAAATTCATGCGTAAAACAATGGCGTGTGCTCAGCTCGAATGTCGTCAGGAAAAGAGACCGAGTTTCTTATTTTCCTTTTACAATATGGTAAACATAACAAAAAAAAAATATTTTCTACTTTACTCTATTACACCACGTTATGATTATTGCATACGCCAAACAAAATTGTACTTGATCATTGTTTATGTTTTTAAATTTGACAGCTGAGCTGGGTATATAAAATTTGTATGCGTTATGTAACGTATTATAATTTAATCTTAAACTAATATGTTATATTGTTAAATAATATGTTTTAAATTAATTGTGTATAGTTAATTGAAGGTAAGTTAACATTTTTTAATATAAACAAAAACACAAATGTGTAATAAATTTTTAGTACAATTTAAAACCAAAAAATTTGCCTTCCAGGGGAGAACACCGTGAAAAACCCAAATTAATATTGATGCACGAATGATAAATAGGTAACTAGTTTTGTACTTAAATTTCTACAAATATTAATTTTAAATTTTAGGTTTCATCAATATTAATTATACATTGAGCAAACAATCCTGAACATTCTCCCCCGCGTTAAGGAAATTATTTAAATGTCTAATTTTCTTAACCTAAATATTCATCAATAAACATGTAACAAATGTTTTACCTAAATAAATAACTTTAATAATTTGCGTTTACATTGTGTTATTTTAAATTAATTATTATCCTTAACAGGTAGTTTGACTAATCTCTTGCTTGGCCTAATGAATTCCTTATTATTACATCTCAATTTGAGTAGATTCGCATCCTTCAGTAGTACCACATCGTTTATTTGAAAGTCGCCAACCTGGGTTTTCCACTTGGCTCGCTTCTGCAATGTATGCAAATAATCGCCACGCCAACTCTTCCAAAACCCTTGCATGCGTTTTTGAATGTTCTGCCAGCGATTTAATTTTGTTTCCTTTACATCGTCAAGTTGCGGCTCAGGAACTGCAGTTAATGCTTCGCCGATAAGAAAATGGCTGGGAGTTAATACTTGAACTTCTGAAACATCATCTGTAATACAACATAAAGGTCGTGAGTTTAAGATTGATTCAATTTGAGTAGTTAATGTGGTTAATTCTTCAAACGTGAAGTTAACGTTGTTCATAACCCTCTTCATGTGGTACTTTGTGGATTTGACTGAAGCCTCCCAAAGGCCTCCAAAATGTGCACCCGCCGGCGGATTAAAATGGAATGTAATATGTTTTTGTAGACCATAGGTTGTTATTTCATCACCTTTGAACTGCTGTAGGACCTCTCGACTCAAATTTTTTAATTCATTGTTCCCCGCAACGAAATTTGACCCATTATCACAAAATACATTTTCTGGGATACCACGACGTGCAACAAATCGCTTAAAGGCTGCTAAAAATGCTTCTGCGGTCATGGAACTTACGACTTCTATATGAACTGCTTTTATTGATAAGCACACAAACAAGGTAAGATAGGCCTTTTCCATACGGACATTTCGAGTTAAGCCCGATTTCACATACACTGGACCAGCGTTATCAATTCCTACATCCAGGAATGGTCGTTTCTCTGTAACTCTTGAAGCGGGTAGATCTCCCATTTTTTGTTGTGATGTGTTACCTCGATATTTAATACATACAATGCACCGATTTATAAATTTTTTGACTGATCTACGAGCATTTAACATCCAGAACCTTTGGCGAATAGTATTTAGCAGTAGATTCAATCCAGCATGAAGGTGAGAAATGTGTAGTTCGCGAATTATTAACTTATTCTATGCTGCGGTAGTATAACGGGATGTTTAGCGGAAAACTTCAAATTAGAATGTTTAAGTCGACCTCCTACTCGAATGACACCCTCGCGGTCAATAAATGGATCGAATCCCAATAATTTCGAGTTAGAATCCAAACGCCCTTTACTGAGAATGTTCTTTATTTCATGTTTAAATGAAATTTTATGTACACTTCGAATTATTACGATTTCAGCACGTATTAATTCCTTCACTAAAACTGGACCGCATATTCGCACATTCTGGTCAATTGATCGCTTAGCAAATCTTAGAATTATTACGACAATTTTTTTAAGTTTGTACCAGGATGACACTCTTTCCGACAGCTCACTAATTTCACTGGATCCCTTTTCTATTTCTACATTTCGTTGGTGAAGAACACTTTTTTTTCTTCAAGCATTGACGCATCAAATTTTGTTTTTTGGATCCTCGAACTTGGCCAATGACTGTTATTCTTGATTAACCATGGTGGTCCCTTCCACCACAATTCTGAGTCATTTAATTTATCTGGTTGAACACCTCTTGATATCAAATCAGCCGGATTTTGTTTTGAAGGTACATGATGCCAAGACATGACTGGAATGATTTCTAACATTTTAGATGAACGATTGGCAACGAAATTTTTCCATCTGCGTGGAACATCGGATAACCAATGCAATACCACCATCGAATCAGTACATGCGTATATTTTTATTTCTTTATTTTTGAAGATTTCGGTTTTTACATATTTCACTAATTTGCACATCAAAAATGCAGCACATAACTCCAATCGGGGTAAAGTTATTAGATTTATTGGTGCAACCTTACTTTTTGCACACACAAGCCACGTATTTATGCTACTACCTGCATAAGTGCATCGAACGTAGACCACACAACCATAGGCTTTTTCAGAAGCATCTGAGAATGCATGTATTTCTATTGACTTTAGTTGATTAGTTGTAAAATAACAACGAGGGATTTTAATGTTGTTAACTTGTGTTAGCTTACAATATATATTTTCAAATTCTTCTTTTATTTCATGCTGCAGTGTTGAATCCCAATCACAACGCTCAATCCACAATTTTTGAATAATTAATTTAAACATCACTATGATTGGGGATAACCATCCCAACGGATCATAAATTCGAGACACCTCCGATAATATTTTGCGTTTTGTCCAAATGTTTAATGACTTTAAATTGACTTCAAAAGTAAATGCATCAGCTTGCGAATCCCAAAATATGCCAAGAGTTTTCAAACTTTGTTCGTTTTCAATCAATCTTGGGATATTTTCCACTTCCGATTTTGAAAACGATTGCAAAAATTCCTTCGAATTAGATCGCCACTTTCGCAAGTGCAACCCACGACTCTCAAGTATTTTAATTATATTCAATTTTAACTTTTCCGCATTTTCAATCGTATTTGCGCCCGAGAGCAAATCGTCAACGTAGAAATCATTAGATATAATTGATGATTCGTCTGGGTAATTATTCGTATTTTCATCGGCAATTGCTTTCAATGTTCGCACTGCCATATATGGAGCACTTGCTAGTCCATAAGTAATTGTATCTAACATATAAACCTTTAAAGCGCCGTCTTCACGCCAAAGAATTAGTTGATACGGTTTGTCTTGAGGATGTAGATGAATTTGTCGATACAGTTTTTCAATATCGGCGACAAATGCAATTTGATGTAACCGAAATTTTAACAAAATTGTACTAAGGTCAAGTTGAATTTTTGGTCCGACATGCAATGTGTCATTTAATGATACTGAGTTTAATGTTCTACACGATGCATCAAAAACAACACGTAGTCTGGTCGTTGAGCTCTCCTTAAAGACTGCATGATGCGGCAAAAAATACTTGTTTTCGTCATCTCCTGGTAGATCATTCCATTTCACCTCATAACTATCCTTAAACTCTGGATTAGTCATGAATCTTCTTTCCACTCCAAGTAAGCGTCGTTTTGCATTATTAAATGATTCGCCTAGTTTTATTCGTGGGATTTTGAATGGTAGGCGAACTTGATATATACCGTCTTTCATTACTTCAGTGGTAGATATGTAATATTTTTCACATACATCATCTCTCTCAAGCGAACTTTGTTCGTTAGGTAACTCCTCGACTTCCCAAAATTTCTTTAATAAATCTTGGGTTGTTGCATTATCATAATCACTATCACTATTTGTATATCCAGGCATTGATGTAATGCAATTTACCGAACTTTCTTGTATATCACCAGCAACCAACCAACCAAATTTTGATTCATATAAATCTGGCACTCCTGTTATTTTTTGTTTATGAGTTCCCAGAATCTCGAAGAAGAATTCGATGCCAATCAATAAATCGATGGTACTGGATTTATTGAAATATGGATCAGCGGGCTGAATTTTATCTAATGCTGTTTGCGATGCGTTAAAATCCTTTGATGATAGGTTTGATGTAATATTCTTAACAATATGCGTTGTCATGTTGATAGTGTAATGATCATTTACACGTGACTTAATGACAAGTGACGTCTTTCCTTTTGTTGTTCCTGCGGGAACAGATGCTAGGCCGTAAATTTGTATATTAGATCTTGTTCTGGATAGGCCAAGGCGTTGAATGCAAGGTAACAGCATAATAGAGTGAATTTCCGCTGAATAGTTTTTAATTGCGGTGTGAATTTTTGTAACTTCCTTTGTGGGTTTTGAACATACTGCATCACTATCGTTTTGTATGTTATTTGTTGATGTATTGTTACAATTTTGTAATGGTGTATGTAACTTCTTATTAGATATCTGGTTAATTTCACCTGATTGATTATCTGGAGGTATTGGACTGCCAGTATATGCGTGATGAGCAGTTGAACAATTTGGTTCTTGTGAATGAAGAAGCGAATGGTGTTTCTTACGGCAATTTAAGCATGAAGTTTTAGACAGGCAGTTTGATAAAAAATGTCCTTTTCTTAAGCAACTGTGACATAAGCGTTGATCGTTTACTAATGTGAGTCGAGCTTCTAAATTGTTGTTGCGAAAAATTGGGCATTTGAACAGCATATGGTCACCTTTACACGCATAGCAAATAAAATTCCGAACCTTTGGTATTGATGGTTCCACTGAAAATGATTTACTAGGTTGTGTTGAGATACGAGTAACCCTTTTATCTTCAATACTTCATGATTCCAACGTGTCACATCGAATATTTAAAAATTCCAAAAATTCTGCAAAGGTAGGATGTAAATTACTCACCGAATTACTCTCTTGCCCATAATTGTTTTGTATCATTGTCTACTTTTTCTAATAACAAGAAGATTAGCCAAGGTTCGCAAGATTCTTCCCTTTCACCAAGACTTCGTAAGGCTCGTATTACTTCGTCTGAAACATCATATAATCGACGTAAGTCCTTGTAGTTAGTGCTCTTACAAGGCCTTTGATTGATAAACGATTGAATTAGAGTTGATACTATTGGCTTTGGCTTATTGTACCGAGCTTCCAATTTTTTCCACGCTTCTTCATAGTTATTGTTGTGGATATGTGTCGAATTATTCCAGCAGCTTCTCCCCTTAGTACACTCTTTAACTGTTGCAACTTTTGCGAACCCTTTAAGTGTCGGTGGTTGTGAACTGTATTTAGGTATAGATCACGGAAAGACGGCCATATTTTGTAATCACCGCTGAATGGTTCTACATTAATTTTTGGTAATTTAACACTCGATGTTGTATTTATAGACTCGTAAAACGTTTTCTGTTGAGCTAAAAATGATTCTAATGTTTCGTTCAAATCGTCGCTATTTTTTCCTAATTTCACATTTTTTGCCGTACGGTGAGCCAAGGCTTCTTCCAGAAATGTTCGTGCTGCGTAGTATTCAGCATCAATCTTCGCTGTCACTGGTTGATAGTCGGGAAACGCGTGCAATTCTATTTCTAGCTCATGGAAATCAGCATGGTGTTTCATTAAATCAACCAAGCGTGGTCGAATAGCACATTCGGTAGTGTTATCGTCGATTTTCCTTGCAAACGTTTAAATGGCCTCTATTTGTGCAGCCGTACGATTTCTAATTCTAATTTGACGATCCATTTTATTCATCTTTTCGCTTTGCGTTCTGCGTAGAAATTATCTAAATAACCAGTTTGTTTGTAGGCGATGGACAATATTCACAGTAGCAACTACTAAATTCGGTGCTGTATGGTACACGTGTTCTCAATTATATGTGTACCGTTATACATAAGCCTTCGTAAAATTCTCGAATTTGGTAGAACAAATTAATTTTCATGCAAACACCCTTCACTATATTGCGCAACTTTCGATTTTTTGCGATTATTGTAGCTTGATTTAGTTTAAAAATTACACATAGGTAGATTCTTAGATTTTGCTTAAATATATCACATTTAATTTCTGAATATGCACTACACGATTTTTTTTAATTTTTTGTTATATACGGAATAAAAAAAATTCCTGGGTTTCTTCACCAAAAAATGTTCATAAAAACTTTAAGTCCTTTAATTAATTTATAATTACTATTTTAATACATATATCAATACAAAACTTTATTTATTATATTATAAGCATTTTATACATTACATATAAGCATGAAGTCAAATTCATGCGTAAAACAATGGCGTGTGCTCAGCTCGAATGTCGTCAGGAAAAGAGACCGTGTTTCTTATTTTCCTTTTACAATATGGTAAACATAACAAAAAAAAAATATTTTCTACTTTACTCTATTACACCACGTTATGATTATTGCATACGCCAAACAAAATTGTACTTGATCATTGTTTATGTTTTTAAATTTGACAGCTGAGCTGGGTATATAAAATTTGTATGCGTTATGTAACGTATTATAATTTAATCTTAAACTAATATGTTATATTGTTAAATAATATGTTTTAAATTAATTGTGTATAGTTAATCGAAGGTAAGTTAACATTTTTTAATATAAACAAAAACACAAATGTGTAATAAATTTTTAGTACAATTTAAAACCAACCTCCATCGCTTATTACTCTGGTTGGATTTAAAATACCTTATATCGAATTATTGTATGGTCACTGACAAATGTAAAGTTTTTAACAAAACAATAAAATTAACAAAAACCAAATTTGTTAAATTAACAAAAACAAACAGTCGGTAAAAGCAATGTTAATAATGGAAACCTGACATGTTTATTTCAAACAGCACCTCCTATGCCATCATTTGATACTAGTCACTATTTAGTGGTATCTCTGTGATCTGGCCAATAATTAATATACAATGATACGCCGAAATTAACAAAAAATGTATTAGTGTTAGTAATGTGTTATATAGTAGATAAATAATTTTATAATAAAAAATAGTACATAAACAGTTAAAACTACAACATATTGCAATTTATAATAAAAAAATGAAGCTTTTAATATTGTCGATAGCGATTATCGTTATACAGAACTTTTAATAATGTACAAAACTTATAAAATATTTAAATAAATGCATCAAATTTTAAAATTCAGGTAACTTAAATTCGACAAAACCACAAAGAGATCAATCATTTTTATCATAGCTTTAGTTATTGGCCATGAATGACAAACAATTTTATGAATTTATACGTAATTTAGAGGTTTACTGTACTGGAGATTGGCCAAATCACAGAGATGTTCTGGGGGTCTCACCTACATGTTTAGTTAGATAATGACCTGTGTCTTTATTAAAAGTTAGTGGCATGTCAATGCGGACAGAATAAAGCTTTTGTTATTAGCTATGAATGAAAAACATTTTTATGAAAATATACGCGTCCCAATCGCTGGAAATATAAATACAACAAATAAATACGCCCAACGTAATCCCATCATCATCCAACTTTCTCTAAAACAATCCGATGAAACCGAGCAAAATCAAATAAAATGTTAGCAATAGCAAGAAACAGAAATACTTTGAAAGTCATCAGTCCCTAGCTCTTTGTAACATTTAGCATGCAATGGAGGGTATTTGTTGGGTTGAAAAAGAAAAAAAATTCAGTTCAAACAACAACAAAAAAAAAAAAATATAAATAATAAAATGAAAGGAAAATTCTAGTAAAGGCAAACAAATGAAGGAGACCGAAAAAAAAAAAAAATAAATACCGTCCACCACATGCTAGGCTATAGATTGTTGACCTACTCAGGGACTCAAGCGGTATTTTAACTAAAGTATTCATAAAATTTATTACGGCAAAAAAAAATGAAAATAAAATACAATTGTGAGAAATTCCGACAGATTATAAAAACTACCTACCTAGCTATATCTACCATCCTAACTAACTTATATTAAAAGTTTTAACTACCCGCCACCAAATTAAATTCCAATGAATCATTAAAAATAAAAAAAATATTTTGTTTTTGTGTAATGAAAAAAAAAAAATTATACATAAAATTCTTACGGTGTTGAGTTGATAGTTGTCGTTGAGCTTGATGCGTCGAATCCAAAATTGATGACGTGTTGAATGATGTTGAAGCTCGATTTTAAGTATAGATGAATGGTAAAAAGAAATTCCTTTCAGGATATTTTCATTTGATTAATAATAATTATTAATATTATTATCATTATTATTATTATTATTATTATAAATTATTATAGATTATTATTATTATACATTATCATTATTATAATTTCCGGCTTAAAATGTCTGTTAATATTATTAACTGTTGCGATATTTTTTTTTAAATTTATATTACTTTATAATTATAACTAGAATTTTATTATCTTTTCATATTAGCTTATGCTCGTACTATATAATTTATAATTTGGCTTTTTTTTCGGTAGCTTCGGCTTATCCAATCACATTCGGCACACTTCAACTTTTTCGCAAATATCACATATTATACTCACGAATATTTAAATTAAAAATTATTGTTTATTAACCTTGGCTTGGCCTGCTCTTAAAATTAAATATCAATTGTTTTTTCGTTTATTTTTTCTCTATTTTTGTTGTTATTGTACATTACACCATTAATCAAATTACACAAAAAAAAAAAAATTGTCTATACACTAATAAAATAAATGTTTATGGCCACTTTCTTTTCATACATTGTCCATTATCAATCACTCTTCACTAACAAGTTCTTTTTACTTAAATAAGTATATAATTCACACTATAAATCGATTTACTTTATTACACGGTTTTTTATTTTATCCACATAATGGTAACATACAGTTTACTTTATGCTATATTAAATTTTCGGTATTTCTCACTCAACCAAAGTTAAAACTTAACTTAAAAAAAATTATAGCTTTTGTACAAAATTATTCTTTAATTTTCAATTTTATTACGCACGCCCGAAATGATCGCCAAACTCCAACTGACCTCCCAAAACCAAAATTTTTCTTTTCATCCTCGCAAAAAAAAAATCGTGAAAAAAAACCGAAAAATCTATTTTTGCTAAGTCATCATTTCAACTGCTTTATCGACCACTCGATATTTTGTCAAAATCAACTGACTTAAATTTCAAAATCAACTGACTTAAATTTCAAAATCAACTGACTTAAATTATCGATCGATCGATATTTTCCTTTGACGATAACTTTCAATTACCGATTCGCACATCACAATATCGAAGCCAACATTTAGGGATATTTTAAATGAAAGTTTGCTGACATACACAAAACGTACTTCAGGCGGTTTACATACAAATTCAAAAATAATTCAGAAACTTGTAACGATGACATTCGAAATCGTTACACCTTCATCGTTTATCATTTATATGTATGCATATTCATTTGTGCGCGATCATGATACACATACACATACACACACGCACACACTGAAACAGAAATTACGTTGAACATAATTGTAATTCAGTTGCATGTTATGCCACAACTTCTGAACCAACCTAATAATTATAATTATTGTACTAGAAATTCGTTAATACGTGTTGTCGTTAACAAAATCAATATTTTTTTCTCATCAGCTGATGTTCCTTCTTGTACTTATTTTTGGAGATCGTTTTGTGCTTGAAAATTAATTGCAAATTTAACATAATTTAAACTAATTTTCTAAGTGTAGTTAAATTTAATAGTGCATATTATAATAGTGCATATTATTATATACTGTGTTTGTGAAATTTAGTGCCAAAGTGTATAGGAAATTAACTTGGAGGATTTATACCATATTTTTTGGAATTTATGTCATACAAGTATAAATTCTATCCTATTCCAAATATCATACACCATCTAACGAAAAATTATTAAGTTTCTATAGTGAGCATTGACCAGTATCGTGGATAGTGGTACAACCGTCGGTTATTAGCTGCGGTGTGTCCATACGAATTTTTTTTATTAATTAGATTTGACAAACTGGCTTTATATATATACATATATATATATATATATATATATATATATATATATATATATATATATATATATATATATATATATATATATATATATATATATATATCAATTGAATCAAACTACAAGAGGACAGCGACGATGGTGAGATTGTGTGATAGTGATAGATTATCCACCACCGTCCGACAAAATTTACGCGCGCTAAAAATAACATGTATAGCGTCGATTGCGGTTCATTTGCGGAAGATCGTTCACCTGCAGTATGGTTTTACACTTGGGTGATGCGTTTTTTGTTGTAAAGTTACGCAAGGTTCATAGTAAATAATGTTATTTAATGTTAAGTTGAACTGAAATTAGTACCTTGTTGTTATTAATATAAATATATTTTGTTTTCATTATATTAATTAAAATTAATTCTTAATGTTCTAATTATAATTATAATTTCTAGTATAGTTTAAAAATAAGTTTACTTTTTGAATTCTTAAATTTAATTTAAAAAGAAAATTGTTTTTATAGTGGTCTAATTAATCAAATTTAATTCATTTGTGTAGCAATATTAATTTCGATAGACACATTACTTCGTACAGCATCCATCGTTGAAGCGCTTTGCCGGTGTGTTGGGGTAAGTGATTTAAGCTTTAAATTTATTTTTTTTGTGTGGAGATTAACCTCCCATTTAATTTTGATCCATTTCACCACTAATTAAAATTAAACCATTTAATATTTCTTTCAATATGATTTCTTTTTGTCAAATTTTTAATTTAAAATAAATAAATCATGGGTAGATTTAATATGAACTAAAGTGTTTAAAACGGGGGAAATGTGAAGGGTCTCAACAAGAAACTGCTTAGGTGCCATGCGTGTATAATTTTTTTTTGTTTTGTATAATTTTTTCTTCGGAATTCAGAAAAGCAGCTTCGAAAGATTCGTCAAAGTTCTCCAAACCCACTTCCCATGCAGACTTCAGCTGGCGGGCCAACGGCTGCTCGGAGAACGAAATTTGATGGATTTCTGTTAACGGAATTTTACATGGCCTTTTACTAGAAAGGTTCCGTTACAACACACAGATTGAAAACCTCTTTTACAATCGAGACATTTTTAATACATATTATCCCGCTACGTTTCCAAACAAAAATGCAAACAGAACAGAAATACATAATATGTATTTGAATTACTACTACTAAAACTTTTAAATTAAATTTGTGCATATTTGTACTCACTCATGTATAAAAAAGACCCAGGCCTTACCGGGAAACCCTTAAGGAATTTTCAGAAAATCAGGATCCATCGCATTCGATTCCTGTTATTTGAAACGACCTTTTCTTTCTCCTTCATCAGAGTAGTTTGAGGTGAAAAATTTGAAAAGGAGATACGGCCCTCTACGAAGGAACCACCAAACAATTTTTCCGGAGTGAAGTCCGGGTCAATCGCAATCGATTCCTGTTCATTTAAAACCCCCTTTCAATCATTTTTATCTATAAAGTTTGAGATGGAAAAACATTAAAAAGGGACTCGTGCCCCATCGGAGGACCTCTTAAACGAATTTTGTGGAAATCAAGACCTTCCGCAATTTCCTGCTATTTGAAACCCCCCTTTATCCAATTTTCACGAACATCTTCGTAACCGTTTTCGTAACCCTTGGTATAATCAATTTAATAATAATTTTAATTATACGATTTAAAATGATTTTTGTTCATGAAATAATGAGATATGATGTAAGGGGTCAAGCAATATGCAATTATAGTTTTGTGTTTTCTTTTCAAAATCGAAAATTTAGTGTTTTGTGATACAAATTTTCAATTTTGTGAATTAGTTGGTGATTTTTTGCCTCGGTACTGCCAGATTATTTTTTGCGTATTATATTTTTGACAGTTATACGTACTTTTCAAATTCGAGTGTATACGAGCATTGTTTTATAGTTGTGAATTTTAAAGAGTTTTCATTTATAATTTGTGAAATGTTCAGATGTTCAAATGTTCAGATCATCTATGTTCAGATTTTGATAGTAAGTTAGGTTAAGATTATATTTAATACGTTTAGTTTAGTTCATATTAACTTTAATTTGTTGGTGTTGGGTATCTTTTTTATTAATTTTTTTGTATTTAAGTAATAGTTTTTTAAATTAATTTATTATTGATAAACCCTGAATTTTATAACGAAAATTAAGTTTTTATAGAACGTGTGTTTGCTCTTAGTTGATAATACACAACATCAAAATGAAATATAATTATAAGAAATTAAAGAAAATGAGTTCAGAAGCTATTTTCATTGCATTGAATTCCATATCTGAAGATCCTGTGAGTTTGAAGTTTTTTAGATATAAATCTCCGGAGATGGAGAAACTTTGTAAAGTGATGCACATACGTTTTAATCAGTAAAACACTTGCAAATTATACTACGCTTGGACGAAACGTAAAAAAAACATTGGTAACCTTGGGTCGTGTGCCGATTTACAATACCTGAATGATTTTAAAACATCTGGCCTTAATATTTCTGTTAGTAACAAAATTGTAGTTTCCGGGAATGCTTTAGTTGGCGATATTAATTTTGATGACCTAATGAATAAAAATATTATTTTCGAGCCTGACGGCATTTTATGGGAATTTATTGACCAGGAAAAAAAATCGGCGACACCAGAACATCAGTATCTAAACGATGATGAACTACATAATAATACTGGTACATGGGCAAATGATAATAGAAACCTTAAAATAGTTCCAAAATTTGTTAATAATTTATACCGTAAGAATTCTTCAAAGATTCATGCAATCTCCTGAATTTCAAAACTTGATGCATTTATTTAAATATTTTATAAGTTTTGTACATTATTAAAAGTTCTGAATTACTATAATCCCGATCGATAATATTAAAAGTTTGATTTTTTTATTATAAATTACAATATGTTGTAGTTTTAACTGTACTATGTTTATTATAAAATTAGTTTTCTAATATATAACACATTACTAATACTAATACATTTTTTGTTAATTTCGGGGTATCATTGTATTAATTATTGGCCAGATCACAGAGTAACTACCAAATAGTGACTAGTATCAAATGATTGCATAGGGGGTGCTCTTTGAAATAAACATGTCAGGTTTCCATTATTAACATTGCTTTTACCGACTGTTTGTTTTTGTTAATTTAACAAATTTGTTTTTTGTTAATGTTGTTGTTTTGTTAAAAACTTCACATTCGTGAGTTGTCACTGTTACACAGACTGAAAATAATATTTTCATATAAAGATTAATTAATTTTAGTTAAAATCGAACATTGATTTTTAGCAATTTAGTGTCGATAGGATATGTGGGATAGTTGTTATATTTTATACATATGTGTGTTTTTATTAAATCAGTTAAAAATTATGAAGAGATTTGGCGTTGGAACTTTGGTTCCGAAACAAAGAGACTTTTGAATAATTTAGTTCAAAGATTCAATCATCTCATCAAACTACATCGTAACCAAACTCCAAGGAAATCGCAAATATTTTAACCATATACGAGTATATATTCCACAATGAATTCCACAGCGAATTATTGTAATTTTGCTAATCATATCAAAATAAAGCTGTATTCATTCGTTTGAAATACATGAAACAACAAATGTTAATTCTATGGTTTTACTATTGATTTTGATGATTAATTTCGATCTATAAGACCAAGTTACTGAAACTGATAAAAACGATGAAAAATAGCATTGGTATAAAAGCACTTTACTCGACATTTTGAAGGCCCCTGATCCCAAAAATACAAAAAAACAGTTTGTCAGTTTGCTTTATCGATGATATCTCAAGATCAGCTAATCCGAATCCATCTGGTTTAGTTAATACTCGTATTCTTTAATTTTGCAAAATTATAGAAATAATTTAACAGCTTTTGGGATCTCTACCTCAAGGGGGTCGGGTACTTGCCATAATAAATCACCCAGAGAAAACCATTCAATATAAAACAATTACTTTGATTTATTCTAATATACTAATATAGTATATCGTTTGAAAGGTGTAGAATCAGACAAGTTTAACGATACCACTTTCGTTCATAAATTTACCGGTTTGGCGCTTGTAGCTGATTTCTTGTGTATTATACAATATAAACTTGTCATATATCGTTGAAAAGATCTTCATGCACCTTAATGCTCAAAACTAGCATTGCGGTGCTGGAAGCAGTTACAATTTGTCTTATTCTTATAAAATCATATGGCATATCATTTGAAAGGACTTGCATCAATGTTGTAATCGGCGCATTTGTTCAAAAATCTAGCGTTTCGGCGCTGGTAGCTCGTTATTGATTTATCATAGAATATAAGTTTGACATATCATTGAAAAAGTTTCGAGGAATATCTCAAATTTACTTCGGTCTGTAAGACCAAGTTAATGAAATCCTGAAAAATGGCCCTGGACCAAAACCACCTTTTTCAAAGTGATAAGTGGACTCTGATCCCAAAAATGAAAACAAAAATAGTTAAATGAAAATAAAAATAGTTGACCGTCCGACCAGATGGATAGATGTCTGTACCGATGATATCTCAAGAATGACTTATGCAATTCGCTTTATATCGTCAATCTTTTCTTTTTATTATAAATTAAAAAGCTTTTGAGATCTCTATCTGAAGAGAATCGAGTACTTGCCATAGGAAATCACTTAAAATACCACCAATACCACGCGATATTGCTTTACAATTTTCCCTCAAACTCTTCTGGTATATCGTTTGAAAGGTCTTGGATCAGACAAAATGATTCGATACAACTTTAGCCATTAAATCCTCAGTGCTGGAAGGTAACTTTTCGTTTATTATAGAATATATACTTTTCAAATATCGTTGGAAAGATCACTAAAAATTCCGTACATTTTTCTGATCATTTTAATTCTCAAAAATACCGTTGTGGCGCTGGAAGCCGTCGAAGCTTTTATTGTTCCCATATAATCAAGCGCCATATCATTTCAGATGTCTTGGAAAATCAACAATTTTTTAATGGCCGCTTAGAAAGTTCATCAATCCACCGTTTTGGGACCGGTATTATTCGATTATCATATAATATATACGTGTCGTATATCATTGAAACGGTTTTGCCGTACATTTTTCTGAAGCATCATAGTAGCTGCGTTTTTTTGAAATACGGTGTTCGAGACCGCGATAAAATATAGGGAAAATACAGTGAAATTTAAACAAAAAAATTTAGAACAGCAACTTTAACTAACTTCAAGTCAATCATTTTGACATTTAATTTTTGGTTTATAATTAAACACAAAATTATCCAATATTAAAATAAATTAATTAATTTCACCAACAAACATTAAGATATCCATTTTTTCTTATTAAAAATACAATTCAGTCATCTCATTTTCATTCTTTCAAATTTCCAGTTGTTAATGAAGTAAGGAACAATCAAAAAATTGTGTACTAAAAAAATTTCCCTGTTCCGTCAGTTCAGGAATTATTAAGTTTCTTGATGAACTCGGTTGTACTCTACATAATATCCAGAGTTGTTCAGAGTTGTTGAGAACAAGCATAAATAAACTTTATTCGATAATATAATGCAAGATATTGACTTAGTATAACCTCTTTAGTATTCGATTGAATAAATCCGAAGCACAAATATTTTAATAATATGTGAATTGTTTAAAATATCAAAATATAATTTATCGCGGTCTAGAACAGCTGTTTCAAAAAAACGCAGCAAGTGTTCATTTTTAACTATCGCTTTAGCGCTGGGAACAGTTCCAATTTTTCTCAATTCCATATAATCATGTTATTTATTTTGTTATTTATTATAGAGTATAAAAGCTTGACATGATGTAACGCGCACCCGTTCCAAAACTGATCGGATTAGCACCCCTGATTGTTGTCTTGCGGTACACATACCGCATATACTCAAATATTAATATTTGAAATACGGGAAAACGAAAACATATTCAGGGGAAAGCAATATTGCAGATTATCCCGGTTTTAACTTTATAAATACGGATTTTTGTTAACATGCGGGAGGATTAATAAAGTAAAATTTGATTGAAGATAATATATTTTAAAATCCGCACCAGCTCGGATAATATTTTCTAAATACTTAAAATTATAAAAAAATATAAGTATATTAAAGTTGATAATAACATAATCAACTATAAATAAAACCTAGTGACTTAAGTTTTCTCTAGTGTTAAAATAAATAGAAAAATAAGTTATAGTTAAAATTAAGTACAGTTTAACAGTATCGAACGTTATCGTCTGCTAACAGAAAATAATTCATATACATATAGCAGCTTTGGGCGGTCATCTTTGGTCAGCTAAGGGT
This sequence comes from Nephrotoma guestfalica, assembly GCA_963691935.1. Classification (NCBI taxonomy): domain Eukaryota; kingdom Metazoa; phylum Arthropoda; class Insecta; order Diptera; family Tipulidae; genus Nephrotoma; species Nephrotoma guestfalica. The sequence continues at coordinate 169,397,643 of OY829914.1, forward strand.
CAGGTTACGGGGGTGGGGTTTTCCAAAGCATATATATGACGTGCTAGACCACAATAAGAAGATGGAAAACTAATAAGAGGAAGAATGCAATGCAAACAAGGATACTCACCAAATACCTACCGAAATCCCATGTATAGGTTTTTCCAATAGGAGTGATATGATTTTTAGGTGACGTTTCGGCCATTTGTAATATGTCATGATCAGCCAGTTTTTGTTTCATTGTATTCAGTAATGTTTATAATTTCATCATGGTGAGATATACGCAAGAACAACGTTTACAAATTATTCAGATTTATTATCAAAATAATCGTTCTCCAATTGCAACTAATTGCTAATAATCGTCCAAGTGTGCTCGCTATTCGTCGAATTGTTGAAAATTTTGAGCGTACATTTTCTTTACATAATGTTGAAGTGCCAATAAGACAAAGATTCGCTCGAAGTAATGCAAATATTCCTGCCATTCAGGCAAGTGTTGCTGACGACTGCAATTTGTCGATGCCAAGACGTTCTCAAGAATTGGGACTGTCTCAAATTGTTCTCACTCAGAACTGAAGCCATTGGACCACCGTAAACGTCGTGAATTTGCTGATTTTGCCTTGGAACAACTTGAAAACGATAACGATTTTTTTAAAGAAAATCATCTTCTCCGATGAGGCTCACTTTCATCTGAGTGGTACGGTAAATTAACAAAAGTGTCGATTCTGGTGCGAAGAAAATCCACAAATTATTCATGAAAAACCATTACATTCACCTAAATTGACAGTTTGGTGTGGTTTTTGGTCTGGTGGAATCATCGATTCGTATTTTTTTCGAAATGAAGCTGGTAACACCGTTACTGTCAATGGAGATCGGTATAGATCGATGATAACCAACTTTTTATGGCCGAAATTGGAAGAAGTTGATCTTGACAACATTTAGTTCCAACAGGACGGTTCTACGTGCCACACAGCAAGTGCACCAATTGAATTATTGCAAGAAAAGTCTGGAGGTTCGATTATTTCAAGAAATTGTGGTATTGAATGGCTTCCAAGAAGTTGTGATTTAACACCATTAGACTATTTCTTGTGGGGTTATTTGAAGTCATTGGTCTTTAGCAATAAATCAAACTCTCTTCAAGCTTTACAAGCCAATATTGAACGTGCTATTCATGACATACGACTTGATTTAGTGGAAAAAGTGGTCGAAAATTGGGTTCATCGAATTCGTTCCTGCAGAAGAAGTCGTGGAGGCCATTTGAACGACGTTTTCACATTAAATAAAAAACATTTCAATTCCTTTAACAATTAGTGTGTTTTTTTATAGAAATCATATCACTCTTATTGAAAAATCTTATATATTGCATGTCCAAATAGTATTAAGAATTAAGAAAAATTAGAAAAGATATGTACTAAAATCTAGAACCCACCACCAAATATAATCGAAATACAATTTAAAGAAAGAGAAAGTTCTATTCTAAATAAAAAATTATATATTTTTTAAAATTATTATTAAGTTCGAATCACTACAATTGTAATTGCTTTTTTGATTAGTTTAGTCACTTGTTATGACAAATAATCCGAATGACGCACAATTGTTACTTATAGTGTTTTCAGTTGAAAATTCCACCAGAAGTCACTTTTGACTTATTATTGTCTTATACACATGAACACAGTTCTAGTAAGTTCTGGTAACTTTACCATTTAACACATTACACTTGTAACCAATGCTCGTCTTAAAAGTTTAATTTTTTTTCTTGTGAATGGTTTATTTTAAAAATTGTTTCTTTCTGTTCGTAATTTCATTGATGAATCATTTAATTTTCACAAATTTAATTTACACCAATTTTATTTTTATCAGCTACATTGTAACGGGTTAAACTTTAGCTACTGCTAAAGTCAACCCGGTTTCACAGAAATTTGCCGCTACCTGTATTCATCCCCAGCGGCATTAACCCGTAGCTCAGTCGGGAGAGGTTAATCGGTCGTGGGGATGGGGATGCACCGGTAACGGCCTAGATAACCGCATCAAAAAAAACAAACATACAAAAAAAAAGGAAAAGTGGGGTATCGGACCCCGAAGTAGTGGTTAACATGACCTGCCCATTACGCGGGCAGCATCAACCGTGGTTGAATTGGTAAAATGTTTAGAATAACATTTTACCCTAACCTAATTAGCCTAATTAAAACAATTTGGCCCATGGGCCCTAAAAGGTGGTGTTAGTAAGGGGAGGGGTTGATAGTGGTATGCTATCGATGGCAGCAGAAAGAAAAAGAGCCGCTTAGCGTCAACAATTTTCTTTCCGCCGGCAGCCGACGTCAACCCACTATCGTTATTTATTAGGTTAGTAACGCCTCCACACTTCGAACTTACCTGATAGATGTTCCTGCACCACACCAAAAAAACTCAAATTAAGCACCAAAATAACTAAACACGAAAAAAGTTCTTTATAATTAAGTTTATTTCCTTACACCAAACAGCAACTAAACAATTATGCACACTTATTAACAAACTTATTAAATCAAAAACTTATTAACAAACACCAAAATTATTATTATTGAATTTATTATTCCTATACACCTATTCGCGCACTCCAAAAGCCGACCTAGCGTTGGTCTATATCAAAAACTGACCGTCTAGAAAAACTAAAAACTAAGCGACCACCGGTTGGTTTGTCTAAAAACTAACTGTCCCCAAACAGCAAGAAAAATATTGTACCTATTTTGAGTTTCATCGGAAATTTTATGCGATCTCATCACAAAAATTCCGATGAAAATTGTACAGCAACGTGACATCGATTTTGCTGAATCGATCCACGCGCAAATATTTTTTTCTTCAATCCATCCGTTGAGGAAGTTCGAACAACAACAACCACAATGCTTTTCAATATTTGCATCGGTCATTGTCATTCACCTAATAAATAGATCAAATACATTTATTATGTACATAGGCAACGTAATCAAATTACGTAGATGTACATATCTGCGTTTACTTAACTGTGGCACATATGAAAAATTCTAAAGTGAATGAATCATATGATACCACTATAAATAAAGGCAAAGAAGAAATGTAGAAGGCTGGCATGACGTTTGCTTGAATGGAATGTAGTTGTTGTTGGGATGGGTTGATAACGGAATTAGGTTTAATCCCGTTACAACATGCATACAATTTTATGATCCATGTTATCGTTTTAGATAACAGTATTGATGGTAACACTTTTTATTATTATACTCCTCCCAATTTCACGTGTTTTTAACAACGATGAATTTTTATCATAATCATGATTTTAACTAAACTTTAACCATTTTTTCATTAATTAGTTGGAAATATTCTAATTTAATTAATGTATTATTCTAGTTATCACTACATAAATCACTTAATTACCAATAATATTCAACACATACAGTTTTTAAATTTGGGAGGATTCTTGTTTTTATACCACACCATATTTTATTTGTATTAATCCACTAGATTGTTTTTATTCATATACGCCTACGTAATTTAAACAATAATTAGTTAAACTAAGGCACAAAAAGTTATTTTTTCGATACACTTTCGCTTTAACGAAAACCTATATTTCAGGCGTATTAGACTTATAACCTTTGTTAAGTGATTTGTTGGATTGCGATAAATCACTTATACGAGCTTATTTAAGAAAACGCGACGATTCACAATTATTTCCAATACTCCCGAGCCATCGGAAAAATTCCTTTATTTATAGTACACTCAAATGATTATCCCCGATTACATATATTTAATTCAGGTACGTAACATATAAATCATATTAATATTTAAAAAATTAAAAATATTTGCCCATAACACTATTTGCAATGATGAACAATTTCAAACAATTATTGTATTTGGTGATACATAAATAAACATCACACTTTTTACAGCGAAGTCTGGTACGACTTTTGCAGCCTTCATTTCTACATTTTCTGGCAGTGTCTAAATCATCGCAAACCGGCCAGTGGTCAGTTCGATCACGCCGCTTATTATCCACCGGTAACGATGAACAATAATTTTTTGGTCGTTTCAGTGGGAATATTTCAACTTCACTATGTGATTCCTCATTAGGTAGATCAACCACAGAAGCTAATAAAGCCTCGGCTACTTCTAACCTAAATTCAAGTAGATCTTTTACCCGATTTTTTGGCATCCCAGAAAAAGTGCAATCTTGGCGATACTCCTGCCAAGAATTAGCTATTGCTAGGTCCAGAAAGTGTAATGAAACTTTAAGTGTCCACTTTTTAGTTTTGAGAAGGTACGGTAGTACTCCATCATCTGGTCACACACATCTACGCCACCCATGAATTTGTTGTACTTCCTGACTACTGCTGGACAAGGAACATCTATGAATCTCTTCGAGTTCTTACACCATCTTGAAACGTTTTCAACCGGTTCTTGACCTACTGCTGTTGACAAAATTATCACTGATTTTGTGTCCCGCCACTTTACCGCTACAATTTCATCGTGATTATAAAATTCTTGCATATCACCCCGTTTCATGTGTCTATCGTTTTTAAAATTAATATTTTTGAGGCGATTCAACATTATGGTTCCGGAAGCATAGAATCCCAATTCTTTTAATTTTCGCAAAAGGGGAACAGTGGTAAAATATCTATCGAAAAACAGAAACGATCCCACAGGCAACGTTTCTGTTAATCTAAGGATAACTGCTGGCCCCAAACCCAACGATCTATCATTAAATGGAGTGGAGGTGCCTTGCTAGATCTCGAAATCCATCACCATTCCTCCAGAAGTAGCAACCACAAAATTTTTTAAACCAACTGGACGTGGTTTTCCTTTTACGTATTGTCGTAAAATAAGGAACTGGCCGTAAGGAACATCGGCCAGTAAATGGAATAATTTGCTCGTCAATAGAATACGGACCCACAAGTCTTTTTATTTGTCTGCATTGATTCCTAACGGCATCAATAATTGGTTGCACTTTCCACAATTTGTTGTTTCCGTTGTTTGGGAGAGCAGCATCAACATAATGTAGGCAGTTTCTGAGCAAGATGAAACGGTCTCTAGTGAAGACTGACGTTAAAAGTTCGATGCGAAATCTATTTCTCCAATACAATCGCCATCGTGGGTATGAGATACACCCCATCAGCAAATGCGCCCCGAACAACTGTTTCATCTCAACGCTATTTGTTGACAATTCTTTTCCGTATTTGAAAAGAGTATACATATTTGTGAACGTTGCAGCCGATTCGAAATGTTGAGATGTAAAGTATTTATTAAAATACGATATCGGAGAACCTGTTCGTTGATTACCAATATTTCCTTCTTCAGTGATAGTAATCGCAGTAAATTTTGAATTTCCCCAAATCCGTTGTCTTTCTGTCGCAGCCGTAGATTCAGATTGAATTTGATCCTCAAATTCATTGTCTTGTGGGTCTTCTGGCTCATCATCTTCTGCTAACTCAGTGATGGTTTCAATAGTTCGCGGTTTGTAAATCCATGTGGGGTCAACTATATCGTCATCATCACTAAAATCTTCAAAATCGGATTTTTCTAAAATGCGCAAAACGGCTCCTTGATCTTCTGCACATCTCAAATCAAAGTCTGGAAAGTACAATGAATAATAATATTTTCATGTTAATAATAACCTAGCCTACACAATTGTGTAGGCCGTTAAAAAACCGTCTCATTTATCAACGCTAATATACTTTTTAAATCAATTTTATTAAAATACACTAATTGATATATTTAAAAATTAAAATATCATCATTGCACGACGGTATTGGCAATTGTTATAATAATTTTATTTACTTACTTTTTTGATGATCCATCCGTCTCGCCATGTCGATGTTTGATTAACAAAATTTCTCACTAAACTAAACTTTTTTCATTTTTCGTCTTTTTCTACGTGTTAGTTTGTTTGTTTTTTATCATATTTCATATTGTATGGGGAATCACAATAAAAAACAAAAAACGTAGAAATAATTTTTGTTTACCTACACAAATGTGTATGCTCGGTCTCAAACTTGTTCAAGAAAAAAAAATTGTTCGGTCGGAAAGGGGAAAACATTTGCCTACACAAATGTGTAGGTTCGGTCGGAAAGGGTTAGCGTCAACAATTTCTTTCCACTGGCAGTCGGTGTCAACCCACTATCGTTATTTAATGTGTTAATTAAACTCCCTACAATCCTTTACTTACCAAATCAAAAATCTGCACGCCAAAAAAAAACAAAATCAAAAAAAAATCAACAATCACGGTCTATTAATTTAACAAACACTATTTTATTATATTTAAAGTCATTAAAACACAAAAAAAACAATTTTACTCAATCACAAAAACAAAAAAATAATTATTTGACCACACGTTGGTCTATCTAAACACTGACTCACTGGCTATTCTCAACCCAAAAAACTACAAACGCGGTTTTCAAATTTTTCATCAGAAAGTTGGTTGAGAGAGGGAAATAATATTTTTTTTGTACTTAACTTGAAAATTCACTCTCAACCAATTTATAAAATCACAAATGGATATCAATTACCGCGTGTGTAAAATTTTTGCAGTATCGGTAAATTGACCACAACAACAAATGCAACATTTCCAATTTTTGCATCGGTCATTATCATTTACCTATGCACATGTCTAAAGAAAACTTACATTTCAAAATGTGCATAACCGACATAATCAAATTACGTTCATGAACATATTTGAGTTCATTTAACCGCGGCACATAAAATATTCTAATGTGAATGAATTATGTAACCTTTAATTAAATAAACCATAAACAAAAATGGAAAACCCAAAACATGACGTCATTACATTAGAATTAGTTGAAGATATTATTTTCGGGGTCATGCTATTATAGGAAATTCGTATTATTGGTATAGGTCAGTAACAGAATTGAATAAAATTCTGTTACAAAGTTTTCGAAGAAACTAAAGTGTAATCCATTCAATGGTAGACTACAAAAATTCGTTAAAAAACTGTCAAATAATGTGAAGAGCAGTGTCAAGCCTACAAAGAATAATTATTACAAAAAATAAATTTTCCTCAGCAGGTAATAACTCTAAGAAAACTTGAAAGCTATTTGATGAGATTCTAGAACAAAACTTAGGCCCAACAAGCCCAATAACCCGCATTAGAAAATTAAACACAGATTTGGTTATTTCTGGTTCGATAGCCACTTCCAATGAATTTAATAACTTTTTATAAATGTTACATCCGACACATTCTCAATGTTTAACAATACCACATTATCCACCGATCTCCATGAATTCTCAAGATATACAAGGGGTTCTTCCAATGGTTATATGGCATCTTACGTTTTTGAACCAATACAATCGGTTGAACTTATATCCGAAATTAAAAAATTAAAAACAAACCATCTAAAGTTATTGATGAGATTGACAATTTTTAGTGAAAAATTGTTCTTGGTATTTGTTAGATATTTTGAAATATTTGTTTAATTTGAGCCTGGATAGGGGAATCTTTCCAGGCGTGTTTAACCTAGCCCTGGTAATATCGCTTTATAAAAAAGGAGATGAGTTGGAGCTTAATAACTCATAGCTGCATGGCTCATAGCTCTTCTATGTACTTTTTCTAAACTATTTGAGAAAATGGTGAAGAGCAGACTACTAAATTATCTCGATAAGATTAAATTTCTAAACGAGCACTTTCTAAGTAATATATATTTGGCGATAAACAAGTCTCAAAAGCGTACTGCTTTATTTCTAGCTATATCCAAAGCATTCGACAGTGTTTATCACGACATTCTGCTTACGAAATTGAGGTTCATAGGGATGAGAGGCGTCATAAAAATTGGTTTGTTAGTTTCTTAAAAATCGTCGTCAAGTGGTTAAAGTGGAAAGCTCTATCAGTGACCCAGGTAACTAGAGTTGTGGTGTTCCCCAGGGCTCTGTGCTTGGATCTCTGCTATTTCTTATTTACTTTAATTCCATTTTCGAAATCAATCTGTTGGGTCAGACCACACCGTTCGCCTGGCGTTGATCCATTTGATTGCAATTCGTCAGAATCTCAACTTGCATTACAAAGTGATTTATTAAAACTTAGTAAATAGTTCTATTACCATCGGTTGACTGTAAGCGATAAATCTGGAGGTATTAATTTTACACGACCTAACGTAGGAATTGTCCCAAATACATTGACATTTCATAGCTATAATTATGCAACAGAAATCCCTGCTCTCCACATCTTTCAACTTCTAAGTGTGAACGCAGTTAAATTGGGATTGTCACCTTTATAAGGTCAGGAAAATCATTATCGCTGCTGTTTACAAATTTTACAATCTGAAACCTGCTCTCAAGACACATTAAGAAAACTCTATTATGCCCTGGTTGAATCGATAATTATGTATGACATCTCTAGTGGAGAACTCATTTTCTTTTGCTTAGCAATATATACTAGAGAATAAGAATTAATTTGTATTACTTGCTTCAATTTAATTGTGCTCCAACGCAGGTATTTCCTTGCCTAGGGAAATAAAGATAATAATAATTGAGAAAAAGAGGCCACATGTAAGACTTTAAAGACAATTAAGAGTGTGAGTGAAAATCACATAGTTTATTTGATCTAAAGTTATAATTAAATGTATAATAATTAATATAATAATAACAATACTGATGCTGTTACCCATACGGGTACAAGTATGCATATATGAATATTAAATTTGGATAGCGGCCGTTATTACAAGTAATTTTTTTTTTTTGTATTATAAAGAGTGATCCAATAGGAGGTACTTTTGTGAAAATTTATTTCAAAAATTAGTGTTCAGTGAAAAATTGTTTTCGTGCTCTTCAACCATTTTATGGTGTTCATAATCGTCCAACTGAACGCACTATTCGTGAAACAATCAATACATTTCGAACCACTTTTTCATTATTGGATATTCATCAACCGACTAGAGTGCGTACAAGTCGATCTTTTATGAATATTGCTGCTGTAGCTGAAAGTGTACGTGAAGACCGCAATCAATCAATTCGTCGCCGTTTTCAAGCTCTGGGTCTCTCGAAAAATTCAAGAAATTGGTGTGACTGACTTGTGGTTTCAACAAGATGGTGCAACGTGCCACACTATTGAAAGAACAGTTTAATGAGAACATCATATCAAATAACGGACCTAACGCCGTTATATTACTTTTTATGGAGGTATCTGAAATCACTTGTTTATATCGATAAACCACAATCGATTCCTACATTAGAAGCGAACATAACACGCGTAACTAATGAAATATCGGCCAAAATGCTCGAAACAGTGCTCGAAAATTGGACCCATAGAATGGACCATTTAAGAATCAGTCGCGGACAACATTTAAAAGAATTTATTTTCAAACATTAAATATCATAAACCGAACTTACGTCACAAATACAAATTTTGATTATTAAATTGATTTTAATGCGTTTTATTTCAAAAAAACTTCCGGAAGCTCTTATTGGATCACCCTTTATAATTTTGTGCACAAATAACGGGTGTCCGCCGGGAAGGTATACTACTTTGTTTGTTTATGATTTTTGATTAAATGAAAGAGAATGGATCTTATATTGATAAATGTTTTATTTAATGTCGGCAATTATGTATGGAATACAATATCAGATAAATGTCCGCCTCTGTTAGCCTCACAAATTTCATTACATTCTCACAAATTTCCGCGGTATTTCATTAATTTCATCACGAATATTTTGTTTGAGTTGCTCAAGCGTTTCTGGTTTGTTTGTATAAGCCTTGCTTTTTAGATATCCCCACAAAAAGAAGTCCGGAGCAGTCAAATCAGGCGACCGTGGAGGCCAATCAACATCACCATTTTTTGAAATAACTTGTTGTGGAAAGAGTTCTCGCAGTAATTCCATTGTAATCCTGGCTGTATGCGATGTGGCACCGTCTTGTTGATACCACATGTTAATCAAGCCCAAAGTATGCGGTTGTGGCGTTAAAAAGTTTTCAATCATATAACAATATCACCAAATTGCACACCAGACTATCACTTTTAATGGATGTAAAGGTGACTAATGAATAATGTGAGGGTTTTCCATTGCCCAGAACCGACTATTCTGTTTATTCACATATCCATTTAAATGAAAATGTGCCTCGTCACTCATTATGATTTTTTCATGAAAATCGAGGTTGTCATGGGCGAATAATAAATTTGCCACGTGTCTACTTCACGACTGTCAAGTATGAACTGTCAATACTAATATTCGCCTAAATGGCGGCAAAACAAAGTAGTATACCTTCCCGGCGGACACCCTGTATATTAAGGGATAATAATTAAGAGTTAATATTTAATTAATCTTTCTTGGTTGCTTCACATGAGACTCAATCGATCTAATTAAATATCAATTAAAAATCAACTCTTCAACTGACGTCATAATATTTAAGAACTTTTTAGTTTAGATTAAATGAAACACAGATTTAATTTTGTTTCTTTCAATATCATTTAATTTCTACAATTCTTTATTTGAAAATTGTGAATTTTATAAATAAAATTAATATTGGTCTTATTATAATTAATGCTGTTAATATTTGCTTTCTATTTATTTATATATTTTTGTGGTAGCGACGTAGTTCATTCTTTTCGTCGGTTATCTTCGCTTTGTTAATGAATTTTTAAAGTGATGAGTTAATTAGTTTTTTTTGTGAGAATGGAGTGAGTATGAGCCATCATTAGGCTCGATGATAAGTATTATTCCTGACTGCATATCCTTTCCCATTCGTCCTGCGGTCCAGCAAGGTCCAAAGAAGCATCGGGTAAAACCCACGAATTTCCCGACGAGTCTTGATTAACGGGAGAAATTTCTACGGAACAATTTATTTGCCACTTCCCCATCTCCCGTAAACCGTTATAATGTCAATAAAAAATCTTGAAAAATTTCACAAACTTAGCTGAAACATTTTAGTACTACAAATTACCATTGTGGCGCTGATCACAGATATATTTTTTGATATTATCATGTGGTATATCGTTTTTAAGATTTTGGACGACCGAACATTTTTTTATCCGCAATTCATTTTTCAAATTCAGCGTTTTGGCACAAGTGGCAAATTGTTCCTTTGTATGGAATATGTAGGTATCTTATATGATCGAAATGGTCTTGAAGAATTTAGCACAATAATTTGTAGCACGTCAGTACTCAAAACTACCGTTGTCGCGCAGGAAGTATTAATATTTAGCTCTTTCCAATATTCATGTGACATATACATATATCATTCTTGTTATATATGTAGTAAATGTGTTCATGTATATGACATAAAAATTACTAATTTTGGTTGATATTTTATATTAATTTATACCTCAAATAAACCTATATTTTTAAACTAATTTTATACCACAATATACGAAACATACAATTTTAATTACATAACTTTCGAAAGTCTAATTTTTGTTTAAGGTTTATATTATACTAAAACTTTATTACCACAACCTACTTAAATTATACAGAAACTATTACTAAATTACTATAAAATCGTAAATTTATTTTATGTATAAAAAATTACAATTTCTCCACTAGTAGTTTGGGAGAGTATTCATGGTGCTCACACAGCTCTATATTCCTTTTCGAAACGACCACTTATTCCACACTTATTTATTTGCCGCCATTAGAGCAAATCATCCGAGATGATTTTTCATACTTTTTTACTGGGAAATGTCAAATCCATAAGTGTCGTTTTGCTTCTTATGCATACAAATTTGTTTTGACCCGTTAGTCGCCAACATTTTTGTGGGTAATTCTTATTTGCCAAGCGAGCCTACTTAAGCGGTAATGTTCTGAGAAATAAAATATTAGAGGTATGTTTTTGGTTTAGCTTTGATTTGCAAATTTAGCGTAGCAAAAAAATATTCATCATAGTTGGCTACTTTGTTAGTAGCAATCCGCAACACGGAGTTGCATGGGAGAAATTAGAATTATTTTGAATTTCGAATATGTTGCAGGAAATCATCGATGTCGCTGTAGTTGCATGTAAATTCCTCTTTACCGAAGAACATTGGAATATTATAAATCATTCTGTTATGATATTATTTTACCTCCTATTTGTGGTTATAGATTAATTGCTTCTGGCACTCCATACCCACTTTCAAATAGTTAGACTAAAGAAAATAAAATTACATTAGAAACATTTACAAACAAATTTACAGTTACTCATATCATCAAAGTAGGCACTAAACAAAAGACAAAACCTTAGTAATTTTTGTCATATTTGGTGTCAACAAACCGTTTTGGTTTAATGCCAATCTACATCACAACTGGAAATTTCGATTGTTATTTTCATTATTCACCTATTTTTCCAGCACACACATACTTTGTCATAAACCCAAGAAAATTGACATTCATTATACAGTTATATGTCGAATAAAATTCATGACATAATAACAATATTACGTCAAATCACTGAAGGATTAGACTATTGATTGATTTTCCTGCTACACGAAGAATGATGTTCGGGTGAACGTGTATGTTTATATATCTATTAAATTCAGGGGGGTGGATGAATAGGTGATTGGATTTAATATTTTTCTAGATATAATATACGCACACATTTTGTTTATCGCATGGATATAAAAAACATTTTCGTGAGAAAAATTGTGTGTGTGTCGTTTTGATGGATTTAGTTAAGCCCGGAGTTGACTTTGGGGTAAAAAAAGAAAATTTATAATTTCCACGAAAAATATATGTTGCTACAAATAATATTTTTAAAGCTAAAAGCTCGGTAAGAACGTAGAAAAATATTTTATGTTTCGAATACGTATACAGGTAACAGGCATAAAACATACATCATGGTATTAGATAACCTGAAGGAAATTCAAATGCTATTCTGTACGAGCGTCTCACGTTAACCTTTTCCAAAGGTCATGTAAATGATTTATTCGCTATACTTTATTAATCTGAAACGAGACCAAGTAACATAAAATCACATTTCGTTTTATCGTGTATCAAATAATCTTCTGTGACTATAAGCTTCGTTTCATAAACATAGATCTGAGTCGCAACACAGACAATTATAAAGCTATTAAGAAAAGAAAATATACATTATGTACATTGAAGGATTTTGATGCTATAATCCTTATAGGAATGGTTTAAAACAATATTTATAAAATAATCTTTAAAAAGTAGAACAGCTTGTCAATTTGAAAAATGTAAATAAAAAAGGCATACGTAACTCCGTAATGGAAATGATTTGTAAAATAATATTTTGAATTTCAATCTCTTAAATCCATTTCTACAATACAATTTAACATTTAAACAACAACAACGGATGTACACGGAAAACAATAATATTTTTTTAGTGCGGTACATTTCGGGAAATAAAACACAAACATTTTTTTACGATTATTCATTTTCCATCAATTTTGATTGATTGTATTTTAAGCGAGCGCACACAGAACGTAAACGTTGTGGTTATGCTTTTCATGTGATAAGACGTTAGATGTATCAAATTCTGAAGATTTTCAGATCCATTTTGTCAGCTACCTGGAATTTATTTTTACTTCGTCTGAACCGAAAATACAAATAATATGTATAAGTTCGAAATCATGTAAATTTTGTTCTAATTTCAAAATAAATTTCACATAAAATAATAAATAATATAATAAGAAAAATGGTAAATTTTATAAAAAAACAAACACACATGTGAAGGATAACACAACATTGCTAATGATTGTAAGAACACTGGTATATTATTAAAATTTAGAAGCGACATTCTCATGTTGTTATCAATAGGAAAATTTTGAACTGAAAATAACAGTTTTGAAGTTAATACGCGTGTTGATCGCATAAGTTACAAGTACACTGTTTTTTTATTATATATTGTCAAATTATTTTAAGGACATGTATTAATCTGTTTTATATGTTTTAATTAAATTAAGTTAGAGGTTCTTTTTTCTCGTGAAATAATATAACCTATCTACTCTTTGTTTGATGCTTAATGAGTCTAGACTTATTTAATTTCAAAGGGAGTAAATTTCTCCAAAAAAAAATTTGAAAACAATTCACTCTTCTGGTCCTTAAGCGGATAACGTCAGAGGTATAATTATTGAACTACAGGAAATCTCACATAGGCACTCCAAATATATTCTCGTACACTTTATACATTGGAATTATTCAAATGATATGATTGATACTCGGTTCATCTACTACATGGCACCTCTTGTACTAAAGCGAAACCCAAATCAGTAATAATAATAATAGGTGCCTTTGTCACAATTGCAATATGATTCGAAAGAATCCAGACAAAAAGATCACTTACCAATAATAATAATCCAAGTAAATTATAAAAATATCACAATTGTTTCGGGTATCATCTAGTAGTTGAATCCGATAGTAGAATTTAACATTGCTGAACGGTATACCCTACCACATCTGTTGTCTCGTCAATAATAATAGAAAATGTTTGCAACGTAATTGGCACGCCACGTCCTGCCGTTCTTTTACGCCCAAGATATTTTGGACGATTGAATTTGCTTTTGTTCTTCCATATTTTATTTTTGTGGCTATTTTTGAATCAGGGCAGCATTTTGTTAGCAAATTAGGTAAAAATTCCATTAAACCGAATGGTAGATGAAGCATGATAACCAACATGAGCTCTGCTACTTTGACTTGCCTCTCAAAGATCATTTTTGCATGATTTAAGAAATACACATCTATGGATGTACCTTTGCTGGACGAATTTTCAATTTTGAAATCGAACAGGTAGTTTAATTACACGTCCACGTCTTGACAATACTTCATTTGGTTCATTTCCTATCTGTACGAGTACGTATTGATCAAAAACTACTTTTTTCTTTGAACTTGGAGTTACAGAAATCACTCCTTTAGTTTTATTATCTAAATTCCATGATACATTCGTTGCTAAAGGTTGATTGTTTAAAAACTCATTACTATTCTCAGTATAACAAGGTTTGAGTCTATCAATCGAAACATTAACTTTCTTATCTTTAATTTCAAGTACAAACAATTTTTCATCCCTCTTCAAAATTTTAAAAGGACCTGTATACGGGGGTTGAAGTGACTTTTTAACTGCATCCATTCGAAAAATAAATTTCTAAATTTTTACTAATGAAGGTTCTCTCTTTCGAATGACGAGATGCATTAACAGGTTTTAATTCCTCAAAATGTTTTTTCAAATTATTTACGAATTCAGATTGTGGAATTGAAGTATTTGATGATTAAATGAATTGTCCAGGAACTCTGAGGGTACTTCCATATACCAACTCTGCAGGAGTAGTTTTTAATTCCTCACTAAAAGAGGTACGTAAACCTAATAACACTAATGGTAATATTTCCGTCCAATCTAGTTTATTATGGCACATAATTGCTGCCTTTAATGTCCGATGCCAACGTTCTATCATTCCATTACATTTAGGATTATACGATATAGTACGTCTTCTTTCAAATCGAATCAGTTGTGATAATTCCGTGAAAAGATTTGACTCGAATTGTGATCCTTGATCTGTTACTATAAAATGTGGAACACCAAATCTCGCTATCCAATTTGTATAAAATGCATTTGCAAGCGTATTTGCATTGATGTCCGGAATAGGAATTGCTTCCGCTCAACGAGTATACCTATCAATCATAGTTAGACAATATTTTTGATTATTTGATACGGGTAACGGTCCACCTAAATCAATATGAACTTCCGTAAACCGTTCCCTAGTAAACTCAAAATTATATATTGGTGCTTGAGTGTGTCTTGTAACTTTAGATTTTTGACACACCAAACATTCCTGTGCCAATTTTCTAACATCTTTCCTAATTGATCTTTCCTAACATCTTTCCTAATTAATTTGACAATAATATATTTGAAGCTTTTCCTCCGGGATGTGATAGGTTGTGTAGCGGCTCAAATACCTTCTTCCTCCATTTTCTTGGGACGAAAGGTCTGGTTTGTCCAGTTGAAATGTCACAGTGAATGAATTTTTTTGTATTAAAGGCTAACGGTCGTTCTACTAAATTCAGTCAGAATTCTTGTCTTGTAGTATGATTTTCAGTTCTGAGTCCTGTAACTGATCTGTGACTAGTTCGTCATAGCCAATAGTCTCATGTATGTTAATCGGTTCTACTCTGGATAACGCATCAACTACTACATTATCCATTCCGGTTACACGTTGTAAGTCCGTTGAAAAATTGTCCAATAAAGTCTAGTTGACGTCTTTGTCTTGGTGATGTTTTGTTCAAATTTTGTCGAAAAGTGTAAATGAGTGGTTTCTAGTCCGTAATAAGAATGCAAGTTCGTCCCTCGATATAGAATCGGAAGTACTTAACACCTAAATAAGCCGCTAACAACTCACGATCGTAGGTACTCTATCTTTTCTGCGTCTCAGTTAACCTAACGGAATAAAAATCCAACGGTTGCCAAACCTCATTTAGCAACTGCTGCATAACCGCACCTACCGCTGTGTCTGAAGCATCAACCA
The DNA here is from genome assembly GCA_963691935.1 of Nephrotoma guestfalica. Lineage (NCBI taxonomy): Eukaryota > Metazoa > Arthropoda > Insecta > Diptera > Tipulidae > Nephrotoma > Nephrotoma guestfalica. The sequence continues at coordinate 169,414,013 of OY829914.1, forward strand.
TTACCAATAATTTCGCTGACGTGACTGGATGAGCTAAAAGTGTAGCTTCACTCAATTTTAACTTACATTTTACAAACGCAAGCACTGACTCTTCTGCCCAAACAATTGTTGTTTTACTATTTTTTATAACCCTTTAAAAAATCGTTTAGTATTGCTTGGTCATCGAGATAAAAAAAACAGAACGACAATCCTCTCAGAACTGAATGCATCAGTCGCTGGAACGACTGTGCTGCATTTCTAAGACCAAATGTCATTCTATTGAACTCGAAAAGCCCAAATAGTGTTGCTATGGCTGTTTTGGGTACATATCTTGGCTCTATTGGAATTTGATGATACGCTCTTACTAAATCTAATGTTGTAAATACAGTACATCCTGCTAACTGAAACAAAAAAGCTTGTAGATGTGGTACAGGGTAGTTGTCAGGAATGGTTACATTGTTCAATGCTCTGTAATCACGTCGGGACACCACTTTATGGTATGGATGTACGAGTATATATATTAAGTAGGATATATATTTTTGTTATCCTTAAGTATATTTTAATATTAATATGAACTCAGCTGAAGAAAGGAATGAAGATAGGATGGCAGCCTGATTCGTTTATATTTTGTTAAATTAATATACATAATAATTTGTTTTCACAATTATATTTTTATAGAAACTGATTTATTTTATAAATAAAAATTATAACAATTTTCACATGTGTCTCAGCTTTATTGTAACTGCACCTAACAAATTCTGAATAACTCTATTAATTAAAATTTAAAACAAAAACTTATATACATTTTTTCTGGTGTACATCCTGGCTAAGGTCTCTATGATTCGATGTTCCAACTAAGACCTAATAATAAAATTTAATATATTTATTCTATAAATTCAATAACATAAAACGATACGCCACAAGTTACACGAAGTTGGTTTAGAAATGATTGATAAATTTGAGATGATTTTTAAAGCCAAGGTTAATAAACTTTATTATGCAAGTTATGTATGGAGTAACTTACGAAATGACAGATAAAAGAAATTTAACTTGTTCCAGAATTTTGGCTTTTTGCTTTCGAATTGTTGAATTTTTCCCGCTCTTGACCCTCTCGGTAGTAAGGTTTAATTTTTAGTTTAGTTTAAATTTTTTAGGCAGACAACCTAAAAATTTAACCAAAGTTACATTGGTTTTGCATTGGAATTAAAAACTTGTAAAATTATGTTTAATAGTAACTTTATTAGTATCAAATTCCTTAGTATATGCCTTCGTACCTATCCCTTGTATAATTAGAAGAAACTTTGATTTCCTTTAATGACCACCTGCAGTTACTAAAATTACATGTTCACAAACAAACAATTTACCGCGCGATTTCACTGACAGGAAAAAAATATAAAAACAAAAATCAAGCAATTTTATAGGTATAAAAAGTTAAACCCAAGCAGCAAACGTATTCAGCAATTTATTCAGCGCGAAGTGCAAATGGAATGATATTTAACGCACAAACATACAGAATATTAATAAAATTCAATTTTGGAAATTGTATCCAATTGCATACCAATAAAATGTACCCAAAAGAGTACGTTCCGTATCCATCTATCCAAATTTTAAATTTAATAACAAAATGTATCTAATGGATACAATTGTATCCAACATGGTAACACTGCCTACCAGCCCATATTGAAAATGTTGTCAACTGTTAAAAATAATTTGATTGCGGCCATCACACTTTTAAGTAATCAGGCAGAGTTTCAAATCGCATAATAGCGAAAAAGATAAATTTTACAGCCCGGTAGATCTGTTTTAAATAAACTGTTTAACTTCATTATAAATATTTTGGTTAGTGCAATAAACGTGCATGCTTGTTGGAAACTCTTCCAGCACTAGATTATTTTGTGCTAGTTCAATTACCATTTTTTCATCTTCTTGCTTTTTATAATAATTTTATTTTTGGTAAACAATAGAAGTGGGCAAGTATAAATTATTTATTGTGTATTAAAATAAAATATTAATCTAACTGAACTTTTTGAGTGCGTTTTTTTCACTAGACCGTTATCATTCTTTAACAATGTATCAGTTATTTGGTGCGTGTATAAAATTTATTTAAAATGATGTGCTTTGTAATATAAATATTTGTTAGTTGGTGAACAAATGTACAGTCAAGTTTTGGCTAGTTGATCGAGTAAAATAATTCGCCCATGTCTTAATTTTGATTTAAAATATACAACACGTGTCTGCTCAGCGCAATAAGCGCAATAGAGTGAACATAAGGTTTGAATATCTTTAAACTCATCTGTCCATCTTTTAACAAATCCAAACATGGCATTCGCTTTCGCAATACAATTTTCAATATGCCTTTTGAAACTGGCATTTTCGATTAATTTAACACCTAAATCTATGATCTCATTGACTCTTTGCAATACTTCGTTGATGACTTTGTATGAAGTAATTAGCAAATCTCTCTTACGACGGAAGACATGATTTTGCATTTCTTAATATCTCGATGTCTTCTTGAAGTCTTCGTATCTAGCATTCCATTAACAGTTCGAAAAATTTTCACGTCATCAGCAAATATGGTTATTTGATCTATGAAAACAATAAATATCCACGGCCCGATGTGAGGTCCTTGGGGAATACCAGACGTAACTTTAATAACGTTTGATTTCTTATTTCCGTCTCATTTTCGTTTGACAGATAAAACTTGAACCAATTTATGTAATCCAGTGAAAACCCAAACGCGAGTAAACTCTGGAGTGCTTTTTAATGGCAGATGGAATCAAATGCTTTACTGGAATCCATGTACACTACATCAACTTGATGATGGTTTTCTATATCATTAATTATTTTACTGGCGAATTCAACAGATTAGTTGATGTGGATCGGCCAGGCATAAACCCATGCTGGTTTATTGATACAAGACGTGCAATTGTCTATTTAAAGTTGTTGCATAAAACTAATTCAAACAATTTTGGAATTGATGATGTAGTTGATATTCCTCTGTAGCATCTAACGTCATCTCGTTTGCCCGATTTAAAAATTGGTGTAATTTTTTAAATTTTCCATGCTTAAGGAGTGGTTGAATAGGTAACATACCGGAATTGCTAAAATGTCAGCGTACTCCTTCGGAATAGAAGAGGGTATATTGTCAAGACCACAACCGTCTCCATATCTCTTTAAATCCGATAAAATGTTATCCTCATATATAACAGGAGGAGTTATTGATACGTTGTTATTGCTGGGTTGTTCGTACAATCCACTAGTAACACTTGGTTTATAGACTGATTGGAAAAACTTCGCGAACATGTCAACTATATCTTTGGAGTTTGAAGAGCTGGTATTGTTATTTGTCATATTGGCAGGACACCCGTAAATTTCGCGTTTATTGCTAAAGTATTTCCAAAATTGTTTTGGATTTACTTAGATTTTTCCTTGAATTTGATCGAGATACGACCTGTATTTTGATTTGTAATCAAAACATTGTTTTGTCGGCTTCTAACCCGCTTTTCAACATTTTGGCATACGCTTTCGACTTCCGATTTTTTAAGTTAACTGGTCTATCATCGAACCACTGAGGGTGAGCATTTTGAGGTTTACAGCACATAGGTACATATAGTTCGAAGTCTTGCTGCATAATGTCATTAAGTTTATTAACATTTTCGTCGTTTATATCATTGGAATTGAGAGTTGTTTGCCAGTTGATGGATTATAGGTAACTTTGTAGCCCCGCATGGTTCGTTTTTTGAAGTTGTATTTGATTGGTTGTAGGTGTTTCGAACTCGCCATTAAATTAGTTGAGTCCAATACGATGTCTAAAGATTTGTGGTTAATATCATTTATGACAAAAGTTAACACGGGTTCTGAAATTTTGAAATTGTCAATGTCGTTGCTGAAGACAAGATCTAGTAATCGATAACATTATTGGCAATTGTGGTTCAAGTTATAACCAAGCAGGGCGCCCACAAATAAAGATTCGGCATCTGTTGTTATATTACTTGGAAAAATACAATTTAGTTCCGGTCCAGATTCCATATTATATTTGGAAGGTTAAAATCACAAAGCACAAAAACTAAATCTGACGAATTTGTTGTATTAGTAACTTCAAGTACGTAATAGTGATACTTAAAATGGCTGACATTATAACACTAAAGAAAACACGCGCCTACATCAAAGGCAGCATAACCTTTATTACCACCATAAACGAAACCACCAATTCCGAAGACATCAAAATGAGATTAGCAAGTGTTAAACGATACCGAAGTGAATTTATCGAAGTGGAAAACAAAATTGTGACGATGGGTAACAGTGAGGAGCTAGACCAAGATTTTGAAGAAAATTATTGTAAAGCCACAGCAGGGCAAGATCTTGCTTTAAGGAAAACGATTGAGCCACCAATTTCGCTAAACGATACATTTATTGATGCTTCCATAATGGGACACCATATTGTTATGAAGCTGCCAAAAACTAAAGTTCTAGAATTCTCTGGCAATTACATCGAGTGGCGGTCGTTCCATGAATTGTATTGTTCAACTGTGAATGACAACACAAGACTAACGCCTTCACAAAAACTCCAGTATCTGAAGTTATAGTTGAATCAGCGAATTTATTAAAACATTTTAGCATCAAGGACGCCAATTACATTGAGGCATTGGAGAAATTAAGAGAGAGATAGGACCGCAGAAAGCACCTAATTCATGCGTTCATAAAAAGTTGTATGGATCAACCAGCAGTAACGACACCAAACAGCCTGAACGTTGGAGCACTTGTAGACACGGGCATTAGGGGAAGAAGCATAAACAAGGGACCACTGGTTAATTCTCATTTTAGTTAACAAGCTTGATAACTTGACTAACAGTTTATGGGCGCAAGTATCTGCAGATTATGATTTACCATAAGCTTAAAATAGTTTTTTAATTTTCTCGCGAAAAGGATCGATGCACTAGAATCGATAAAATGCCAACACAAACGGTATCAACCTCAGGCAACCAATTCCAAATTAAATGTTAGGACTCATGTAGTGTCAAGTGAAACAATCAAAAGCCAGGTATGTTCAGTATGTGGTGGAGAGTACAAGCTATTTGAGTGTAGGAAATTTAAAGAAATGGCAGTAACAGATAGAAAATCGATGTTGATTAAACAAAACCGTTGCTTCAACTGCCTCAATAACAATCACAGTGCGTATAATTGCAAATCTAAATTTTGTTGCAAGCAGCGCAATATAAAATACCATAGTTTATTACACGAGTATCCACCAACAGCAAGCGTCGCTCAATCCGAACATCAGTCAACTGAAGCCACTACATTGAGCTGCACCACCAGCAACCAAATCGGAAGATCCATACCACCCACCATTGGAATTAACGATATTTATGTAGGGCGTTACTAGAAGATTCCGGTTTCGCAAGCTTCGTTCATTAGTGAAAACGATGCACAGAAATTTCAGTTGCGTAGAAATAGTGCCAAAATTGATATCACGGGCACTAGAGCCACCTCGAGTGGATATATGAGAGGTTCAGTATCACTGAAAAGAACACCCCGGAACAAAAATAACCCAGTTTAAATGTCGAAGGCATATGTTTTACCAAAATTAACAGCAAGGCAAGCACCGATCTCACGTCGCATTAATGTTGATGCGCTTAATACATACGATTTAGCTGATCTCCACTTTTACAAAGACAAGGAGATAGACGTCATATTGGAGCTGATAACATTTTGGAACTGTTAACGGACGGAAGATTCACCACACAAAATTACTTTACGATGCAAATCACTATTCTAGTGTGATCGTTGTGGGCAAATCTTGAAAACAGAGTCGACTCAAGTTATCACGGCAAATCTAAGCAACCCGGACGACAGCCTAGACTACCTACTCAGAAAATTCTGGGAGATCGAAATAATGCCAAACGAACATCTCAAGCTATCGCAGACGAAGAAGAAATATGTCAAACCCATTTCAAAAATACTACAACCACTGATAATGCTGGTCGATTCAAGGTACGATTACCATTAAGCGTTCACCATCAAATCTCGGTAATTATGTCCAGCTGATATGTACAAAAATTTCCATAACGAATATATTGATTTGGGACATATGAAACCAGTCGACAACGTTGACGAAGCTCCGACCCACTGTACAATCCACGTTGTATGAAATATTAACTCGCTTTCGAATGTTTAAAGTAGCGTTCACAGCTGGAAAAGATGGTCAGACAAGTGCTATTTGCAGAAGAAGACGCAAGGTACCAGCGAATATTATGGCGAGATCAGCCAGATAAACCCTTCACCACTTATGAACTACAAACAGTTACTTACGGAACAGGGAGTGCAATCTTTATAGCCAGAAGCAGCGAATCACATAAAAAATCAGTTCTACGTTGACCTCATGATTGGAGCGAACTCAGTAGAAGAAGCAATTAACCTAACGAGCGACATAAACACAGTACTCTCACGTTCTGCTTTTCATCTTAAGAAGTGATTAAGAAACGTAGAATCAGTCTTAAAATACATCTTTCAACCGAGGGACTCTATCAATAACCTAAATAGAAGAATGTACCTCCGTAAAAGTGTTAGGGTTGCACTGAAATCCAAAAGAGATTGCTTTCAATTCAAAACAAACCTCACAGAACATCCTGTCGTGACCAAACGAGGTATATTATCAGAGGCTAGCCACTTAATCGATCCATTGGGATCGATGGCTCCAATAACGGTGGGAATAAAAATCTTCTTCCAAACTTTATGGCCAAAGAACTTAAAATGGAACGATCAATTACCTTTAGAGTTCGAAAACGAATGGCGCAAATTACGCGACAGTTTACCCACTATAGAAGAAATAGAAATAGAAAGATATATTCATACAAATCTTTAAAATATATTTTCGTTGCATGGTTTTTCAGATGCATCCAGGCATGCTTACTCAATTGTAGTATACGGACACATAAAAAAACCAAATGGAGATCAATAATCAAATTATTGTGTTGATTAAGTCGCACCCATTAAACAAATATCTATCCCACTGCTGGAGAGATACAATCTCTCAAAATCGAATCCGTAGATATCACCGCCTGGACAGACTCCACCATTGTGTTAGATTGGCTATCCGCGCCTCCAACAAAATGGAATATATTTGTTGGAACTAGAACTGGGGAAACACCTACCAGCATAAGAGATCGCAGTGGATACATGTCGATTGAAAGGATAACCCAGCAGACTGCGTCTAGTAGAGGAATCGAGCCGGACAATCTACAAAGTTTTAGACTTTGGTGGGACGGTCCAAACTGGATTGCAAATTATGACGCCTGGCCAAAATTCTGAAATGTCAACCGAAGAACAACGAAGCCATTCCTTTTATGCTCAAGTATGTCAGCCAAATATAATGGAAACGAATGTCAAGCTTCAACAAAATTATCCGAATTTTAGCCTACGTCTTGCGATTTACCGACTTAATGTTAAAACGAACTCCCAACAACTTAGTTTCACGAAGTTTACTTAGTCGATAATTACGAAAATCACAACTTCTGCTATTCAAACATATTCAGTCAAGACATTTCGAACATGAGATCAAGCTACTTAATGCAAATAAAGAACAACCAGCGTCAAGCAAAGTGAAGAACTTAAAACCGTTCCTTGACGAATATAAACTTTTAAGAGTTGTGGAAAGAATCTCAAATGCATCGATAACCTGCACAATTAAGCATCCAATAATATTACCAGCTGGAGATAAACTTACCGAACTAATTATGAAAGAGCACTACCTGCGATATCTCTATGCCGGGCAGGGTTAAATGATTGCTACGCTTCGTCACAAATATTGGATTTTAACTGTAGACAGCTGATTAAAAGGATTGCTCATGGATGCGTGAAATATAGAGGAGATACAATGAAAAAAATAATGGACGATCTTCCTGTTCCGAGGGTGGGTTTGTGAATTTTTGTTAGAAGGCTGTCCATATTGAGTTAATATCTGAGCTTACCACAGAATCTTATACTGCAGCGCTTCGAAGATTCATAACTCGCAGAGGTGTTTGCAAGGAGATCCATAGTGACAATGGAACCAACTTTATCGGAGCTCGCAATCACCTTCACCAATTCTACTAATAACAACACAATTTCTAGTTTTTTATTGACAGATGATATCACTTTCAAGTTTATCCCACCAAGGAAACCCGTTGTAAAACGATTTAAATACCACCTGAAGAGAGACACTGATGGTCATACAATTTCGCATATTTAAATTATTTAACCTCAGCCCATTTCCTGATCGGTCGTACCACAACGCAACTGAAAAGCGGGATCTACAAGACGTCAAATTGTCAAAACTATCCAGATGGCAACTTATGCAAAAGATGAATCAAGATATCTGGAAGAGGTGGCACCAGGAATACTTAACCAACCATTCAACATAGAAGTAAATGGTACAGCAAAGTTCTCGTAAAGGAAACTAACCTACCTCCGTTACAGTGGTTGATGAGCAGAGTTAGAGAAGTTCATCGCGGAGCAGATTCCATCATCAGGGTTATAACGTTAAAAACACCAACCGGAGAAATAAAACGGCCCGTACACAAATTATGTCTGCTACCAAACAATTGATTCAACCGATTCAAGGCGGCCAGAATGTTGGAGCTGCGAATCAAATAATATAGACATTAGATTTATAGTTTTTACAATATTATATAAATACTTAGCTTCAATCTGGATAATCCAATATTTAGTTTACGTATCAAAACGTAAAAATAAGAAGAAAATTATCATAACAATCACTATTTATGTTAGTTAATACTTACGAATCATTTTTCATTTGTTTACATTAGAGGAACCGACAGCTATACATAAGACACTGTTAAATTTTAATATTTGTCTACCTTACCTTTGAAAACATTATAAATGTACAATAAATTAGATATCTAACAAATTTTGCTATAAAAATTGTTGTGTAGAACTTTGGAGATCTATGAATTCAAATAATTTACATGGCCAAACTATTCATAACTAACTACCGCTGCCAAACTATAAACATTGCCACCAATTGTTAGAGTGGATTCAATCTGCTCTATGGGTACTATAGAACAATTTTCATTTGGATACTCGCTGTAAACACAAATTATTTTTTGGTAGTTTTGATGCTGAGGAAACATTTTACTATGACATATAGGACAGTCAATGGAAGGAATTTGAACAATAAATTCACTTAAATGTGAATAATCAACCTCCAACAAAGTGAACAAATTAATGAGATTGAAATTCCGTTCTTCTTCAATAACCGTTTCACAATTCTGGCATTTTAGCTCTGCTGCTTTCAAAATATGCCCTTCAACGTCTTGAACGTTGCAATCACAATTATTTTGCACCACAAAAATTTCAATAAGGATAATAAAATTCTAATTCCATAAGCAAAATCTAATGCGTTTTCTATTAAATGTTTTATTATCGTTTTAACTCTGCCATTTTTTATACCACATTCAGATATCCCAACAATACTTATTGCTGCTGCCAATGCCCGAATTAATGAGTCAAACGCACAGGTATTTGTGTAATAGTCGCATGACTGACTTCAATTTTGAAGCACTGGTAATGTTGGATTAGATAACGGATTGTTCTTAGGAACTAAAGTGTTTTTGATTACGTTACTAGGACGATGTGGAGTGTCGAATTCATTAATCCGTTTTGAATTTTGGATTAATAATTTAAGAGTAGCAATCTTACGTTCTGGTGATGAATGTATATTAATTTCTTTTATATGTATTTTTTAAATTAAAAGACGAAGTAAATTTGTTGTTACATTTTTATTTCTCCGTTTCCAAACGGATTCACATAGTTGTGAATCATTTATTGTTACACCATTCGTGGTCGATTGGACAGTGTTTTTTAAAGTTAGGTTCCTTACAGCTCTTTTAGGTACTCCTGATATAATTTGACGATGGATTGCTACATTTCGGTCGTGCACACTTCTCACAAATCTTCTTATTTTGGTGGGAAGTTACCTATTTCTGTAGAAGTCTTAAACCTCTGTTTTATGATGGCGAAATGGTTTTCTACATTACTATTGCTTTGCCGAACTGTTTAATTTAATATACCTGCCCATAAAGGTAAATATGTCATATATTTTTTCAAAAGTAACTTAGAATTTAGGATGATATAAACTGTTTAGCCCACCATTCATCAGAGAACTTGATTCACCAATTCAATCTCATCTAAAAAAAATTTCATGTCCTGAAAATAGGGACTTTGAATATAAATTGGCGTGTGTTATCTTTTATTGCTTCTAGTTTATCATCGTTTACGAGACCAACTTCAAAATTTATATCAGATGAACCTGCAATAATCAACCTGGGGATTGACATTAATATGATGGAAAGGTGTTTCCATAATGGTCTCATAATTAGACGTCATGAATAGAGATGCCAATATTTCTTTGACAAATTTGCAAATTGACGGATATTCAGAGAGGTTAGAATTTATATCTTGAGCCATCGTATGTGCTATGTGGCAACAGCACAAATAAACTTTAACTATGGCTTCCTTCGATTTATATGTTATTGAATGCATTTAATACCGAATTAAGTTCCGCGAACGAAAAATCAATAACGACCGAATCAAATACGGGCCACTTTTTAAGTTAGTTTCAATATATAACCTAAACGATTTGAGCCAATCAGAAATCGCATCAATATTATGGCTAGAACTAACCATGTCGGTCAACGGAAATGGTGACGTGGAATTAGAGTTAGTCGTTTGAGATGCAAATATAAGCGCGTAATATAAAATTGTCGAACAAGGTTTATAAGGAGCCCGAAGCAAAGTGCCTGTAGCATCTAAATGAACTGTCAGGTTTATATTTTTATTTGTTTCCCGCATAATTTTTAATATATTGCTTTATAACTATATGTTATTACAATGAATGGGCGACGCATAATTTTCTGAATGTATTTATCAACGCCCGATTCTTCTTTTTTCCGCTCCTCATCAATGTTAATGAATCGTCAGAATGGTGATCGTTTAGCTGTAGTGCTTCGGATCTTATTTTTCTTAAGACGTCATGGGATTCCGATTTTATAATCATTTTGCTTTTTCTAACAAAATCGGTATCTTCTTCCATCATCAAATTTTCGGAGACCTTCTCAACAGATTGTTCTAACAATTTCTTCCGTAATACGTCTCGGTTATAGCCTGTGAAATGAGCAACCGGGTAATTTGAAGCATAAACGTCAAATTGTCCGTGGTTAATTTTTTTATTAATGAGCTTATTTTTTGCACGTCTGTTTCAGGTTTTTATGACCACAATAAGTTCGTATTGTTAAATTATTTTTTTAAATATCGTAGCCCTTTACTTTTATCAAGCACCCTGTTTTTTTTCGTTAATAGATTTGAAATAAGTGATCTGTATAAGTAAGAAATTAAATCTTGCTCATCAGCTAAATAAATTTGTTTCCAAATACTTTCGGAAACATCTAAAGCGTAACTGCAATTTTTATAGTTAAGTTTTGGTTTTATAATAGTTGTTTTTTTACGTTCTTGCTAGGCTTACAAATATCATTTTTTTGTTCAATGTCCGCATTTAAATTTACAGGTTCTCCAAGGTGTAGACATCTATTAGAAATAATTGGTGGTGAAAGATTTTCAAATTTATTATTATCTTGGTATACGCGAGTATTACTATTCAGCATTTCACTATTTAGCGATAAATCCAAACTTTTGTTTTGATTGGAGCCTAAACAGTTCAATTCCATTTTTGTCGAATCTATGCTTTGGTCAGTACAAGTAAAGTTTCCTTCCCGCGTACGATTCACAAAATTGTTTTTTACCGAAGTAGTAAATTTAACAGTCGCAAACGGTAACTTTTTAATTACTACTTTTACCGCCTCTACTATTATTACACTTCTTCTTTTTATAATTAGACTTAATTTTCAATTTATTTAGTTTTACCATTTTGAAAATGATAAAAATTGTTTCAAAATTTATTTGTGAAAATTAATGCAATTATCCTAAACCGAGGTTGAATTTTAATTTATAAAAATACAATGTACATGTTAAAGTGAATATCCAAATAGAAAACAGAGGTCAAAAATAAAATACAAAAAACAAAAATTATCACCGATATGAAGCTTTTACTAAATTTATCCTAAAACTACAAAAACAACATATTTTATGACTGTATGTGTAAAAAGAGAACATTTAGGAGTTTTTATTTAAAAATATAGTTGAATTCAAACTGCAAAAATACCATTATAAAAAAATTTAATTTTATAATCAAAGCTGCAATTTTTAACTATTAATTATTAAACTATTTTATTCCAATCATTACTGAATTTTAAAACGTTACTAATCTAATATTTGTCCTGGAATATACCTACCCCTAATTATGTGTATTCACTTACATTTGTAATACTAACACATTTCCAGGATGTTATCGTCAGTTTCCTTGATAGATAAATTAGATAATGGTAATACCTGGTCACTCAAGCCGAATCATGAAGTTCTAGTAAAATCTACACCCTCAAATTTGGCCTGGATCGCATCTACCTCCTAATGTTGTTCGCTCACTCACATTTAGCGTAATACTAAACACATTTCCAGGTTTTTATCATCGGTTTCCTTGATAGCACAATTAGATAATGGTAATATCGGGTAGATGCGATCCAGGCCAAATTTGAGGGTGTAGATTTTATTAGAACTTCATGATTCGGCTTGGGTGGGCAGAAGTTACTTTTACTAGTAGTTATCGGGAAAACAAATAAAAAAATGTGGAACTGTGTGTAGTATTTTTTAATTGTTAGTGAGAGAGGGGCATTTTTATTCTAATCTATATTTGAAGGAGTTTATTAGAACTAATGAAACTGGCTGCTCCAGCATGTCATACAAATACTCAGTTGTTAGCAAATATTAGATGGCTTTTATTTTTTAGAATCGCCTAAACGTTTGCAATTCACTAATACTTTCTCACTTTTTTTGGTATTTTTTTATTTAGTAAAAACTTCACATCTCTATATAAGCGTGTGGAATTTTTCCTAAAATAGTACTAAACGCCATTTTTTTAAATCTAGTAGAACAGTAGGATAAATTTTACATGCATAAATTATCAATAAAATCAACAAGATAAAATGTTCGGGAAAAGCAAAGTCTGTTTTGCTTAAAAAAACTGTTTATCAAATAGTTAAAAACCACAAGAAAATCACAAAAATTATCTCGATACGCACAGTACAAAGCCTGAAATAGAAATGAACAGAAGTGAGGAAAACATTTTCTTCTAATGGTTGTGTATTGTTGATGGCCTTGTCAAGCAAATAACAAATCCCATTATATCTGTAAACCTCTGTGAACAGAGATACACATGGACAAACATGAAGGTTTCTTCTTATTTTGGAGTTTATTATAGCAATATTGAATTTTTATTGATCTACCACATATGTACTTAGTTTGAAAATTAGAAGACCAAACTTTTGAGATCCTGAGAAAAATTGTATATATATTTTTTCAGGGTGGATTTTCATTTTCTGTTATTTTGTATTATTTTTCGGGCTGAAAGGCTTTTTTAAATTAAGCGAGGACGCAAACATTTTTATTAAAAAGTTTTTTTTCGGGATGGTTTTCGGGCCAACTTCACATACGTGGAACCCTACCCCTTGGTACGAAACAGATATCTTACTGATGATTTTCAGTGGGTACACAGTATAGCTTATAAAACTGGCAGCCCGTCAGAAATTGAATTGATATTTTTTGTTATTTAACAATAAAATTTCACACAAGGTTAAACAAATTAGTTGAAGATCTAAAAAACAAAAATTTACTCGTGTCAACATAAATTAATTATTTGATTTTATGGTTGAATTAGCTCGTCCAATTCCTCCCTGAACTCAGTAACAAATCATTGATCCTTAGGGAAAACATGTGATAATTTTTTAAGCCGCTCAAAAGTTAGGCGATCTCTATGTACATGTATCCAGTTGGATGGAACTTTAAGTAATTGCTTAGCCATTTGTGATAAAATAAAATATTTTGTTTGTCGAAAGCATCGAAAAGCATTTTCATAAATGGGGTTTGAATCCTAAACCCGTCCCATTCTTCGATTGCGGCATCGCTAAAGCTTTTTAATATACAGGGTGTCCCAGAATAAATGGATATGCCTGAAGCACCTTATAGTGAGCTATTGGGTGCTCAAAATAAAATACAACAAAAAATCCCAAGTAGTACGTAAGATCATTTTTTAAAAAGTCCTTTTTTCACATTACTTTACGTTTCCGATCACCACGGCTACAAATAAATTAAATCCATCGGTATTTTGCTGTTATAATATTCTTAATGGACTATACTAATAGATATGCAGTAAATAGTATGAGTAGCTGTTGCTCGTTTTTGAAAAAAAATCTAAACTTTAATTTTCAGCATGAAATGTGGTAAATATTTATTTTATAAAAGTTTGAGCGTCTTTGGTGAAAAAAATGTATGAGAACCTAATTGGCCGACTATTTTGCGTGTTTAATGCAGATTCTAAAATGGTATGTCATGTATATCATGCGTGTTTAATGCAGATTCTAAAATGGTATAATACATCCTTTTATCTAATGTAGATACGAGGTTATTGCTATTAGTATGCAGAAGGAATGAATTCGATTAAATAACAAAATTTTAAAAATTGGATTATTCCTTGTCTTAAACTGTATCTGATGATAAGTGCTTCATAAAAAATAACGTTACACATTGATAATGGTTTATTTAACCAATGTACATTTACAGTAAATGCTCAAACAGTCTGTCACCGACTCTGATACACGCCCGACATCTCCGAATAAAAGGTCTTTTGAGAAGTCGCGCATAACGCCGTTGAGTAATTTTTGAAGTGACTTCCTGGACACGGGTACGTAACTCTTCTAATCTCCTGATTAGTTTAGAGTAGACCTCTTCTTTTAGGTAGCCCCAGTAAAATAAATCCAGCGAATTTAGGTTCGGGGAACGTGAAGGCCACAAAATGGACCCCAGACGGCCAATCCATCTATCTGGATATGTGAAATTTAAATACGCCTGAACGTTTACTGCATAGTAAGCGCAGGACACCCATTATTCTGGAGCCAATGGGAATCTCTCACCTCCTCGGACACCTCTTCCAATAAATTTCATTTTGAAGAAAGTCCAAATAGCTTTGGCCAATTATCTTTCCTTTCCATATGCCGGTACAATAATTAATTTTGAATTTGTACTGGGATCTGTTTTCTCGCACATCGCTCTTTTGTGCATTTTAAAGCATCCATCTCTATTCAGTGTTGATTCATCGCTCCATAGAATATTATTAAAGAATTGCGGATCTTCTTCTATTTTCTCAAGCATCTGTCGGCAAAAACACAATCTTGCGTAGTAGTCTCTTGGTTCCAGAGTTTGCACGCGTCTAATATGGTAGAGGTGAAACTTATTTTTTTTTTCAATACACGGTGCACGTTCGATTTTGCGATTCCAGTGCGTCGTGCTATTGCTGTTGTAGAGGTAGACGGATCTCGCTCAATTTCCTCATGCACCGTTTCTTCAGTGTCAATATTAGTGACTCTTCCAGTGCTAGTACCACCAACACCGCTGCCAGGTAATCTTCCTTCCGAGTAACAACCGTGGACTCTGATAAATGCGCGATAATCCGGATGACGCGCGTTTGGGTATATTTCCCTATAAAGGGCTGCAGCCGCATTTGCGTTACTTCTGCATTCACCATAAATATAATGCATGTTTGCGTATTCTTGTGACGTATACTGATTACGTGGCATTTTTATATACAAAAATCCGCCCAGATACAAGCCAGGAAAACGGAATAAACACATGCGATGTCGAACAAGTCGAGTGACGCATTAAATTAATGTTTAATAATGTTAACGGTTAATTATTTACCGTTTAATACATTTTATGAACAAAAGATGGGTAGTGCAGAGCACACTTAGGTAGCAAATATTAAGCTTATAAATCCCTTATCATCAGAGACAGTTTAAGACAAGGAATAATCCAATTTTTAAAATTTTGTTATTTAATCGAATTCATTCCTTCTGCATACTAATAGCAATAACCTCGTATCTACATTAGATAAAAGGATGTATTATACCATTTTAGAATCTGCATTAAACCATTGGCAACTTAGGTTCTCATACATTTTTTTTCACCAAAGACGCTCAAACTTTTATAAAAAAAAATATTTACCACATTTCATGCTGAAAATTAAAGTTTAGATTTTTTTTTCACTAAAAGTGCAACAGTTACTCATACTTTTACTGCATATCTATTAGTATAGTCCATTAAGAGTAGTATAACACCAAAAAAACCGATGAATTTAATTTATTTGTAGCCGTGGTGATCGGAAACGTAAAGGAATGTGAAAAAAATGGACTTTTTTAAAAAAATGATCTTAGGTACTACTTAGGATTTTTTTTTGTATTTTATTTTGAGCACCCAATAGCTCTACTAAAAGGTGCTTCAGGCTTATCCATTTATTCTGGGACACCCTGTATAACTATTTATATAACCTCCTCATTTAATTGTTAATTTAAGACCAACCATAAGTTGGCTTTTTCGGCAATGGGAAATGAGAGTAATTGACAAAAATTAGTAAGAGGATGAGATAATAGTAAATATCAAATATTTTTATACTCTCGTATAGTTGTTGTATAAACTCATCTTTGTACAAGATACAAAAAAAGAGCCTTAATTTACTGTCATAATGCGTAACTAATTGCTCTTCTAATTCGGGATGCTTAAATACATCGACCACAATTATCACAATGGTACACACAAATATATTATTGAGCCTATAAATCCTGTTTCGTCTTTAATTTCAATAAGACGACATAACTTGTCACACAAATCGTGAAAAAATCGATGATCGCATAATTTCAAGAAATTCTGATGTCAATTGGTCACCAAGATCATTCGATTTGACACCGTTAGATTATTTGCTTTGGAGTTTTTTGAAAAATAAAATGTATAGCAATGATCCACAAATAATTCAAGATCTTATGAACAACATTCGAGCTGAAAGTTAGGCCATTTAACAGTTTTTGTTAAAAAAAAATCACCAAAAATGTTGTTATTCGGATGTAGGCCTGTAACTGGAGCCATGGTGGTCACCTGAACGATGTGGTATTCCATACATAAATGCTAAGCACAAATCTGTCATATCTATAGATCTGAAATGAGTAAATCGCGTCCACAAAATTTTATTGAGGTGACAACTGATTGTCTATTGGTTTGTGTTGCCAGCCAAATTTTCGTTCTGTGTGACTCTTTGCAAGTTTATTTAACAAAAATATTATTTTTTTGCTTTAATTTTCGACACCCTTTTGGTGTCATTTTCAAAAGCAATATCGAAGAATATGGAAAGCTAAAGCAAAAACAAAATATTTTTGTTAAACTGAGTTAATTACCACTAAAAAATTGTAAATTAAAAAATTACTTAATATTATTATTAACACCGTTTTCCGATTTAGGCTCCCTTTCGGAGTACAATCGATTTCTTATGAGTTTGAGCATGTGCGATGATCTAAAATTACGTAAATTTTGTATAATGGATCTCCTGAAGAATATAAATCATTTTAATAATTTGTAAACTATAATATTCAAACTAAATTACCTTTTAAATGAAACCATGGTTTAGGTTCATCCACAGTTAACACAGCGCCGAGTTGTTCAAATATAGCTTGATTAGAAAAAGTCCGTCACACGTTAGGGACACAACTTTAGCATCTATTTTTGCCATTTTTCGATTATTTCGGATTTAATTTAACCCGAACAAAATCCCATTTCACTACAGCTTAACATTAAATCAAATCATTTCAAAAACATTAATTCTCAAGTCACGCACAATAATTGTTCGCATCAATTTTCTAGTTGGAATTTAATTGTTCTGTGCGGTTGTTGGGAATTTGTATCAAACACGTATGCTTCCAAGGAAACATAATTAAAAAGTGTTGAATACAACTTGTTACATTGTTTGACTAGACGAACAACCACACCAACAAAATCGACACACCAACTAACATAAATAACAAGTATAACAAGAAGTAGGTTAAACCTCATGAACATATAAAAATCATTATCCAAAAAATGTTCTTTTAGTTTTGAGATGAAAAAAAGGAAAGGTTAAGAACAATACGAACAACAAGACTGCATTGCGATGCAATTACAATAATGACAGCAGCTTTTATATAGTATTTCTTCCAATGTTTATGGGTGTTCTTGTCTTAGGAAATATATTTACTTACTTTTCTTTATATTATGCTTCTTCATGTTCTTCTGCTTACGCTTTTTAACAAAAGTTTCCATTCCCAATTTTCATTCAATTCCTATACAATTTTTTTATGTGGTACCCCATCTTTGTTATTGTTGCTATTTCAGAATTCAGACAACTTTTGCCACATTTATTATGTTAGCAGTATATCTAACTCGTATAAGGTTGCTTAGAAAACTGCTCTACCAGAAAAGTTTTATTTTTTTGGTCTTTATTTTAGTTAGGTTAAATTAATTTTTTCATTTAAGCATTTTTAATTCACTTTTTCTGTTGGTTAGCCCCAGCAGATACTACACCGTAAAAAGCACATAAAACATTCTTGTTCCAGTTTATTAAGAAAGGAATAAAATAGTAATTGATTGATGGCTTCCGTAACACCTACCATACAAAATGTATTCGTCGTTCAATACAAATCAAACACACTACAATGTATGGCACTTGGAATTATTCTTAAATTATTCAAATTGCTAGCGCTCTGGCAAATTGAAAGCACTTTAAATAAATATTGTTCTCGTTTATCATTAAAATATCTAAATAATATATTTAAACAATAAAAATTGGAAAATAACAATAAATGGTAAATTCAATCAAAATATAATTTTTGTCAAATTGGAGAAAATTGATTTTTCCGTTTTTCTTTTATTTGCTACATTCAGTTTGTATGTATGTAATTTTTTCCAATTTCTTCTCATTCTAGGTTTATCGATTTCCTATAAGAGTAAGTAACAGTAATGTACATAATTTATTTATATGATTCTATTTGTAAATATAATCATAAATATTTCTATGTAATACGTTTATATGCTTCAGCTTCTTACTGTTTATTCTATAAATAGTTATACACAAGAAATAAGTTTTAGGGGTATCAAGAAAACATTGAGATGAAAAGAAAGTATATTTCAGATACGACATTTTTGTTGTATCTCTGCTTTAAGATCTTAAATATCACTCAACCGTCAACGTTTCATTTAATTTAGTCAAATTGATAACATAATTTTTTGTTTCTTACACTTTCGTGCCACCTAAATCAATCTATCAAATTTACAGATTGATTAAAAATGCAAGAAAGGGGAAAACTTGAATGCTTCCTAAATAAATTTTGGTTATATAATTTTCTCGTTTAGTAATCACAGTCAAAAGGTTATATTTAATTTTGTCAATGCTATTTCTGTATGCATGTACCATCAGTCAAATGTCAACTTTTAGGTTATACGGTATCTTTTCAGCTCTGTTTAGTATTTTAACATCGGGTATAAAAGATTTGGGTGAAATAATATAAAATAGTGCGGGTGTAAAATGAACTAAGTGTCCTAGAATAGGAGAAAGAAACGTGACAACTACTTAACAACGTTTATGATCAATATAAAATTTGTATATTAACTAACCAGCAATTCATTATCAAGTTGTAACACAATTATCAATCGGGAGATTGTCGCTTTATGCCATATCATTTTGGCAAATTAAAGTTTTCGTTTATGATAATCATAACAAACCATAAATTAAAGAACCTGTATCTGGACATCAATGGGGATTTGACGGTACAATTTGACATGGTGAATAACTGTTTTAACAAGAGAAGCAGATATGTGCTTCTGCTCGAATGCCAATGAAATAATGCTAGATCAGAACGTTCATCAAAGAGTACAAGAACTTTGTTTACAGATCGATAAAAGCAAGCCAGCGATTACATTTATTCAAGGAGTACCGGGCTGCGATAAATCAAAATTGATTTTAAACTCACACGTGATGGGAAACGATCTCGTTCTCAGCTCTACTAAGTATAGTATCCATGACACTGTAAAGAGACAGAGGTGTTGCAACCAATAACCGCACAATTTCGTCTTATCTTTTAAACGACATAAAAAACGAAATAAAAATATATTGATTGTTCATGGGGGATTGCTAGATCTGTAGGCATTGTTAAAATTTATGAATATCATCGGCCGCCCTAAATATGTCAACATGGTTTGTTTTGATACTAATGAGTATACAACCAGCTCAACAGAACTTATGGATGTCCTGCGGATCTGGTACACACGTGAAAACCACATTAAATTAATTTAATGCTGCAATATCCGTCAGTTTTAACAACGGGGTATTCATCACTTGAAACGTTGTACTTAACTTATCAATCTGATAAACAATCAACCTAGAAATTGAAACTCCCAGATTCCAGTCTAAATAAAAAATCCACTGTACGGCCAAACATAGTGCAGTGACGCAGTTAGTGTTAGGAGGGGAATCCGTGCGATCTTAAATATTTAATAAATTAAATATTTACTAAACAAGCATACGCTAATTTATTAGCGAATTACCCAGAGATATGGGTAAGGGTTCCAGGCGTGAACCGGATCAGTCTTCGCAAGAAGCTGACGGCCAACGAGCACCTAAAAAGGTGAAGCTTGACGTGAATCTCAATGATTCTACCTCGGATGCCAAGCGTGTCGGCAATGATGAGGACTCGGCTAAAGCATACTAGAAACACGAAACTTACTAAGCCTAAGTTTCGGGAATTAACTAATCATATTAAAAATATCAAAATTCAAATTCTAGATGTGGTTGCCGAAAGTAATCTGGTTGTTGGCAAACTGGAGGAAGTACGCAACCATAGGTGCACTTGCAGCCTGAAACCAAAATCACTGGTTACTGTGAAAAAAACACCAGAGATGGCTGCACAAGATTCAGTTTCAAGTGCCTACCCAGAAAACACAAGAGAAGTTGTAATTAACCAAATAGAAAATTAATGGCAAACGGTCGGTAAGAAACGCAAGAAACGGAGAAATAGAAAGCGTTGGCAGGGTAAGACGATAACAAAACGGATAATTGTCTCAGCTAGAGATAATGATTCCAGCCTTTCGACTACCGAGATTACCAAGAAAATGAAGGAAATCATATGTCCTAGTGAATCTAAATCAATAAAGATTCACAATGTAACTAACGCTGGAACTAATGGTGTTGCAGTTACTGTTGATTCTTCCTCGGAATTGAAGGTTTTCACGAAAAACACCAAGTTGGAAGGCGTGGGTCCACCGAACCAGAACCTGTTAAGATATTACCTAAAATGATTATCTTTGATGTAGGCTCTGAGTTTGATGGTGACATGGTAAAAAAACTGCCTAATAAACCAAAACTGCCTGGATCAAAAAGATTTTAAAGTTCTGTATAGAACCGGTGCGAGAAATAAAGAGACCGCTCACTAGGTGGTAGAAGTCGAACCAGCAACCAAAAACATGTTGCTAAAGTGTGAAAGACTGCACGTGGACTGAGACTATTTAATTATTAAATGTTTTTCCGATATACACGCCTAATTATTCGATAAATAATTTGAGTCGATTATTATGAACCACTCGAGTACCTCGTCCAATACGATTAGTAGTATATATTTTCGGTTAAATTTGTTTCTAATACTTCGAAAGGCCCATTCCATATGGAATCAAATTTACCTTTAGTTTGGTCGTTTTTAACAGCACTTTATCATCTACTTTAAATTCTACATTGTTACTAATTCGATCATAATATGATTTAGATTTTTCTTTTCGTTTTATTAAATTTTCACGAGCTATAAGCTAGCTCATAAGAATTTCCAACTTTCGTTCGTAAATTTTGTATACAATCCTCTTGATCGTAAAAAAATCGGGTTGAATGTTTGAGACTTGTAGGAATATTAGGTTTAAACCCATGAATAATCTCAAACGGCATTAAATTAGTAGACGTGTGAGGGGTAGAGTTGTATCTAAAATTCGCAAAAGGTAACCAGTGATCCCATTCATTGGTATCGTTGTCGGTATAATTTCGTAAGTATTCCACTAATGTGCGATATGAGCTCCCATTTGTTTGGGGATGATAAGCAGTAGTTTGGATTTTTCTTATTTTTAAAAATTTACATAAACTTTTGAACAATATACTTAAAAAGTTTGTTCCTTGAGCTGTTAATACACACAAGGCGCAATCTACAAATAAAGTGTTCTACAAAAGCTTGAGCTATAGTATCTGATAATTGATTTTCTAACGGTATAGCCAACGAGAACTTTGACAAGTCGGCATGTATAGTAAGCATGAAACGATACTGCTCGAAGGATTTAAAGGGCCGACTATGTCGAGAAATATTTTATCAAATGGTTTTTTTGACGTAGTAGTTATTACCATAGGACATTTATTAATTTTAGAAATCTTATTTTTTTGACAAGATTCGCATTTAGTTATAAATTTTCTTATTGTGCTCCACATTTTCGGAAAATAGTTGTAACGAATTCTGTGTTTCGTTCCACATTATATTTCCTGTGCCTTTCAGAATTAACCTTTGCTATACTTATCTTCATCTTCGCGTTGCAACAATTTTGGGTCTCGAGTGAGATAAGGTGCGTACCCCTGAGGTAGCGGTCGATATTTTGATTGTTTAACATATTGACTGGCAATACCTTGTAAAGAACCAAAGATATACACTTACAATTACACAATGTACAATTTTCTACTGTTAGATTTAAATAAGTTTGTATGGATTTTTTTTGGTTGTTATAATGTATAATTGTATCCGAAGAACTGGTACGACTAGATATGGTATGACTATGAAATAGGATGATCGTTCAAATTTTTGGGATGAATCGGAGCAGTCGGTATTTTAATTTCATCAAGTAAACAATAATTAAAAAGAAATATTATCAATATTTCTAAAAGTAAAATAAAAACCGGGTGATTCGTGTTAAAGTATTCGTATGGAGGTATTAATAAATTGTGTAAGTGCAACGTACAATAAAATGAGAAGTTTGGTCGTGTAATTCGCAACATCTTTAATTATCCGACCACCTAATTTTACGTATGAGTTTTCGTGCACGTGCATATAAAATCTGCGGAACTAGCAGATCCATGAACTTTAATATATATCAAACAGTGAACTCTTAAGTTGGTACAAAAAAAAAAAATATTGTTTAAGTGATCAACCTCACATAGTGTTATAAGTGATGGACGTTATACAACGGTGGTAGTTTACCATTAAACGTGACCTTCAACACATATGTATATCGTGTTGTTCAGTATTGATGAACTGTAATTAGAAGTCATATGATGAACATTTAATTAAATCGTACGTTGTTAAGTGCTAATTACAAAAACCAAATATAAAAAAAAAAAAAATTTAATTAAATTGATACCGAACCTAAATCTCGTATACGTCATTAAGTTGTTCATGTTAAACCAAATTAATCCTACCACAATTTATAATATTTATCTTAGGAATTATAAATTATTTAATTAATTAATTATTCCCAAAATTATCTGTCTCATATTAGTTTAATTTCGGTCCATTTCTTGTCAATTAGATATAATTTTGGTCCATTAATTAATTAATTAATTTATAACTAGATTTATTAGTTTTTTTTACTCTCCGGAGAATTCTGAAATTTTATGTTTTAGGCATATTCAAAAATTAATTTTGTTATTTATAATTATGCTAAATTTTGATATTTTCGATATCGTTCTTATGTTTAAATAATTTTATTGTTAGTTGAATCAGTTTATTTCAATAATTATGGTTTCATATTTCAATTGTTGTGGCATTTATTAACTTAACATGAGATAAATTCCATGCGGAGCGAGATGTAACGAGGTAAGTAGTTTAACTGGGCGGGTGGCATACATGTGGAATCCTTGTTTTCTTCTATTTCGCGATGGCGATTCTTTCTTTCGAGCTTTATTTTATTCTCCCTATTATTATTAATCCATTTATTAATTTACGGTCATTACTGATCGGCTCATGTTCCGGAAACCCCACCCCTGTCGCTCCTGAGACTTTAGCTGCGCAATCGACCGTTACACCGGAACCTCTGAGCCGATACAATAAATTTTCTGTAAATAGTCCAAGTGGTAGCTGAAACGTTACGGATGTCACCCAAGCAGGGACCATTCTGTTTGTTCTTGTTTAATTTTTAGTGCGCCTCGTTCGAATAGCGCCCAAGCAACCGCGTGGTCTGTTACAGAAATATGATTTTATTCTTCTAAAGGTTCTTTCAATGCCCTGGTGGCCACCTATAGGTGAAAGGTGAAACTCCTGTATTATTTTTTGAATATCCAAATCATTTTCTAATTTAATAATAGGGTTTTCCGAATGAGACTTCTTATTGGTGTTTAATAACTTCTGATTGGAATTAGAATCTTGAATTGGGATAATAGGTATTTTATTATGTTCCCGATTTATTTGATTGGTTAATTTAGATTGTTATCGAGTAATAACATTAACATTGCTTTGATTGACAGAATTCACTATAATTCTGCTCAAGGCATCTGCATTTGCGTTATACTTTCCTGCTTTGTAATTACAGGGTGGCTGAGACCAAATGTTACTGACTTCACTCTGGTGTCATTTGTGTAGTTGTCATTTTCGCGGGTCAATTTTTTGACAGATTAAAGTTTGGTTAGTTGTTTACTTGTGGTCAACAAATTATTGTTCTAAATTAATATCTTCATAAAAAAATCGTAATGGAATTCAAACGTAATAGTGTAATTGCATTGTATTTGGGTGGAAATTCACAAACAGCAATAGTTCGTCAGTTCCAGCATTTGAATGTGATTAAAATGTTTGTGTATCGAACCATAACTCGATACAACGAAACTGGTAGCATCGCTAAACGCAACAGAGGCGGTCCTAAAAAGACAGCAACATCAAAAGAAATGATACGAAATGTGAAGAAACGAATCCAATGAAATCCTCGTCAAAGTGCCAATCAATTAGCCGCACGTCTACATGTTTCACGATACAGCATTCAAACCATATTGAAAAATGAACTACACTTGAAGCCCTACAAGATACAAAAAGTTCAAGATCTTACGGAAGCACAAAAAAAAGTTTGGCTTGAAAGAACACGAGCATTGAAGGCCTTGGCCGAACGTGATGAGATTCCAAAAATTGTATTTTCTGATGACAAAATTTTCACCATTCAACAGTATGTGAATAAACAAAATGATCGTGTTTGGTTAGAGCACAAGTCCAACGATAATTTAGGCACAAGAGTTGCCATGCGCAAGCACTCACCAGCTTATGTTATGGTTTGGGCTGCTGTAACTGCAGATGGACGCACTCCTCTAGGAAAGGTAAACCAAGAGGTGTACCGCCAAAAGATCCTAAACGATGCTTTGCTACCTTGGGCACGTAAACACTTTGGTACGAACCGTTGGACATTCCAACATGACTCGGCACCGTCACACAAAGCTCGAGCGACACAGCGATTTTTACAAAATTGCGTTCCGCGGCTGATTTCGTCGAAAGAATGGCCACCATATTCACCAGACTTGAATCCCATGGATTTTTGGAGAGTAAGGTGTCCACTAAAAAAATACGAAAGTGTTGATGCATTGAAGTCAGCTCTTGTTCGAGAATGGAATAAAATTCCGCAAGCTCATGTTCGGTCAGCATGCAATGCTTTCTATGGAAGACTGAATCAAATAATCAGAGCCAAAGGAGGTCATATCGAGCAGTAACATGTTTTTCATAAAATGTAATATGTTTTCAACATATTCCACGAAATTTCAATAAAAAATAATCAAAATTAAAAAAATTACAGCGTTTTCATTTGGTAACACTTGGTCTCAGCTACCCTGTAACATCATAATCGAACTCTTCCAATTCTATTCGCCATCGCAGTAAGCGCAGATTTTTTGACTTTTTTAACCATATTAATGATTTATGGTCTGTAATGATTGTAGATTTAACCCCATATAAATAGGAACGAAAACGTTTGACTGCACACTGCATACTGCACAACACTATTGCCAGCAGTTCTTTCTCGATTGTAGAATAGTTCCGCTCAGCTTTATTTAAGATCCGGCTTGCAAAAACTACGGGCAAGTCATCATCGCCTATTCGTTGAGAAAGGACAGCTCCAAGAGCAATCTCACTTGCATCAGTCGGTACGTAAAATCGTTTTTCAAAATTGGGGTACTGTAAAATTGGAGGATTTAATATTTTTTGTTTTAAGATTTCGAAAATATTCTGACAAGAGGAATTCCAGACAAAAGGTGTATTTTTCTTTAAAAGTAAATTGATAGGATGTGCGAGTTCTGAGAATTTTTCGATAAACCGTCGATAATATCCAATTAGTCCCAGATATGATTTGACTTGTTTTGGAGTTGTCGGAACTGGAAAATTATGAATAGCTTCAAGCTTTGAAGGGTCTGGCTTGATTCCATGATCAGTTATGATATGTCCTAGATAACAAATTTCTTTTCGTAGAAAGTGACACTTTTTTGGTTGAAGTTTTAAATTACATGTTCTAAGACATTCGAATACGTCGTTTAATTTTCTATTATGATCTTGAATATTGTAACCATAGACAACAATATCATCAAACACAAAACATTTAATGCCGTGTAAACCAGACAAAACATTGTTCATTATCCTCTGAAAGGTAGCAGGTGCACCCTTCAGACCAAAAGGCATTCTTGTGAATTGGTAATGACCCATTTGAGAACTAAACGCTGTTTTATATTTATCTTCATCACTAAGAGCAATTTGGTGATAACCATCCGCTAAATCTAGGGTGGTAAAATACACTGCGTCCCCTAATTGATCCAAAATATCTACAATGTTAGGGAGAGAAAAACGTCATCCACCGTGATTTCGTTCAAAATCGAATTCGTTTCATTTGATTTCTTTGGGACCACTAGCAATGGAGAGTTGAAAGGACTATTACTATTTTCTACTACACCGTATATAACCATTTCATTAACTTGCTTGTTAATTTGAGCTTTGGTTGACTGAGGTAGTTTATATGGCTGTACATTTACTGGTAGCGAGTTAAGTACCAGAGGAATATGATGACAACCTGCATTGGTGGCAGAAAGTTGATCACCCGGTAAGTAAAATATGTCATTTGTCACTCTTGGCAAATTTTGATTATTGAAGATTTTTCTTCATAATTCATATGCTCAACATCAATTTCATCTTTTAAAATTTTTAATCGTTCATCTAATTTGTCGGTCCAGCTACCTAATTTAAAGATATGATATTGTGTAAATTTTCAGGCTCTAAATATACATTATCTAATTGTACAGAGAAATTATTCGTATTTATAATACTTATGGTTGCAAAATAATTAAGTACTTTGTTAAGGGTATTTGCGATATAAACTACAGGAAGAATCATTTGAGACGGACACAGATATTCTCTGTCATGATCCGTTATAAATCTCATCATTACATGTTTCTCAGATCTACTTGGGATAGTTATCGGTGGATTATTTGACGAAAGATTTAGCGAAAATTGTTGATCTTTAACTGATACTGGATTTATAATAATCTTATTGGGAAAGTAATCTGTATTCCATTTGTTTACGCGAAGAAAGTCGTTACCAATAATTCCCACGCAACTTATTGGAAAATCCGATTGTACGACATGAAAGTTGTGCGGAATTTCAATATCACTAGATATTTTTATATTTGCAGGACATAATGCCAAAGTTTCTATTGATTCCGAATTAATACCTTTAACATTAATGTTTATAGTTGGGTAACAAAGTGAATCAGGTTTAATAATATGTTTCTTATGCTACTAATATCTGCTCCGGTATCTACTAAGAAAAATTGAGGTTGTTCCAAAATATTTAAATGAAGACTTCATGTAATGTCGTTATTATGGAAATTGATTGAAAATGAGAACATATTTTTAGTTGCTAAAAACGCAGGAGAGTTAAAACATGGATTTATTGGTTGAATTAGTGAATCAGATATTTTTGTGTCGATGACCTTAGTTTTTGATTAGGATGCAGCTTTACAGCTCTTGAATTCGAACCGCTACATGCTTTAATTCCCGGCTGGATTCGCTGGAGTTTTCCGAATGTTGTGGATTAATTGATTGATGATTATTATTTGTTGATTAACTTTGATTCGGGAACGGCACACACTAATATGATGTCCACGTTTTTACAGTAAGCACACGTAACAAGCACTTGATTAATTCGAGGAGCATTATTCATTAGCTGGGAGTTTGGTTTAAATTGACGATTGAGATTTGAATAGGAATTATTATAAAATAAATTGGATGGATTTGTTCGAAATGAATTGATCTGTTGGTTTGTCCAGTTTGTCCAGAACAAATTTGACATTTCGTTTGTTTATTTTGGTTTTTAATCAAATTGGGACTACCTTCGGATTTAGACATTTAAATTTTATTAGAAGTAGTTAAACACTCTTCTTCTGTTGCCTTAGCAATTGCATCCTTTAAATTATCATACCTGCATGCTTTAATTATTAATTTAATTGGATCCTTTAATTGGGCCATTGTCTAAAAAATTGATAAATTTGATATGTACTCTGAACACCCAATTTTCTGGCTTATTCTTTTAAATTCCGTTTTAAAATATCCAGATAAACGTATTGCGTCATTAATTTGTCTATATGTACAATATTACCAGTCCTATTATATCCCATAGCGCCCCAAACGATAATATTTGTACCACCATGTTTCACTGTAGAATTTAAGTTTTTCGCCAAATATCCTGCATTCGTTTTTCTGTATATTTTTACTTGTGTTTTATTACTTTGAAACAAATAACTTGTTTTTTTCTAATTCAACTGCATTCAACCTCGGGTTACTTCCCATTTCCCTCAAAATAAATTGTCCATCACGGGGTGATAATTTCTTAGGTCCTTCATTTGTACTTAAACTTTAAATTCTATTTTCGTTATACATAGGATCTCTCGCAAATTTTTTTACAGTACGTTTTGGTCGTTTGGAGGTCAATAACAGGTCGGTAGGCATTTTTCCCTGATTCTGACTATGCACGTGATTATTCATTTAATAGGTAAAATGCTACCAGGGGCCATAATATTAATGCTACCTTTAATAAATTTGTTTAGGATAAGTTTCGGGGGCCAATAACAGGTCTTCGTAGGGATTGCTCTCTGATTCTGAGTATGCCACCACTTTGTTATGCATTTAGTCTCCCTCATAGTAGTTTTTCGGGATGGATTCTAATTTTTTACTATTTTATATTCTTTTTCAGGCTGAAAGCCTTTTTAAATTAAGCAAGGACGCAAACAATTCTAGTAAAGGTTTTATTTCGGGATGGTTTTCGAGACAGCTTCATATACGCCTCTATTGCTACTGAATCTATAGGGTTTAGCCAATTTTCAGTTCTAGCGTTCCTTTATTATTTATTTGGCAGGCGTAGTAATTTACTTATGTATCAAATAAAAAGTGGTCCACTAGGAATGATTGAAACCTCTTTCCTCTCAAGGTTTTCATCACATTCTATTTGCATGGTGTAAAATATCGTTGATAACAACTCACGGCCTTAACAGTTTATTGTGCTTGCCGTCTAAATAATTATAAGCTACATTTTGTGATTTCGATTTATCTTTAGACACTACCCATACTTTACAAACAAAAAAAATTAGGTTTCGTTCACTTATTCCAATTTCCAATTCTCTTTAAACGTCGAGTTGAGTTAATGCAAATTAGCTTAACAAACAATATAATTTCATAAATTAAATCGATCTGAAATGTTTTTAAATTTTCGTTTCCCCCAAATCAATTCAGACTCATTTAAATTCTAGACAGGAATTTAATTACTCTCCCTTGTTCTATTGAAATGGCCCAACGCCTACAAATTACAAATTTTTTAATAATTTTGTATTGTGCTTTGGTTTTGTTGATATATTAGGTTTCCAATCCATGCCCGATGATACAGTGCTTTATGTGTTAATAAATTATTATTGTTGGAATGTAAGTGATGGTGCAAAATAAATAAATGATTTATTGGATCACGTTTCGTGATGGCTGAAAGTCAATAAATAAAAATTGACTGTAGATAAAACGAAATGTAAACGAAAATGTTGATAGTGTGAATCTTGGTTATATGGTTAGGTTACATGTAGTTTGAACTAGGATGTGGATTTTTGATTGAAAATGTTACCGTATTAAATAGCCTTTAGCAGTTTATTTTAACGATTAAATGGAATTGACTGCTTTTTGAGATGTGGACACAATATGAGTAGAATTGATAAATATCATATTTTAATTATTCAATTCTGGAGCACTAACACTCGATATCATGAAAATATTTAAACTCTTGGGTTATTGTGCTCAAAAACTAGAGTTATAATGGCTAACAAGTTATTTTAGTTTTATAGTTTTCAAAGTCTTTTATTTATATATTATTTATTAACACATAAATATATTTGTTTTAGATATTTTTTATGTCTTCTACTTCGGAAACGCTGACCAAATGTCAGCGAGATTGGCTGCGTTATCCTGTTGGAGATGAAATATCGTACAAATATATTAAAAAATTACAGTGATTCTCAAATTGGCCATTTGATGTAACCCAAATTTGTTCATTCAATATTTTGAAATACCACAAGGCTCTCACTTTGGACCATGGATTTTTACAATCTTCAATGTTGAGTGAAGTGATATACCATTCCAAAATCCTGATATTCGCAGGTGACCTCAAAATCTACAAAACCATTGAGGTGATTGGCGGTGCCAATAAACTGCAAGGAAATTAATTTAAGTCTCTGTGTCTCAACGTTGGAAAGTGTAAATCTGAACCATTTCATTGAAAAGTCAACCCTGTCACACACGAGTACACGATAAATGGTGTACTTTTCCAGGTAGTACTTAAAATTAAAGACATATCGGTTCCTGTTGTTGGAAATATGAGCTTTACGAAGCACAGTGAGCCGTGTGTCGCTAGAGCTAACTCCATGCTCGGTTTTATCAAACGTTGGACGGGCGATATTTTTGATTTGGAGATAATTAAGATCCTGTTTCCCCCTAGATTTCCGTCTTTAAAAGAAACGAGGAAAGTGTTAGAGATGTCTAAATGTCTAATCCATAATCGACAAAATCGACTTTTCTTCGGAATCTAGGATCAATTTTTTTAATTATATTTATTTATTACAACTGAATTACGAATTATCTAGTAATTTATCTTTCATAATTTAAATTCTCATTTAGAGGGTGGTAGCCCTTTGGCTAGTCCCCTTTACAGTTTTATTATATTTTTAGACACCGGCTATAGCAATCTATTATGTAACTCAAAATGTATAGCTCAAAATTCTGATTCCGATCTATCTTTCTGGATAAAGGAAGAGTTCACACTAAGACTTCACTCTGGTACCCATTTGACCTTTTCGTTAGTGAAGTTGACGGGAAGTTCGTGAACGGATTTTGTTTCATTAAGTTTAATTCGCCATCTCTTCGTCTAGGTACTGACAATATGAGTAGCCCTTTACAATTTGATTGTGGATTATTCTATATCAGCAGCTGCTTAGAAATCTACGCTAGCCTCTGCTTAGAACCCTAACTTAAGGTACACCTGCTAATATTTTATTTGTTTCTGAGTATTCACCATCTAATTTAACACGAAAGTGTCGGTTTGCTATGTACGATTTAACAATTTCATTAAACTGCTTTGGTATGTCTCTTTGTAATTTGTATTCCAAGCCTTTCTGCCATC
Organism: Nephrotoma guestfalica; assembly: GCA_963691935.1. Classification (NCBI taxonomy): domain Eukaryota; kingdom Metazoa; phylum Arthropoda; class Insecta; order Diptera; family Tipulidae; genus Nephrotoma; species Nephrotoma guestfalica. The sequence goes on from OY829914.1 coordinate 169,445,687, forward strand.
AAACGCCCGTACTACATCCAAGAAGATACTTGAACATACTTTCTTATTTTCAAGTACGTCTTCAATTATATGTATAACTCGATGTGCTTGTTCTATTGTTGAATGGGTTTCTGTGAAGCTAAATTGATTTAAATGAATAAGATTTATTTATTTCATTATTGATTTGAGTCTCAGAAGGGGTAGTTTCTGGAGTATTTTTGAAATTGTTGGGAGTAAGGAAATCGTCGTATAAGAATTTTTGTTATTTAATGGTTTGTTGGGTTGAGGTATCATAATTACTTGACTGGAGTTATCCACTTTACTGGTGGTATATTTTCATCCGCTGTTTGTCTAGGTAGAGACTCTTCATTTTTAACTGGTGTAATTTGAATTTTAGGTCGTGTTAATGTAGGATTATTTCTTAGAGTTATTTTATATTCTGGCGCTCGATTTCTTTGCCAGGCCTTTCTTGCTGTTCGTTTTGCTATGAGAGTTTATTAATGTCATCATCGATTGTAGGTTATAATATCGTGTCAAGTGCTGCACGTGTTTGAATTGCTTTTTTGAGTTCTGCATTATATTTCTTTAAAATTGTAAATTCTTCTTTCAAGTTAGCTGAAAATTTCTTTATTTCTTTACCCCCACGACATACACGCGACTACCTAGGTAGACTACCACAGAGACATGCGGAGCCCTCTGGGTACCCTAGGCTGAAGGTACTCTTCATTTGATATGATATGAAAGGTGAAACAGATTTTTAATTTAAAGTTAAATACAAATATAGTCAAAAAAGATGATCTGATCTACAAGTCAAAGGGAGTAACTCATCCTTAGTTTGAAATGCGGTTTACTATGGACATTTACACCATAGAATTATTCGTTGCTACGTTTCAATTTTATCACTTCATTTGGTGGAACAAGTAATAAAATATTTTATAGTTGCAAAAAATTAAAAATTTATAGTTATTACAGAGACATGCAGACATCACCTCGAACACCACTTTTTGGAGGTCAAAAATTTTCATGATTACTACTTAGTTTTACTTTGTAAAACTAAGGCATGGCATTTCCAAAATATTTATTAGGTTTCTATTTGCATCATAGATCTGAGTGCCACTCCCTAGGCACCTCTGAGCAAATTTTCCAAAATCATGATCCATAGCAGTTGTTTCCTGACATTTGAATATATCATTTCTCAAAATTTATTTATCAAAATCGTTTGAGTCTAATTATTTTTAAATGGAGACCCGGATCCTATTTAAGAATCCCCTAAAATTGTCTGCTCGCCCATTTTTATAAAAATTGTTAAACCAGCATCCTAAAACCCATCTCGAAAAACAAAATCGCGCAACTTAGTATAGTATGATACACTTAATGCAACATGGTGCGACCTCTCACTCAAATTGTGAGTAATGCAACATAGTGTAATATCACATCAAATTTAATAGTGAGAATCCAGCCTCAATCGAATGACCGCCTAAATGAATTTTCCCGAAATCAGGACCCATCGTAATTGGTTTCTGGTACTCGCAAACACCCTCCTCGAAAATAAACTAATTGAAGAAACCCGGGTCCCACCAGACGGTGCCAAAATCATTTGCGGTGGAAGAAAATGTGAAAAGGTGACCGAAACCAAAACATTAATAAGAAGCGTATGCCATAAATCATTATTGCTACTCATAACAACCAACATTTTCAAAAATACGCTATTAGTGCAACCATACAATGTTACAGTAATACAACCAACACAACATTCCGCAATATTATTGAACATAACGCATGATATTTAATTAAAGAAAAACACAAGACTCAACAGGAATCACAATTACAAAATCGCGCAACATGGTGCATTAGTATGCCACATGGTGCAAAATCACGTAATATTTCAGAATTCGGAACTCCTTGTAATCGTTTCCTTGCATTCGAAAACCCTGTCACGTCCAATTATATTTCAGGTACAGTATGTGTATAATGAATGCATAGTTGATATGGATTATGGTGGAGATCAATTGGGCAATGTCGCAAGGGAGGAGAAGAGTAGCGCTATTTATCTTACTTGTGGAATTAATTATTAGGCGTGGGAGAGCTAATAGCAATGTCCTTATAAAAATTTTGTGTAAATACTTTCAATCTTGTTGATGTGAGGCAATGAAAGAGCCGATATGCTCTCGAAACGGGGTTGTAGGAGTATGATTGAGGCTGTAATTTAATAAGATTAAATGGATACAAGAGACGTACTTCGAATGTTTCTGGAGAAAATGGGAGAGTCAATTTGTTGGACAGTATCAAGTAAAATGCAACGAATGCGTTGAGTTGGTTAGTGCTTCTTTGAGATTAATTCATGGAACTTGGCAGTAATGGTTGAAAAAACAAAACCAATTTCATTGAATGAAAATTCTGTGAAAGCGGTTGTGAAAGACATCGAATATTTAATTATGAAATACATAAGAAAATGCTTGAATTTATTACAATAAATCAGATAAAACGGGATCGATGTATGAAAATTGAACTAGAGGTAAAAATAAAAAATTGTATATATTTGTAAAAAAATTAAATTTGGAAACAGTGCTGGATGACACCACATTTTTTACAGTGTACATAAAGGGAAATTTTTTTTCTAAAATTTCCTTTAAAATGTGAGACAAAAAATATTAAATTTTGACATTTCTGTTTTTGTTTTAATAAATAATAATTTGTGTTTGGTTGTGCCTTATTAAATTTTGTGTAACAATCATATAATTGTTTATTTGAATAAATATATAATCGACATAATGGACTCAATAGGACTCTATTTATCCAGCGACGAAGAAATTGAAAATACATGCGCAATTAGATATCGGCAAATTCGGGATGAGTCTAATATGTTTGCACTTCCTGATGTTAAGTAAGTAAAATGCGCTGTATTCCTATGGAAGTATATATTATTGAACAATGTCTTTCGACCACTTTCAGATTTTTGCGTTTATTTCGACTCTCCAAACCGGCTGTTAAATATTTAATTGATGAATTAGAGGATGTGTTGCCGATCCGCTCAAGATCAACATCAATTCCAAATTCAATAAAAATAGCTGCAATGCTTATGTTTTGTGCACATGGCAGTTATCAAGGTAGCGTAGGTCAAGATTTTTTGGTTGGAATGTCACAATCGAGCATTTCGAAAATATTGTCGGACGTTTTTAGAGCTATTGAGGATAATATGTGTCGTAAGTGGGTTTCTTTCCGGCAATCAGAGAGCGATAAAGAATTGGCGGTAGAACAGTTTTATCACCAAACCGGATTTCCAGGTGTTATCGGATGTGTGGATGGAACACACATAAATATTGTGCGCCCGATTGATAATGAACATCTATTTTTCAATCGAAAAGGAAAACGTAGCATAAATACTATGATAGTAAAGCTGCGTTTTTCTGAAATCTGGTGTTCGAGACCGCGATAAAATATAGGGAAAATACAGGGAAATTTAGACATAAAAATTTGGAATAACAACTTTAACTAACTTCAAGTCAATCATTTTGACATTTAATGTGGTTTATAAGTAAAAACACAATAATATCCAATATTAAAATAAATTAATTAATTTCACCAGCAAACATTAAGATATCCATTTTTTCTTATTAAAAATACAATTCAGTCATTTCATTTTCATTCTTTCAAATTTCCGGTTGTAAATGAAGTAAGGAACAATCAAAAAATTGTGTACTAAAAAAATTTCCCTGTTTCGTCAGTTCAGGAATTATTAATTTTTTTGATGAACTCTGTTGTACTCTACATAATATCCAGAGTTGTTCAGAGTTGTTGAGAACAAGCATAAAAAAACTGTATTCGATAATATAATGCGAGATTTTAACTTAGTATAAGCTCTTTAGGATTCGATTGAGTAAATCCGAAGCGCAAATATTTTAATAATATGTAAATTGTTCAAAAAATCAAAATATAGTTTATCGCGGTCTAGAGCAGCTTTTTCAAAAAAACGCAGCATAAGTATACACTATACATACCTATAATCTTTGAAATCGGTGTACATATGTAGACATTTTAAAACAAACTATTTTCAACACAGGCATGCGACCATAAAATGAGGATAATGGCCGTAGATGCTAGATACCGAGGTGCATCACACGACTCGCTTATTTGGAGTCTCAGCAGCTATCGTGAACACCTACACCGAAATCAACAAAACACAAATAATTCAAGTTATTGGCTGCTTGGTACGTATACATTTTTGCTAAAAATTTGTAAATTGTAAAAATTCACTACTCTTATTTTTATTTGTTTTATTAGGTGACTCTGGATATCCTTTAGAGCCATGGATAATTACTCCATTCAGATCAGCTGCCGAATGCAGTAGAGAAGCTTCGTTTAATACGATTCATTCCAAAATTCGCAACATCATTGAACGATGTATTGGGATGTTGAAAGCGCGGTTTAGATGCCTCTTGGGAGCTCGTGAAATGCATTATGCTCCGATAAAAGCATCGCAAATTATTAATGTTTGCACTATGCTTCATAATATATGACTTCATTTCAATGTTCCATTTCAAATTCGAAATGAAACAGTCACACCTCAACAAGATTATGAGGTCAGCCAATCAGCTGAACCAGAGAATACCATAGCCCGGAGAATACGTGAAAACATTTTAGATTCAATCACATAAACTTTATTTCATATAATTTCATATTGCTTATTATAAATTGATTATTTTTCTAATATTAAACTAAAAATTGATTATTGTTAATAAAATAATTCATGTTGCATTCATGTGTTTTGGAATCAATATCACATTAGTTTATATATATATATATATATATATATATATATATATTGTATATATCACATTTTGTTTATAAAAACAGATTAAAAATTAAAAATAAAATTATTAACGCTGGAATCATTTATGAGTTAAAGAATACTTTGTTGTACCTCTAATTTTTGCCTTTTAATTTCTAACTCCTCAACTTTTAGCCTACGACTGTCGAGGCGGTCCTTTTCTTTTAAATTTATCTCCCTTTCTCTTAATTTTAGTTCCTGTTCCTTCAGCTGTATTTCTTTTTATTAAATCTATTGACTTCTCCTTTAAACGAACTTGCCGCTTTAAAGATTTGTTACAATCATTTAATACGTTGGCTAGTGAATCTATTTTGATAATTATCGCTTCGTGGAAAGTTTGTTGCAAATTTATTTGTTGTGATAGTAGATGGTTCCTTGAAGCTTTTGTACCTGTGGCTCTTCTCGGTGTTTGTGGTTCAACATTAATGTTTTCGTCATTTTCATCAATTAGTTCGTCAGACAAAGTTGTTTGGTCTTCAGTTAAATTTGGTATTTGTAAAATATTATCACCAAGCGATGGTGTATTGACGAAACCATCAACTGAAGTTTTCAAATCAATAAGCGTAATCACCGCCTCTTCTATGGGTGAGAATGACTGGATTCGAGATGGACCCCCGCCTGTGCCCGAAATACTTAATTTGTTAAGCTTCATTTTTTTTTTATATTGAATTTGTAGTCAGCCCATACTTTCTTCCAACCTTCAGGATCTCTTATTGGCGGTCCATGGCTATTTAGTTGGCTGGTAATATCCGCCCATAATAATTTGGCAGATATTCTACCATCTGCTGTGGTATTATAGCCTTTAGCCAACGCTCGATGTCCTTCCATAAATGAAACCAGCAATTCGTATTGTTTAGATTTAGTTAATTTGGCCCTAAAAATACACACATAAATAAACATCAACATATTAAAAACTGAAACCGTAATTTTGGGATAAATATTTCTATAAATTATTAATAAATACTTTAAAAAATAATTAAATGAATCAAATAACGTTTTAATTATTAAAATTTTTTAAATAATTTACTTACATTGTTATTTTTCTTGTTGTAGTTGGTTGTCGTTAACTAAAATGTCGTCGTATAAATATTCGTTCATGAACGAGCAAAGACTACTCGAATTCGTATTGCCCGATAGGGGAAATTCATAAACGTTTCGTTCTTATATAAATACGTGTTGAAGATTTTCGAATTCGAATTCAAGAATACCAATGATACGAATTCGAACCATTTTTAGTCGAATTCGTATTCAGGAATAGGGGCCCTGACTATTCCTAAAAATTTGCAAAGAGAAGCAAAAACATGGGTTTTCAATGTCATTAGTGAGCTCGAAGAACGGGAATATGACGACCACTCATTACAACGAGTATCACCAAGTTTTCAACCATTTTCTACTCCAGAGAGATCTAATTCAAATACAAATTTAGAGAGACCACGATCAACTTCGGGGTCATACAGAGAAGGAGATTCTTTCACATCAAATACTCAAGGTAAACGTTTTATACGTAAATATTATATTTGTTATTACTCTTTACTAATATTTCTGACTTTACTCAGGAATTTATATTTCAATGCCAGATATGGTAGAAAATGTGTCTGTACTTAATAGTAACCAATCATTAAACGAAGATGGAAATTCCTGCTCCTACGTATACACTAATTTGACAACTCAAAATAATGAAAAAGGAAAAACATTTTTTACATGATTTTTTGAAATTTAACAATTAAAATATAATCTTACATACATTTCGTATTCTATTAATTTTTCGGCAATAATTTGTTATTATCGTAGAATTGACTTTAATATTTTCCCTTCCTAATGGCTTCAATTTACCATGGTTGAAACGCTTCATTACTGCTTCTTATATTAGACGGGGCCAAATTTACAAGTTGATGGTCCGGATCATCTAGATCAGTTGAATCAAACTCGCTCATCTGTTGTTCTAGTGTTTTTGGTGCTTTAAATAATTGTGAAGTACACAAGTTGCTTTAATAATTTTATCAACTTTTCGTAAACTGCACTCGAAAGGCTTTTTCTACACTCGCCACTGGGCACTTAAAATTCCGAAAGCACATTCCACACTTTGTCGTGCTCTAGATAGCCTGTAATTATATATTTTAAAATTTATGTCTTCTTTAGTACGACAGCCAGGATAAGGCCTCATAAAATATTTGGTGAGTTGAAAAGCTTCGTCCCCAATCAAAACAAATGGCAAACAATTCGGTTCACGCGCAGGTAATTTTAGTAAATTGTTGTGAAGCCTTTTTCCACTCAAACGATTGGCAAATATGTTCCGATCGCTGAATCTGCCTTGGGCACCAACATCAGTGTACGTGAATTTATAAGCAGAATCAACTGCCGCCATTAGAACTACTGAAACGGCAGAAACGCAATTGGGAAATTGCCATCTAGCATTAAATTCCTTGGCCTTTTCACGCCAAAAAGATTCGTTTGCCTCTGGCTTTTCTCGAGGTTGCATATTAAGCCATTTAGCGTCACTGACCTTTTCAACAATTTGTTCTACCGTGGTTTCACCTAGTCGGAAATTAAAACTGAGGTCGCAAAAAGAGCATCCTGTTGCAAAATATCTAAAACATAAATTTAAATTAATTTTAAATTCCAGAATCATGTTTTAAACTTGTTGTGCAGTTACCTTTAACATACAACCATTCTTTCTCTTGTAGAAATGGGCATGCGAAAAAATGAGTTCTGACCTTTTATGTCCTTTTCAATTAATGCGTGGCCATATTCAAACTACTCCCTGGTCAATCTCATATTTATAAAAAACTCCTTTTCCGTTAAGTCGAGTAAAAGGCTGTTAAATTCACCATAATCGAAACGTTTCTTTAAAAATTGTGAACTCCACAAACTCCTTTTTCGTTTTTTAGATAAAAGATATAAAAGTGCATCTTCTTCGAACTCTTCATCTGAAGAACCCGACTCAGGACTGAAATCGCTTACCTTTTGAACTGAATTTTGCATCCTAAACGGTGTCTTCCTTAAAGATATATTTTTGTGTATCCCAACTCGACAATTTAACGGATTATAATGTCTATTAAAAGTTGTGTATATTTTATCACTCTTACCAATTAACTTTATTATAGTAAGAAAAATGTTGGTTCAATTTTTCAATTCGTATTTAAAATGTCTTACTTTCCGTATTGAGTATTTTGGCAGAATGAAATTTAAGTAAAATTGTATGTGCGCCAAAACATGTATAGAAAAATGTCTATGTGTGTGTGTGAAATATATAGCTGAAAATTGTAAGGTGAAGGCAACTCGAGCTATATTCGATGTCATAGCTCAAAACATCTCGCTTAGCTTAGACCAGAATTGGCGCGCTGTCAAAGTATTCAGTTCAGGAAAACAATTGTTGGGCATTAAAAATTAAAGTTTTAATATTTTTATTTTAAAATAATAGTTGTTTATTGTAAAGTCCGTTTATATAATACAATATTTACATAAAAAGCCAAGAAAAGTATAAAGTAAAATAAAAATTCAAACAAAAAAAATTACATCAGCATTCGTACAACACTACATTACTTTTGTGTTTCCAATAAATGGCTGACCAAATTAAATGTGTGTCCTGCAAAAGCGCAATTAGCGAGATTCACCAAGGAATTAAGTGCACCAGATGTCATAATACGTTCCATTCACGCTGTGTTGGCTTCTCTGGTAAAAACAGGCAGGAAATTCAAAAGATCGCCACCATTTGGAACTGCTGTCAACCAAGCTCCCTAGTAACTGTCAGCCCTAAAAACAACTCCGATTTAAAGAAGCAGGCTCCTGTTGATGGTACGCCTCCAACATCTCAAACACCACAAACATCACATATTTTGAAATCATCAGTCGATATCAATCAACAAAGCTTTCAAAGACTTGAGCACCTAATCCTGGATGTGAAAAAATCTCTCCTTGACCAACTATCGGTGCTTCGTGACCAAATAGTAAATTTATCAGCTGAAATACGGAACTGAAAAACAGGGTCCAGGTTGTACAGGAAAACAACGAAGAGCTCCATCACACTATTAATCGCCTGGAAACGGAAGTTGAATATCTGAAAGAAAAAGACAATCTAAGCAACATTGTGATTTCTGGAATACCGAATAGATCGATTGATCCTCTTACCTTAACTGCAAACATTCTTAAAACAATCAAAGCCAACGTATCCAGTGACTGTATAACCAGCGCACAATATATCGGGAGAGAACTCGTGTTACCATCCACCAGCACAGCACCCAAAACGCCTAATCATTTTCTCCTGGTCAAGCTTAAATCCATCACCATCAAGCAAGAAATAATAAAAAATAAGAAAGTATATAAAAATCTATTTTCGGATCAAATTGGATTCAAAACTGAAAATATCAAACAAATATTTATTCGAGATCATCTTACCGCTAATAAACTCCAACTATTTCGTGCTGCTCGGCAATTTAAAATAGCTAACCAATTCCAATTTCTCTGGACCACCAACAATCGGATTTTACTGAAAAAAGCACCACAGAGTAACACTATTCACATAAAAAGTTCAAACGATTTAGATAAAATTAAAAATTTGATTAATTAACTCAAATAGACTAATTTATCGCTTCACATAGAATTATTTTCATATCGATTTATTGATCACTAAACACTAAACACTATTATATTATATTTATTATTATATTTATTTATTTTTAGTTAAAAACTTAAAATTGCACTATAAAATATCAACAAACAAAAACATAAACAAACGAGTCAGCTGTTTCGATTTATGACAGATAGAAATACACACATAAATACAAATGGCATTTCTCAAATAGCGGATTTAGTTGATAGCGTTAATTATGAACTCGGATTTAAGTACGGTCGTAAAAAATTGGAAACGGGTTATGTAAATATTGTATATTTCAATATCAGGGGTTTGAAGTCAAAGATTCATGAGGTGGAAAATTTCTTATCGTTGTGTAATTATGGGACCGAAATCATTGTACTAGTTGAATCATGGATACAATCTGATGAGGTATGTTTAATTAATTTTCATGGTTATAATACGTATCATAGTTGTCGTAGGGGTAAAGGAGGTGGAATATGTGTTTTAGTTAAAGAGAATATTAAATGCTCTGTAATTTTTGAAAAAGATGAGCTGAAAAACAATTTTCTAGTTTTAAAATTGCTTAAGCAAAATATGCATTTAATCAGTATATATAGATGCCCGGGATCAAATGTTGATAATTTTTTAGAGTCCTTTCAAACAATTTTAGAGAAATTTCCGAGAGCGATTGTAGTAGGGGATTTTAATTTAAATATTTTAGATCCAAGAAACCCAAAAATTAGTAAATATTTAGATTTACTATCTGTAAATGGCTTCATGCTCATTAACAAATTAGCATCAAAATTTGCCACAAGAATATGCAACAGTACTTCCACTATTATAGGTCATGCATTGACTGATCAATTCGGATTAGTACACAGTTTTGCATTGGAGGATGTATCATTCTCTGACCACAGAGCAATTCAATTAGTCTTAGATGTACAAGCTCGAGAATCTAAACAGGCACAAGTATTTAAAATGTTAAATTATGATTTGGCTGCGAAAAATCGTTTTTGGCAAAAAATAGAAACCGTCGAAACTCTGGACGATCTGGTAAGTGAGCTCGAGAATGTCGTGAAGGATTGCATGCAATATAAGCGTGACACACGACGTGTGGGTCTGAAACAACCGTGGATGACCTTAGATTTATACCGGGATATCAAAACTAGGGAAAAATTATTTAAACTAACTGTAAAATACCCTGAGTGTGAACATTTAAAAGTTAAGTTCAATCTAATAAAATCCTCGATTGTAACCAGAGTACGGAAAGCTAAAAGAGATTTTTACGTAACTAGACTAGAAAATTGTATTGGAAGTTCCAAACAATTTTGGAATCTATTGAAGTTGGCCATTTATAATAAGACACGTGAAACTAAACCAAAAAATATTTCGGTAATGTTAAATGGCTCAGTTACCGAGGACCCAAGGGAAGTTGCCAACGCATTCAATGCTTGTTTCATACATGCATGCGATTTTCCGTGGCCAAATGTAGTCGTAATTATGCCAGAATATCATATAGATTTTAAATTTGATATAACCAATGTGAGTGAGGAGGAAGTTAGTCGAGTCATTCAATGTTTGAAAACAGCTGCAGCCACGGGGCGGGACGGCATATCAGGCAAGTTCCTTCAATTTTTTCAAGAAAAATTGAAGAGAGCGCTAACTAGCTTGATTAACAATTCGTTGCTTGAAGGCAAGTTTCCGGAAAAACTAAAAATGGCAAGAGTTATACCGGTATTTAAGGATGGGGATGCACTAGAGCCAACCAACTATAGACCAATATCTCTTTTAGGCTCAGTCTCAAAAGTATTCGAAAGAATAGTGAATAACCGGTTATTGCAATTTTTGAAGGCGAATAATATTTTAGCAAGAGAGCAGTATGGGTTTACGGAAGGCTCTAGTACACAAGCAGCATGCCTTGAGTTAACTAGTTTCATTTCGGAAAATGTTGACAAGAAACGGATTGTAGCGTGCTTATTTTTGGATCTACGGAAAGCGTTTGATTCGGTAGACCATGATATATTGCTCGCCAAACTTCAGGGATTGAAGTTTGAGCCGATGCATTTGTCGTGGTTCCGATCATATCTTAAAGCTCGTCTTCAGGTTGTAGTTGTTAATCAAATAGAAAGTGATGTGATGTGTCTCGCAAGGGGTGTACCGCAAGGATCCATTCTTGGGCCGGTCGTTTTTAACATTTACATTAACGACATATGCAGACAAAACTTTAAGGGCACATTTCAGCTATATGCTGATGATGCTGTTATAAAGTATGAAAATACAAATCTTAAAGATCTTTTTGAAGATATGCAGATGGATTTGACATTGCTAAACCTGTGGCTCAATGAAAACAAACTTCAATTAAATGCCAAAAAGACTAAGTATATGATATTTACAAATAAAAAAATATCAGACGAAGTTATAAGAGAGTACAGGATTAGTTATGCGGGAATTCAGATAGAGCGTACGGATCAATTTAAATACCTGGGTCTACTGATAGATGAAAAATTGAAATGGAGCGCCCATATCGATATGGTTAAGGCTAAAATACGACCTTTTGTATTCTCGATCAAAAAACTGAAGCATATTTTGCCGCAAAGTTCCCTGTTACTAATCTACAATTCCCTTATCTTACCACAATTAATATATTTAAACCCAGTGTGGAGTGGATGCGCTGGTTTCCGTTGTGATGAGATCGCAATTCTACAAAAAAAAAACCTAAAATCATATACCGCCTGCCACTAAGATTTTCAACAATCGAACTTTTTAAAAATATATCTCAACTCAGCTTCCATAATATAATTGATTTCGAACTCATAATGACAATATTTAAAATTCGAAGAGGTTTAATTAAATTTCACCGACCTCTGATTCATGCGTGTGATATTCATTCATATGGTACGAGACAGCGAGCCAACTTCCACTTGCAATTTTTTGCAACAAACTCAAAAAACAACAATATACTGTACAAAGGTCTGAAAATGTACAACACTATACCAACCGAACTAAAAGAAATTGAAAGTATTAGCTTGTTTAAGAAATGCCTAAAAATGTATTTAAGAACAACCTAAAATAAACAATCGGACTTAAAATGTCTAAATAAATAATCATTAAAATCTTTACGGTGCGAATTTTAATTTTGATTTTAATTTTATTTTATAGTGCTTTTTTGCTTTTTCTGCAATATTTGTGCTCTTTATTGTTTAACGTAAATTTTTCTTTAGTAGTATATAATATATTATAAAATTCAATCATAGTCTATTTAATTTTTAACTTCCCTTTTTTTATATAAGTATATATTTTAAAATTATAAAACATAAAACAGCGCGCTGCTTAATTAAGTATGTTCCTTTGTTACCTACAACACTAAGTGTTTGGTAACCAAATTAATTATTGTATCTAATTTTTAAGTAAATAAAGTAAAAAAAAAAAAAAAAAAAAAAGTGTGCAACGTTTCATTAAAATCTTTTATTTACAAGCAAGAGCTGTGAACCTAGCTCATACCGCTTAGCTTAGCAAACGTACAACGGGCCTACATGCCCAAGTAAATGTGGAAATCTTACATTTTGTTTCAATACCTACTAGATTTTTTAAATTTTATTTGTATTTTTCTATCTGTTTCGCTGAAGTATTCAATATAAAATGAAAATAATTTTGAACATACACAGACGCGTGCCGCATTTGAATTTTGTACGGAAAGGCAAGTGCTGCTTGAGTTTTCTTTGAAAATGCAGTGTGTGGAAAGGCTAAATGAATGTAAAAGCAAATTAGTATCAAAAAATTAACTAATTACGATGAGAATACATGTATATCTGTCAATGCTATTGCACTGTACTATAATTTAATTGTTGTCGGAACATACAGAAAAATGACACCAATTTTGAAATCTGTGAACAATGTTTGAAATATTCAAATTCCTCTTATTGAATTTTCTACAAATTATATAAAAATAAAATATTTTTTAGTCGTGTAATTATTAATGAGGCTTTCTCAGTTTATCCATTTATTCAGCATTTTCATACCATCATCATTACCAGTATATATTATTATGTATTTCAATGAAAACCAATTAAGCTTTCATACATAAGTATGTACATCTATATCTCAACTCGTATACGAGATACGAGTACTCGTACATGTATAGTTTACTTTATTATTATTTTTTGTGTTAACATATTACTCGTATATTGAATATGTGTACATTATACTCTCAATGGAATTTTATAAAAACAAAAACAAAAATTAAATGAAACTTTTGGAAATTGAATTACAAACACAAAACTTACAAAAAAATGTCGAAAACGGAAAATTCTTTAGAAAAGTTTCTAAAAATTTTAATTTCTTCCGAAAACATAAAAAACAACATTAAAATCTATAAAACTACCAGCAAAAATGCTTATATGGTACATAGCGAAATGATTTCCATTTTTGGCTTAAATTTTTAATTTTCATTAATACTGTGTTTTATGAGTAAAATTATTTTTTAAATTGAGGAATTTTCTTTATGAACAAAAATTATTATTATTATTATTGTATTACTTTTGTTATTTTCGTTTCTTTGTGTATACAAAAACGAATTTAACAATAACAACCGAACACCGAAAAGTTGTTCATGTTACATAATTTGCAAAGTATGATTTTCTTCAACATATTTTTGTATAAAGTTTGGATGTTTTGTTCAAAATCGTATTGTTATGCGATTACAACAATTTTCCTTTTCTATAATATTTCTGTCATGAAACTGTGTTTTCTTTAAATTTATTTTTGTTTGCAGAAATTTTAATTGCAGATTCAAGCGCTATAGAGAATGTTGGAAATGTGTGCAGTTGGAAAATGCGATGGGTATGACCGACAAATAAAGTATGTTAGGCGTTACCGTATGATCAAAAGGTGTGTGTGTGTGTCAGACGTATAGCTAAGTGCTGCTGATTTGATGCAAACAATCTGATTCTGCATCAACCCGCAATTACAGCAGGCGTATTATGTGTTAAATACAAACATGTCAAATATGACAATGGCTAATATTTTCACAGCATTTGACTAGTATTTTCAGTTATTATACAATGTACTATTTCAGGTTCCTTAATTGTTGGACTTTGAATTAGCATGTTGCGAACTGAACGCAATCGGTAACTTTAATTTTACACGGCAACATAAATTAAATGTTATTTTCGTCTTTTTTTAATTCCTTTATATAATCAGGCATCACAATTTTATCTGTTATTACAAACAATATCTAATTATATTTATATTAATTAAAAAGTTTGTTCTTGGAGAACAAGTAAATTCATAAGTATACGAATTACTGATAATTTTAATTCAGTTTATTATTTATTAAACGGTCTGATACGACCACGTACTTGATTATTACACGACTAGCTGAATTACCCCGGCGTTCCACTGGAGAAATTAGACTTATTTTGAACTCAAAATGTTTTGCAGGACATCTCTTGATGACGCTAATAATCATGTATGACAACAATTAAGGGAGTGAAGACAGCATCACCTTCCCATTGTCCCTCGGCTGTGGGTGCAAAGGAGGCTTCGGCTATAGCTGTGTGCACCTCGTCAATTCTTGGTAGGCGCATCCACGTCGCGGGGGATGGGCACTGCTTGCAGTGGCTAAGTTATGCGTGGGACCTAGTATTGGGATATTGGGATATATATTTTATATAAATATAAATCTACTTCAAAATAAGGTAACTGAGCTTGAAATATTATTATCATCTTTTAAAATGAAAATCGATAGTATTGTGCTAACTGAAACCTTTTTATTTAAATCAGAAATAAACTTCATTACACTTAACAATTACTTTGGTTATCATAATACGCGTGAACAACGGATTGGTGGAGGTGTCTCAATATATGCTCATCGTGATCTCAATTTTTTGTTAGTGGATTCTAAAACTTGTGATGAAAATGAGAGTATTGTAATTTATTCTAAAAAATTAATTATATCCATAATTGGTATCTATCAACCACCACATACTTCGTTGAAAAGCTTCTTGTCATTTCTCGATAATCCATTGTCCTTAAGTAAAACTACAAATAAAACCCAAATCGTTATCGGCGGTGACTTTAATACTAACTTATTAGCTGATAGTAACAGTTCATTGTGCAACTATAAATCCACCCTGTTATTAAATAATCACTATATCATAAATAATAACGGGTGATTTTTTAAGAGCTTGAGAACTTTTTTTTAAAAAAAAACGCATAAAATTTGCAAAATCTCATCGGTTCTTTATTTGAAACGTTAGATTGGTCCATGACATTTACTTTTTGAAGATAATTTCATTTAAATGTTGACCGCGGCTGCGTCTTAGGTGGTCCATTCGGAAAGTCCAATTTTGGGCAACTTTTTCGAGCATTTCGGCCGGAATAGCCCGAATTTCTTCGGAAATGTTGTCTTCCAAAACTGGAATAGTTGCTGGCTTATTTCTGTAGACTTTAGACTTGACCTAGCCCCACAAAAAATAGTCTAAAGGCGTCAAATCGCATGATCTTGGTGCCCAACTTACCGGGCCATTTCTTGAGATGAATTGTTCTCCGAAGTTTTCCCTCAAAATGGCCATAGAATCGCGAGCTGTGTGGCATGTAGCGCCATCTTGTTGAAACCACATGTCAACTAAGTTCAGTTCTTCCATTTTTGGCAACAAAAAGTTTGTTAGCATCGAACGATAGCGATCGCCATTCACCGTAACGTTGCGTCCAACAGCATCTTTGAAAAAATACGGTCCAATGATTCCACCAGCGTACAAACCACACCAAACAGTGCATTTTTCGGGATGCATGGGCAGTTCTTGAACGGCTTCTGGTTGCTCTTCACTCCAAATGCGGCAATTTTGCTTATTTACGTAGCCATTCAACCAGAAATGAGCCTCATCGCTGAACAAAATTTGTCGAGAAAAAAGCGGATTTTCTGCCAACTTTTCTAGGGCCCATTCACTGAAAATTCGACGTTGTGGCAGATCGTTCGGCTTCAGTTCTTGCAATGTCAAAGCATACTGAGCATCTTTCTCTTTGACACCTTGTCTGAAATCCCGCGTGATCTGTCAAATACTAATGCATGAAAATCCTAACCACAAAAAAATCACCCTATAAACGATTTATTTGCTACTAGGATTAATTCGACATCCAAAACGACTATAGACCATATTTTATCGAAGGTTAGTGAAACTTTTTATATATACTACGGGGATACTAGTCTCAGTGAACATCGATACTTCATTATAAAATATGTTTTAACAAAAAGTTCTATTTACTTAACACGATCTAGAAGCATCGTTAATTACGAGTGTCCTAAAGTCGATCGATAAAGAATATACTCAAAATGTTACTACCAAAATAAAAACGTCAGCATATAAAAAACCATGGCTCACTCCAGAACTAGCAAAACTTGCATCACTTCGTGATAAATACTATAAACTACAAAAGAAATATGCGTTAAATTCAGATTTTGCTATGAATTTCAAAAGTTTAAATACTCAACTGAAAAAACTGATTAGGAATACGAAAAAAAATTATTACACCACCAAATTCGAAAGCAACATAACTAAACCTAAACAAATTTGGAGTTTGGTCAATGAAATATTGACAAATCACCCGTCTGTACGAAAAAGAAACTGTCATAATTCTGATATCAGTCTGAAAATAAATGGCATACTAGTTTCGGACCAGTTTCGAGTGGCAAGTGCGCTAAATGAATTATTTGCGGACATAGGACCACAAATTTCCAGCTCACTAATGCCACATTATTATGTTCCCATTCCACGGGTGATTAAAACAAGTCTAATCACCGCCCCTCTTGTTACTAATGATAAAACCGCTAATTTAGTGAACAAATTAAATTCAACATGCTCATCTGGATATGACTGTATTTCTACACTACTAATAAAACAATTGGGCCACATAGTTATTCCTTTGTATACCAAGTATATTAACAAATGCCTCGAAGAAGATAATTTTCCAGATTTTCTAAAAATTGCTCGTGTCACGCCTATCTTCAAAACTGGTGATTCCTGCTTCCTTAACAATTACCGTCCAATCTCTATCTTACCGGTATTTTCTAAGGTTTTTGAACGAATAATCCACTCTACTCTAGTAGAGCATTTAAACTTTAACAACCTAGTTAACACCAATCAGTATGGCTTCACTACAAACTCCATCACAGTTGCTGCTGCCTTAAATCTCGTAGAACTAGTATATAAATCTCTGGAAGGTAAAAATGCTACGTCATGCTTGTTTCTAGACTTAAGGAAAGCGTAAATCATGATATTTTGTTGAATAAACTTATTAGTTTTGGAATTTCCGGTAGGGCAATACAATTACTAAACAGCTACCTAAATAACAGACAGCAATATGTTCGACTGGGTAACTTCGAATCATGCAAAGTAAACATTACAACAGGTGTTCCCCAAGGATCAATTTTAGGTCCGATCCTCTTTTTAATATAATGGGTGTTTTTTTAGGAGGTTTGTTTTTCCGATAGATGTCGTTTTATTTTATGACAGTTGTTTTGACAGCTCAAAGTGGCATTTCTACTCAGTATTGTTTGGCAAATCATTATGAATAGGTTAACTCCAGAACAACGTTTTCAAATCGTGGAAATTTATTTTCAAAATCAGTGTTCAATTAAAAATGTTTATAGAGCACTTCGTGAATTTTATGGTGCACATAATCGTCCGTCAGAGACCACCATAAAGAACG
This sequence comes from Nephrotoma guestfalica, assembly GCA_963691935.1. NCBI lineage: Eukaryota > Metazoa > Arthropoda > Insecta > Diptera > Tipulidae > Nephrotoma > Nephrotoma guestfalica. The sequence goes on from OY829914.1 coordinate 169,463,773, forward strand.
TAATTACCAAATTTCGGTCTACATTCACTCTTTTGGATGCCAAGCCACCGACAAGAATGAGAAGAGTTCGTACAGAAGAAAATATTGCTGTCGTTGAGGCCAGTGTCGAAGAAAACGACAATTTATCGATTCGTCGTCGTGCTCAGCAAATTGGACTTTGTCCATCGACTTTATGGAAAATTTTACGTAAAGATTTGGGTTTGGTGCCATACAAAATTCAATTGGTGCAAGAATTAAAGCCACACGACCATCGTTTGCGCCGTGAATTCAGTGATTGGTCGTTAAATCAATTGAACGAAGATCCATTTTTTTACCGTAAAATTCTCTTCAGTGATGAGGCGCATTTTTGGTTAAATGGATACGTCAACAAACAAAATTGTCGCATTTGGAGCAAAGATAATCCACACGCCGTTCTAGAATTACCAATGCATCCTGATAAATGTACTGTTTGGTGCGGTCTATGGGCTGGTGGGATCATCGGTCCATATTTCTTTAAAAATGAGGAAGGACGACGCGTTACCGTGAATGGAAATCGATACAGAACCATGTTAAATGAGTTTTTGTTGTCAAATCTTGAAGATATGGATATGAATGAAATGTGGTTTCAACAAGATGGTGCCACTTGCCATACAGCACGTGAAACAATCGACTTATTGAAAGAAACTTTCAACGACAACATTATTTCGAGAAATGGTCCGGTGAATTGGCCTCCGCGTTCGTGCGATTTGACGCCACTCGATTACTTTTTGTGGGGATACGTGAAGTCATTGGTTTATGTGGATAAACCTCAATCGATTGACGCTTTGGAAACCAATATTCAACGTGTCATTGCTGACATACGCCCTCAAATGCTTGAAAAAGTGCTGGAAAATTGGACCTCCAGAATGACATTTGTGAAAAATAGTCGTGGTAGCCATATGCCAGAAATTGTGTTTAAATGTTAAATGCCAAAAAATTATCTACCAAATAAAAAAAAATTTTGGTCATTTCATAATTTTATATGTGTTTTATTCAAAAAAAAAATCGGCAACCTCTTAAAAAAACACCCTTTATATATACTCGTAAATGAAATCTTTGACTTAAATCTCAAGGGGAAAATTCAAATGGTTTTTTCTATCAATATTGTGAAAATGGGACACGAATGATGATTTTCTTCATGTTTTCCAAAATTTATAACTTTTTCAATTTCAATTTTACTCTCAATTGGAAATTTTGGTATTTTCTCCAATAGGATTTTTATCCAATTGGCATTCCCAAATAAGCTACGAACCCGATTTATTGTAAAACAATCAAATAACAAAAATCCTATGGCTGTTCACAGGGTCACGTTTATACTGTTGGATAGCTCAAAGATTCGACTTTCGATAGTTCTGAACAGAGTCCAAATGTGATGAGATTTACTGTGCCTTATACGACTTAGAAGTTTCACGTATTTGAACAAATTTTCAAATTTTATTTCACCGATCCAAGAGATGTTCACGGGATCTCAACTACATGGTCAGTGACTAGTAAGGAGTACAGAGTTGTGCCACTAAACAGTAACGTGTGAAAAATCAATATACCAGATTCCGATGCATATAGAGCACTAGCCCCAAAGCTCAATGAGGAAGGTAAAGAATGGTTCACATGCGAAGATAAAAACAACCGTGCAATTAAGGTTATGGCCAGAGGCCTTCATCCAACGTGTAAGAAGGAGGATATAATGGAGAGACATAAGATCTGCAAATAGAAGGTGCAGTAAATATCCTAAAACAAGAAAGGAGTGAGAACGATGAAGTAAAAAAGAGGGCTTCCACTCTTTATGCTTACTTTTAATAAAAAGGAGAAAGTTGAAAACATTTTTAACATCAAAGCAATTCTAAATATGGGGGTTTTAGGACCTCTAAAGAAGAACACGAGACTAATACATCAATGCAAAAAATGCTAACTGTTGCAAAACAATCTAATCCAGTAAACACAAGCGTATCACATCTCATTATATTACGATTACAATAAACTAAAATTAAACATATACAAAAAATATTTTTTATCAAACTTTATTTATAAATTTTAATTTAACGTCACATATCTTGTTTGTATTTCTCAATTAATTTTTGATCAGCTGTTCACATTATGTATACTTTATTCCATCTACAATGTAAGAGACACAAATTAATTTGAAATTAGTTACATACATACATTATAAAATTAATACACCTTTTATTAGTATCAATTCACTTCAAGCACTATTTTTATAAACTTATATTTAGTACGATTATTTCTTGTACACAATTTAAATAATGCAATTTGTATTTGTGATGTCAAATTACAAGTTGACAAACAGTACAAATTAAACCGATAGCGAGGATGTTCACAATGTAAAGTAGAATTATAAATTATAAATTAATTATAAATTATGTAGATTGAATTTTATATTGTATGTGTCATCTACTTTAATTTATAAAACAAAATATTTATAAGTTGCTATAAAAATATTGTTACAAACTGTTATAAAAGATTGTTATAAATTTATTATAAATGTCAAAATACGAGAAAATAAAAGAAACCTCTTAATCATCAACTTTCGAGCTGAACGCATCTTTGAAAATAAATTCGCATAAAATCACCAAAAATTTTTATTTTCCTACAGAATTCAGACTTGGACAAATTCTACACTAACGTTTGCACCACACTCAAAAATATTGCGGTCGGGAGCCTAGATGGGTAAAATGTGCTGAAAAAACACAACACAAAAGAGTGCAAGGAAAGTAGAAACAACCCTGCAAAATGCATAAACTGTAAAGGTAGCCAAAGAATTCCAAAGGCTAAGAAACAAAATGTACCAGTTTCCTCAAAACTCTAAGTTACAAGAGAGAAATCAAGTAAAACCCAAGCGAAGCCAATTCCACTAGTTATAGGTATAGGGCGGAAAACGTAATCGCAAATTATACAACAATCATCTAATGCTATTACTGATGACCCTCTTGAAAGGATATGTAGAAGCATAGAAGCCATAAATGCTAGGCTAGGAAAGCAAGAACGAGGTCTAGAAGCTTTATTTAAGCCTCTATAAAAGCAAGAAACCCCGAACGGCAACAGCCCTCTTATATTAAAATGAGCAGAACATTAAATATTGTCACCTGGAATGCGAACGGACTAGCGCAGCATGTTCCAGAGCTAGAAATTTCTCTAAATTTAGAAAAAATAGGTATACCTCTTATAACGGAAAGCCATTTGACAGAAACATCATTTATTAAAATACGTGATTATGAATGTTATCATGCTGTTCACCCAGTAGGAAAAGCGAGAGGAAAGTCTTCAGTAATAGTGAAAAAGAATGTCATCATTATGAAGAACCTGGTATCGAAGAAGAAAGTATGCAGTTAAAACCTTAAAAGTTGAAACTAATAATAATAATGAATACAGTATTTCCTATATCTACTGCCCTCCACGCTATAATCTAAACAAAGTAGATTCGGCAAACTCTACACCACTAAGATCCAGTTTTATTATTGGTGATGACTTTAGTCCAAAAAACACCTAGTGGGAATCAAGACTTACAACCCGTAAAGAAAAAAGAGCTTTTCGAAGCAGGTCGGGTAAATAACTGGGAGTTCCATTCTGGAAGTAAACCAACATATTGGCCTGCTGATATAAATAAAATACCAGATCTCATTGATTTCTGGTAACGAAAGGAGTTTTCCAGGAGTACATGTGTCTCGAAAATAGCGAGGGAATATATTCTGACCTGTTATCATGAAATAATTGAAGGGCAAACAAACCTTCAAGTGCCAATTAAAATATCGGTACAATTGGAAGACGAGCTGGGGGTACTTAAGAGTACTATTCAACAAGCAGCACGCGAAATTTCTCCTACTAATCATACCGAATCCCGTAGGAATCAAAATTATCCACTTGACGACAGGGAATTAGTTAGAGAGAAACGGAAGGCACGAAAGACCTGGCAATGGACACGCGCCCCGGAAAACCTAAAAATTCTCACGTATCTGTGCATTAAACTAACAACTCATAACATAAATTAAGAACGAAACTATTAACAAGTACTTAAGTTACGATTTAATTACTGGCAAAATCGTACAAACCATTCCCGAGAAGGGATTACGAAAATAGGTTCAAATAATCAATGCTGCCTTCAGACTAAAATATGTCTCACGACAGTGGAAGGTTGCTGAAGTAATTATGATTCCTAAACCAGGCAAACCAGCAAACGACATAAAGTCGTACAGACCAATTTCAATACTTCCTGTCATTTCAAAATTATTTGAAAAATTACTGCCCAAGAGGCTCACGCCAATAATAGAAGAACGAAATTTAATTCCACCACACCAATTTGGATTTCGGAAAAATCACTCTACCATAGAACAAGTTCACAGAATAACGGACATAATAGAGGACACTCTTGAGAAAATGAAAATATGCTCCAGTATCTTTTTAAATGTAGCACAAGCTTTCGACAAAGTTTGGCACCAAGGACTTGAATTTAAGTTGCATCGAGATCTACGAGTACCTAAGCAGTTCTATCAAATTCTTAAATCTTACATTGCAGATCGGCATTTCCGTGTAAAATATAACGGAGAGTACTCTGAACTAAAGAGAATGGCAGCAGACATAGCACACGGTAGCGTACTGGGTCCTATAATGTATATCCTGTACACCAGAGATATGCCAAATACAGAAGGTGCTACCATAGCAACATTTGCAGACGATTCAGCTATTCTGGCAACTGGAAAGATTATATCAGAAGCAACGACAAAATTTCAACAAGCAACCAACTCAGTGAGTAGCTTGTAACGATCCGTTGGTAGTATGAGTGGGTCAGGCTTTGAAAAACATTTCAAAATAATACTCGATCATTAACAGAATTGAATGGTTAGTTTACTCAGAGGGTTGAAGCCTGGCGGTGGAATCTTGCCAGCTAATACTCAGTGGAAGCTTATAAGTATAACCGTGCTCTACCGCCAAAGGAAAGGATATTAAAAATTGGGGAAAAAATGGAATGGAAAACTAACTCAAGCAACGATATGTAGATATATGCAAGTGGAACGTAATTCAAGGCCGGTTCCAAATAAAAATACAGCGAAACCCCTTGTCATGACCATCGATTGCAAACATAGATGGGAAGTGCATGTTAAAAAGTAAAAACAAGAATTGAACATCAAATATAGGAAAATGTATTGGCTAATAGATAAATACTTAAACTTTGTTGGACACCACCAATGCAGTAAGAAGACTTCAAAGACCTTAGTAACCTTTAGAACTGGGCAGTTCTATTTAATTAGGACAGAGAAATATAATAAATTATATAAATTCAAACGGGAGTAACCATTAGGTTACTGCCCGTCAACTCTGAATCTTTATTTAAGAAAGATAAATTATTAAATGATTTGTAAACCAGTTGTAAAATAACAATAAAAAAACCTTCCCATTTTTGCAGAGAAGTGATAACAATCTTATTTTGGAGATACTTGCCTTGAATGTAAATGTCTCCCTACAGGAGAGCATGGGAAAATTATTGTTCATTCTGTAATGATACCTACCTGTCCTATTTGTGAGGTTCAATGCTTTTGGCGCTTCTTACCCATTTTCAAATAGTTACACTCCCTTCATACGAACGTTCATTATGCTTGATTTCACATTCTTTCACTGGGGAAAATAAAGTATTAGTAATCTGAAAATTGTCAACCTCGAGATTTTTGTAGATTTACCATTCGCTCTATCGCCAATGTCAAAAAAGTGTTTGTTTTTTTAAATTTCTGTGTGAGCTATTTATTTATTGATCAACATAACAATTTTGGTAGAGGCAAATCACATATGGAAGCATTATAAATAAACAACGATAAGAAAAGAATAATATTCCATTAGGCATAAAAATCTAAAATTGTTTCAAAACCAAATCCACTCCATGCTAATACTCTTCATATTGAACTCAAGCTGATTTATTATAGAGCTTACTGCTAGAAGTGAATCCTTACAGACTACATAAAAAATAATAATACGTTATTTAAATTAAAAAAACACTTAATATATGTTCGAAATCCAATTTTTGTTTATTGAAAATGAAAGTTGGTGACCACCACAGCTCCTGTGGCCTACATCCAAACATCAAAACTGTTGATAATTTTTCTTGATAAAAGCAGTTCAATGGACTCAGTTTTAGCTCGAATGTTGTTCTTAAAATCTTGAATTATTTGTGAATCATTCCTAAACACTTTAATTTTTAAGAAACCCAAAGAAAATAATTTAACGGTGTCAAATCGCATGATCGGCTAATTTACATCAGAGTTTAAAATTAAATTTGCTCGTTTCTCGTAAAATAAAAAAACATCAAATGGCATGTCCCCACCACACCCCAAGCGGTTTTTCTGGAAATTACCTACTTAAACTTTTTTCATAAATTGTGAGACTCCAGTGATTTTGTTTTGGCTGAACTTGGTTGACCGGAACTGGCAGCCTCCAAACGAGCTTTTTCTTGTTTTGCAAATACTTTAAAAAGTATATACGATATACCAATATATACCACAAGAAAACCGATTAACAAGATCGTACAGTGGCCTGTCGACAACGCCTGATAAATCAATCAATTGTTTAATTGGTGCACCGGGGGAGCTGCGATTGAATTTCATTCTTTATTTTATTGAAGTCCTCATTCTCGAGAGCTAAGATTGCATAGTCGCAAAGCGAATCTTGATTTTTGAAGTCGTTTGAAATATTTGAATAAATGTACAGCGTCATGAAAATATGGCTGCAATTGAAAAAAAATCATGCGGGAACGATATCTCACATGTTATGAGATCAATTGGAAATTTCCCGTTACCCGTATCCAAAACCTGACTGTTATCACGTTCCAAAGATGAGACGCTTTCAGGCAGGCATTTAGTTCATCAGTGGGTGATGTTTGTGGAATGACTGGCAAATTTTAACAAAGATATCCTGCTAGCAGTATAAGAGCTCCTCCTGCCATTGGCCGGTTATTTTTCACAAATCGCACAAAGTATGATCAAGTGATTTTTATGTGCCATGGTACATCCATCAGATGCACACTGTATCAGACTATTTTGTTATAACATTTGGTGTTTGACAGGGAGATGCACTCGCGCCTGTGCTATTTAATTTGGCGCTTAAGTACGTATATTTAATAAATCAGGCCAAATTCTTGGATATGCAGATGATGTCGTGGTTCTTGGCAGAAATCAAGGACAATTTCATACCACTAGATCGCTGTACAAGAAAACTTGGTTAGGAGGTGAACAGTATAAAACCAAAATTTTTAGCAACACCCAGAAACATCTCCGTGGCAAATTTCAGACTTGGCGTTGATAATTTTGATAACGTTGACAACTTTAAATACCGTGCTCGAGAGTTATAACATCGTTGAATGATATGCAGGCAGAAATAAAAGCCCGAATCGCTGTTGGTCAACGAGTTTTCTGCGTCCAATCATAATTATTGCGATCTAAACATCTTTTCTTTCACTTTATAAAATACTCATACGACCTGCGAGAGCTTTCGGAAGCGAGAGCTAAACCATGACCTCTAACTATTGTGGATTGCGATCTACCTTCGAAAGGAAGGTCATTCGTTCTACGTTTGGTCCAGTTAAAGAGTGAACAAAGAATATCGGATTCGTATGGACCACGAAATAAAGCAACTTCTCAGCGATATCACCAGATTCATGAAATCCAGTCGAGATAAATGGCTCTGCCACAACGGATGATTAATAAAGTGCTCCATGAACAACGATCCGGTGCGCGTCCTAGAGGTAGACCCCGCTTGCACTAGCATGACGACGTCGAACAAGACGCTAGGTAGGATGTCGAAAATGGAGGAGCAGAGCGATGGATTGAGACGGATAGAGGACCATAATGAAAAGTGAAAGCTGGAGAGAGAGTGAGGTACATTCATCCCAAATAATAAATTTGCATGTTTTAAATACTGTGGCAATTTCTGAATTTTGCAAGAAAATGAAGTGCTTGATTGAAATTTAATGGTAGTTTAAGAATTTAATGTGCGCCTTCCATTTTTTATTCAATTCCAGATGAAGCAAAAGCGAGTTCTGTTTAATTTCGGCGAGTATCAAATTAAGAACAAATGTTTTTCCAGTGCCTCCGGGTGGACCAAGAAAAATAATTTCTCCATTACCGTTTGCTATGACTTTGTTATTAATAGACATGCATCTTCAAGCTGCAAGCTTCATCATTTTAAATGCCGGAAAACAGATTGCAAATGGTAAAAATTTAATTTTAAAACATAATAAATATTTTTGAGTCAATCAATGTGTTTCGACGGATCGATTCTTATGAGAAGGTCTCCGCTAAATCCAAAGACAATCCCTCGGATTGGAGGGTGCCACTAATTTCTTATAAACGCTTTTCTCAGCGCATTCTCGTGAAAAAAAGTTTAAAAATAAGGTGGAAATTTAAAAAAAATTATTATTTTTAAAAATTCCTTAGACTCCAGGGTGAACTCCTTCAACAATACCGTACGGTTGGTTCTGGACATGCAACTTATATATGGCAAAAAATTTTGTTAACCGGAAGTGACAGCTTTCTAGGAGGTTTTCCATTTTTTTCGTAAAGTTTCATAAAGTACAGCATTTATGAAAAAACATTTCTAAATTAAGTTTGAAACAAAATTTATTCAGAACATCTTTGATAAATTGATAATCTTAATTTTACCAAAATTCGTCATCTATACGGTACAGGCGGACGATTGAATATTCGAAATAAAACTTCATACTTAACCAGTTCCCATTAATTGGGAGATCTTTGCAAGATTTGGTGGTAATCCTAAAAAACCTTAAAAGATTGAAATAAATTTAAATATTAAATTTTCAACTTAGGATGACCTACTTGGTTTTCTAAAATTTAAGCGAGAATAATGAATTTTTGGTGTATTGGTCACAACATATTCACTCCTTCCCGTTTTATTATAGCAAAATATTTTATTTCGGGAAAATCTACTATTACGAGTATTTACATAAATACGAGTAAGTTGTATTCCAAGCGGAGTTTGTTCACCGAATCAATACCAACTTACGAAATCGAGTGGAACTGCCCTACCATAGGTACTATGATGAGTGAATCTTTAAGTGAATTATTTAAATTCAAGCAATTTTGTTCACATGCAGAAACAACAGGACTGTAAAATGTGTAGCTTAAACTGACACATTTTTAAAAATACCATCACCCAAGTTTAATGATAATTACTAAAAGGGACTACTCTCCACGTATTACATATAGCATTTAATATTTAAATTTACTTAAACTAAAATTACCATTTTATCAAATACTCAAAGATGGTGTATAAATTATGTATAAATAATTAGTATGCTATTCCATTAAAACCGTAATTTGACCTATAAAATAATTTAAGATTAATTCGTATTTTTTTGTTCCAATGAAATTTAATCGTAAACTTAATTCTTTTATAGTTGATAAAAGTTCAGTACAGTCGCTGAAATTTTTAAATCCATTTTTCATGTTTTATGGTTAGTAATAAAAAAAATTGTTTATTGAACTTTTCAATTTTAATTATAAAATTTAAAAAAAAATTTAAAAGTTGTATTGACAAATGTTAACAGAACTTTGAGTTGTTTTTATGAACTTGTTTATCACAAAAATAAGTGCTAAAAATTCTGTTTAAAACTTTAATAAGTTTGATTGATTTTAATTACTCGTTCTATACTACAGTAGCTTGTCCTCAATTCTCGCCTTCATTGAAACTTTCAACATAAGTGTGTGATACGCAAAGCACATTTACTAAATTTTTTTGGGTTGAATTTATTGCCACAAAAAAAGCAACGAAAACGAAACGAAATGTAACGCGCAAATAAAATAATAAGATATTTTATGAATATTCAAAAATAAAAGAATATTCAGGAAGAATTAAATAAAAGAATAAAAGAAAAGTTTGCGACCAAGGAAAATCTGGATTAAGATTTACTGAATATTAAAAGTAAAACGAAATAAAAAAACTTTAATGGGAGTCTTGCTACTTTGCCACATCTATTTGCGTCTTCATTGTGCTTGTTACTTTTTCTTTTTTCCAAAATATAATTCCTTGCTACTTGTGTTTTGGTTTTATATTTCCTACATCATCTTGCTAATCAAATTTTATTACGCTTTTTTGAAGAAATTAAAAGCTTACCCAATTTTGGATACAAAAAAAATCAAATTTAAAAAGTTAATTTAACAAAAAATTATAAATAAATTACAATATTTTTCTGCCTGGTTGAATAATTACTTTTTTATGGTCGCCACAGCTTACGGAAATGGATCACCAAACTTTTGTGTAATTTGAAACATTTAACCGAAATCGAGTGAAAATTTTGTGACAATTCATATTTGTCGAACAATTACACTTGACTTGAACCATAATATTATTTTGTACTTGTTACATTACAATTCCTTTTTAGTTTCTTCTGCGTGGTACAAAACGTAGGAGTGAATATGTTGTTCCCAACACCCGACATTCTTTTACCACGAATGTATACATAGATCTCAACAACACACCACTCTTGATTTCTAAAGCGAAAAATTAAATTACTGCATGTTTGGTAAAACTCTCTTGTCTATTGAAAAAATTATACCTGCTTAAATTTCATAAAACCAACAAGGTCAATCCTTGGTGGTTGAAAATTTAAAGTTTCTAATTTCTGTAAATGCTAAACTATTCAACATCATTAGAAAAATAGAAAAGCTCGCATTGAAGCTGTCACTTCTGGTTCACAAATTTTCGGTTAAATGTTTTTAATTTAAAATTATTGTAGTTTCCGATAACATTTAAAAAATTAGATCTGAACTAATTTTGTTTGAAATTTAATTTACAATCGTTTATTTTTCGTAAATGCAATAAACTTTTCAAAATATTTGCAAAAAACAAGAACGACCAAAAATCACTGTTATTTCCCACTATGTTAAAAAAGCTTAAATATGAAGTTTCATTCCTATCGATCAATCCCTCTGGGCTGTAAAGGCGGCCGAATTTTTATAGAGTATGTTTCGTCTTCCGTCAACACGAACACATTAGAATGCACTGACATATACATACATTTATCATAAATATAGGGTGGGCTAAATACATTTTTTTTAAATGCAATAAAACAAAAAGTTCTCAATATTTTTTCAAATTTATTTTTTCATTTTAAAGAACAATCCTTCCGATTGATTATGGAATACTATTTCATTCACATGACTGCCTCGGCTGGCCTTGACGTACCCCATACGGTCGGTCCCGTTTTTGAGCACATTTTCGATGGTATGCGGCATTATGTCTTCAATGGCAATACGTATATTGTTCTTGAGAGCGTCAATCGTTGCTGGTTTATCGGCGTAACACTTATCATTGACGGCACTCCAAAGATAATAGTCCAACGGCGTCAAATCACAGCTCCGAAGCGGCCAAACACATCAGCGTTTCGGCTGATAATTCGATCTTCGAAGACAGTGCGCAAAAGATCAATTGAAACGTGTGCTGTGTGGCACGGAGCGCCGTCTTGTTGAAATAAAATGTTGCCCTTCCTCCTCTTCAAGTGCCGGGAATAAAAAATTGTTTATCATGGCGCGGTAGCGCTCACCATTGACTACGGCGGTTCCTTGCACATTTTCAAAGAAAAATGGCCCAATGATGCCATCGGACCAAAATCCGCACCAATCAGTCACTCATTGAGGATGCATTGGCTTCTTTACGAACACGTGCTGGTTCTCTGTGCCCCAAATACGACAATTCTGCTTGTTTACATAGCCGCCAAGATGGAAATGCGCCATTGACATTGAGTGTCTTTTTAGTTATTTTTCCTGTCGGTATGATGAGGTTTGCATTTCGGGTAATTTCAATTTCAAGAGACTTTATTTTCTCGTAGCTATTTAAATGTCTTAAATAGCATTAATCTTTCAGTTTATAACACTGAAGCGCCCACTCACTCTTATACAACCGCATAAGATGGTTGTTCTTATTCTCTCATTGATCATGTTATCGCTTCTGCTGATAATTCCATTTGTTTTTTCAATCAATTGTCTCTTGGTATTGGTTCTCATCACGATCTCCTTGTTTAATGTTAATTACTACTCTCGTTCTAAACCTAAAAGTTTCAGCTTTAGTTATTTTTCGAAAATTGATGAATCTCACCTTTCACAATTTGTGGCTCTATTTGTTAATAATTGCTTTCCTCTCACTACTGTTTATTTTAGACCTAGATCCGCCCCCTTGGATGACGCAAGAGATTTCGAATGCTATTTCTGTTCGTTTTTCCAAATATCGTCTATGGAAAATGAGCCCTAATTCTTGGCCTTATCTAGCTTATAAGCAAGCTCGAAATAAAGTGGTAAGTTTAATTCGTATCGCTAAGCAAAATTGTTTCAACAATAAGTTAGATCCCTCACTTCCTTCTAAGATATTTTGGCGTAACGTTCGCAATTTGGGCCTTGATAGTTGCAAAGGGGGTGCTCCGGTAAATTTTAAAGCAAATGATTTTGACCATTACCTAAGTAATTCTAGTTCCATCCATGATATTTCCAATATTGATCTAGTCGGAATCCCTAAATTCTTTTCGTTTGCAAATATATCCATTGCCGATTTGCATTCTGCAATATAGGAAGTTAAATCGCAATCCACTGGTCTAGGTATGGTTAGTTTAAAATTTGTTAAGCGTATTTTTCCTAATGAACCAAGGTACTTGTTACATATTTTTAATTTTATTTTAACGATCTCTTTTTATCCCGCTCAGTGGAAGTTGAGTAAAATTATTCCTGTTCCTAAAATTAACAATCCTTTTGAGCTTTCCCATTTCCGCCTTATAAGTATTTTAAGTTCTCTGTCCAAGGCGTTTGAATTGGTAGTAAAAAACCAAATTCAATCTCATATTGATAGCTTTAATTTGCTTAGTATTTTTCAATCGGGTTTTAGATGATTTCACGGTACTACCACTGCTTTACTGAATGTTTGTGATGATATTCGTCGTAGTATGAGTAAAAGAGAAATGACTTGCCTTACTTTGTTGGATTTTTCGAAAGCGTTCGATTCAATTAATCACCAAATTTTGTTTAATAAGCTTATTTCGAACTTTAATTTTTCTCTCTCTGCTGCTAAATTAATTTTAGATTATATTTCGGGTCGCTTTCAGGCAGTCTTTTTTGACAATTCGTTTTCTGACTTCTTACCTGTCTTCTTTTCATATTTTTGCTGATGATGTACAAATTTATAGGAGTAGTCGCTTAGATAATGATTCCATTAACTCTAATATTTCTCCTATTAATGATGATTTGGTAAGAATTTATAACCGGCTCGCACCTTCTTCCACATTTTCCATTTGGGGACGTTGTTTTGTTTGGTATGCTTCAGGAGAATATGAATGTTCTCCAAAGATGTTTCAATGCTTGTACTCGTTTCGTTTGTAGTATTAGAAAATATGATCACATTTCTCCCTTTTTGAATTTGATTCTGGGTTGTAATTTAGTTGATTTTTATGAACTTCGCGTTTGTCTTTTTATTTTTAAGCTTCTCAGGACTAAACAACCTTTATTCTTCAAATGTACGTTTACTTCCGCCTATTAGCCTGCGTAGGTCTCTAAATACTTCGTTTTCTGTTAGAGGTGTTTCTCTTTGGAATTCCATTCCATTAGATATTAAGAGATCGGCGCCGCTTAGATCTTTTAAAACGTGTTATTTAGCGTGGCGCGCTTGAAAGACAATACATGTTTAGTACTATTTTTATTATATTATAATATATTTAATATAATAATTTTTTATTTATTTATATTGTTGTTTTACGTAGTTTGTCAGTATTCACGTCTTTCAGTTTCCTCCGTAACAAATGAGCTTGAGCTCAACATGGAGGGTATTAGAATGGAGTGGATTTGTTTTTTGAAAAAATCTGAGGTCGTTATGCCTAATGGAAGTATTTTTTGTTGTTGATGTTCGTTTATAATGCTTCCATATGTGCTTTGCCTCTACTAAAATTGTTATGTCAGTCTATCAATCAATAAACTCTGTAATGGCAATCACCATTAATTGGCGATGGCACCTTTGTCTTTATTGTAACCTTACGTTGTTGAGGCACATTTACTGGATCGGGAGTTTTATTCGCTTTGCTTGTGAATGCTTTTAAAAATGTGTCATTTAATATTAAAAAAATGATGGCCGTATTGATATAAATCCCGTATTTAAACCGGAGAGAGGTGTTACTTGTTATAAATTATGCTGCTTTGGGCTAGATTTAAGTAAACTGTAAATTGATTGATTGTCAAAAATGCAACACGCGTAATGTAAAATGTCAACACAACTTGTTACTAATGCGTACATATTAATCATAGCATAGAGCTTTATTATTTAGTTATTAGCTCGTAAAATTAGCTTAATTCTGATAACCAATATATCGTTCTGATTCTGTTGTATACGTAAACACTCGACGGCAAAATATTTTTAAAGTATGCAAAAATTCATCGAAAATGTTATAGCAAGCACACGCCGTTCAAAAACATATTTTCAATTGACAAACGACATGACGTATTTCATTTTCACGTCTCTGGCCATACGATGTGACAAATAAAGTTAAATCAACAACTTTCATTATTCAAAATAATAAGGATAATAATTTGTTATGTTGATTTATGCTTTCTCTTCAAAAGCTTTGTAACTTGCAAACAAACACATACATACATATATTTAAAATAAATTTCTGTTTTTTTTACATCAAAATAAGAACGTACTCGTAGCAAAAAAACAGGAAATGAAAATTTAAAGTAATTTTCCAGCACAAATGCAAATAAATAACAAAACGAAAATGGATTCCGAGTAGAAAAAATAAAATTATTCATTCATTGACGTATTACCGTATGTAAGTTTTAAAGTTTAATGAAATTTATGTAAATAATCCTCAAACGTTACAGACGTACACGGTACACACAGAACGATATATGTACGAATTGCATTTAAATGTTCATTAGATGCACAATAACATTGTGGATATAAAATTAAATTACATTGTAGACTATTTATTTTACATTTGAGATTAATGAATTTCAAATCGACAAGGAATGTATTCGTATGTATATGCTACAAACACATAAACCAATCAACATAATTTTTGTGTAAACCTTGGAGAAAGATAATCTATATTCGAAATGACAGTAGACACTTAATAAAAAGTTGAATGTCACATTAATTTAAGTATTTTTCAAATACGCACACCATTCAATCAATAATCAATCAGCTAAGCTGAATTAAACAAAAAGTCTTGAGCGTTTAATGAAAAATCGGAAAATTTATTTTAATACTGCTTTGATTTTGATTTTTTTTATAGAATTAATCGGAAATGAAAAGTTTGTTTATTCAAAAAAATATAAGAAGAATAAATTTAAATCAAACATAATTATAAAATTTCCATTCTAATGGTTTTTAGTTTTGATTTAGCTATAAATTTTCAATTTTTTTTTGTTCATTGGGAAATATTTACGTTACTTCCTTTTATTTAAATTTTTTAACTTTAATATAAGTGGGGGGTAGGGTGTTTTTTTAGGAGGTTTGTTTTTCCGATAGATGTCGTTTTATTTTATGACAGTTGTTTTGACAGCTCAAAGTGGCATTTCTACTCAGTATTGTTTGGCAAATCATTATGAATAGGTTAACTCCAGAACAACGTTTTCAAATCGTGGAAATTTATTTTCAAAATCAGTGTTCAATTAAAATGTTTATAGAGCACTTCGTGAATTTTATGGTGCACATAATCGTCCGTCAGAGACCACCATAAAGAACGTAATTACCAAATTTCGGTCTACATTCACTCTTTTGGATGCCAAGCCACCGACAAGAATGAGAAGAGTTCGTACAGAAGAAAATATTGCTGTCGTTGAGGCCAGTCTCGAAGAAAACGACAATTTATCGATTCGTCGTCGTGCTCAGCAAATTGGACTTTGTCCATCGACTTTATGGAAAATTTTACGTAAAGATTTGGGTTTGGTGCCATACAAAATTCAATTGGTGCAAGAATTAAAGCCACACGACCATCGTTTGCGCCGTGAATTCAGTGATTGGTCGTTAAATCAATTGAACGAAGATCCATTTTTTTACCGTAAAATTCTCTTCAGTGGTGAGGCGCATTTTTGGTTAAATGGATACGTCAACAAACAAAATTGTCGCATTTGGAGCAAAGATAATCCACACGCCGTTCAAGAATTACCAATGCATCCTGATAAATGTACTGTTTGGTGCGGTCTATGGGCTGGTGGGATCATCGGTCCATATTTCTTTAAAAATGAGGAAGGACGACGCGTTACCGTGAATGGAAATCGATACAGAACCATGTTAAATGAGTTTTTGTTGTCAAATCTTGAAGATATGGATATGGATGAAATGTGGTTTCAACAAGATGGTGCCACTTGCCATACAGCACGTGAAACAATCGACTTATTGAAAGAAACTTTCAACGACAACATTATTTCGAGAAATGGTCCGGTGAATTGGCCTCCGCGTTCGTGCGATTTGACGCCACTCGATTACTTTTTGTGGGGATACGTGAAGTCATTGGTTTATGTGGATAAACCTCAATCGATTGACGCTTTGGAAACCAATATTCAACGTGTCATTGCTGACATACGCCCTCAAATGCTTGAAAAAGTGCTGGAAAATTGGACCTCCAGAATGACATTTGTGAAAAATAGTCGTGGTAGCCATATGCCAGAAATTGTGTTTAAATGTTAAATGCCAAAAAATTATCTACCAAATAAAAAAAAATTTTGGTCATTTCATAATTTTATATGTGTTTTATTCAAAAAAAAAATCGGCAACCTCTTAAAAAAACACCCTTTATAAATGGAAGGTTTTAATTTATTTGTTAGCATGTGCATCGTTTGTGTGTACAAAAGAGCTCATAAACTTCTTTACGATATTGTTGATTAATTTTTCAATTGCCGTTGATTGAACTTTCAGTTACGCAGAAAAAGTTCAAGTACTTGGGTAATTTTAATTATGAAAATACTACGAGGCTATAGTTAACATTGGGCGTAAAAAGTAAAGTAGTAGACGTTTTTACTCCAATTTCTACAATGAGAAAGAGTAATTTGACCGAATTTGTGTTTGGGCGAGTTTATTTTTGAAACTGATAAAACTAGGGAGCTTACCTTGGGTATGAGTATTCCAGCTTTGAATAAAAAGTAAATACTTCGACCATTCAATTGATTCACATTTTAATTTAGTTTCTTGGAGTGTATACAAGCATTTTTGGTTGCATTGCTAACGTACAATTTATAAACTTAGTCAGAAATGTATGAATATATAAAATTGTCAATTATTAATTAAATTAAATACAAATATATTTAGAAATCTAAATGGACCGATGATTATGAAATAAAACCAATAATTTACACTGATAAATATTTTATTTAGTTATTTTCCAGTATTGGAGGAATACTTGGTCCGACAACATCGATGCGTGTTAAGAATAACAATCACCTTAATAAATTAAGAGCTCCGGCTACATTCGCGGTCTTTGAGTTGATAGCAATTGGTACTCTGTACCTTAACTCGACTACCGAGCGTTAGATGTATGTAGAGTAGAATTTAGTAGTATTACACTACTTCATCTTAAATCTGTTCGCCTCAAACAGACACATTCTTTGTCGTACAGCTTCAGTCGTTGAACCTGTACAACTTTTCATCCACCTCCTAGGTTTTCTTTTATTCGATACACATGGCTGCTGATCATCTTGACAATTTTGTATGAACCTATACAATGTCGTTGTGCAACTTCAGATCTGCTTTACCGCTTCCTGAAATTGTAAAACCACACTAAGTCACCTAGTCGAAAATTGACAAAACCCCGACTCTGATCGTGTTGCGCTCCCGAGTTATTTCTGGTGCTCTTGCTGTTGCTCCCTAGTGCGTCTCGATATTTGTACACTCGTCGTCGTTGATCAGCTACGTTATTTTTGCAGCTTACATCTTCTAATGTTCTTAATCCTTTCTCCACCCAGACTTCGTTCTCAACTCCAATGCATGCCACATTTGTACGACTTTACGTCGCGGCCTTCTGGATCGTTTTCTCTTTAGCTCCAATGCTCCACTCACTATCATCAGTCGTGTTGGAATCCTCCGCTGCGCCCCTCCCACGGATTTTTGCTCCATTTGATAGACCTCCCTCCTTTTCTCTGGTCGTAAATTCTCTTTAAGAATACTTGCACCATCCGAGCTAGAACCAAGCCTTTGCCTCTGTTCTTAATTGTTTTTTGAACTCTTTGTGGTTTTCTTTATCCGGTATCTGTTCCACTCAATCGCAATTAACTGTTGTAATTTTCTATGACTCCAATATATCTTAGTGTTAGTTGTTTCTAGTTCTCTTTTATCTCCGTAATATCCTCGGAATCTAACTTGCGCCACTTTGCTTGTTTTAACTCTAGTATTGGCTCTCAAATGAAGTTTTAGATGTTCGCTTTGACAGGACTGATAAACGCGTTCACTTGTAGTCTGTTCAAAAGGTGCATTGCTGTAATGCTCTGACGTATGACTGCCCGTATCGTAGTTCCAACCCAGTCATAACTCCGTTCCGTCGCGGATACTGTTTGCAAGACATCGGCAGGTTTCCTTCAGAGAGCCAAAATACGTGCTTTGAGCTGATCCTCTGCGACCCAACCATTTTGCCTTACTGTCAGCTGAAACTGGCCTTTAAAATTCTCAAATTGGATCTCGCCATCGAACAGAGAGGTTTCAAAACTCATCATGAGCTCCCTGTAACTAGTTCTCTTAAAAACGTTTTATTTAGCTGACCATCTCCAATAGTTTGTGCAGAATGAACTTCTACGCGTGCCTCAACTTCCCTAATCTTATGCTCAAGCTCCTTGTATCGAACGCCAACTTCTTCTTCAAGATTATTTATCTCTTGTTTAAGCTCTGGCATGGGAAGCTACTGGGCTTGCTTAGGTTAATCGAGTTTCAGCTATTTACGTATCTCAGCAAATTAGCCACCTTGATCCGCTCGTAGTTCAGCCAATTGCGCACTATGCTGCTCACGTTGCTGGTCTATTTTCGCACCTTATTGGTCTATTTTCGCACCTTGCTGGTTTAATTTGACATCAAATTTAGCGTCCATTCTGTTCAGTTGAAGCAAGAGTACCTTCATCATATCTCCCATGTCCAAGGTTACTTTCTGTTGTTCAGGAGTAGGCGGCTGTACTGAAATGGTTATTTCTGTTTGATCTAACATTCCGGTTCCCTTATTTTTTACTTCTTCGCATTGCTGAGCGCTGACAACGCTTTCTGCGTTGTTTATATCCCTGCTGAACCCTTTATGTTAAAATCCTTGCTGGTATTTACAAAATCCCACTTCTGACACCAAATGTTACCACTGACACCTCTCCCCTGTTAATATCAAACAGTGTTCGAAGTTAGAGAAAATTGTTTGCTTATATCTCTGCAACCAAACACTTCTCGAAAAATTTTGTATGAACAAAAAATATTTATTTATTTATCATTATCTGGTTAATCAAAAAGTAAACTCAAAAGTATAGGTTCTAATATAAAAAACTCAATATCTCCAATACTAATGAGTTTCAAGGTCATTCAAGATCACCGTCCCATTCGATATTGACAAATTTTTAATATAAGTAATTTCCATCTAAGTTGCACCGTTTCCGCGATAAAAGCCTGGCATTTATTAAAAAACTAACGCTTTATAAGTGCTACATAGTGTTACATATCATTGAAAAGATCTTGAAGAATGACGCAAACTTAGCTGAAGCTCCTTAGTACTCCAAATTATCATTGCGGCGCTGATAAAATACATTTGCCGTTCATATATATTCATGTGCTACATTTATAGTTTGAAAGGTTTTGGATGAAAAAAGTTGTTGTCAGTAATTTATTTTACAAATCTGCCGCTTTATGCATTGGTGTAAAATGATGCTTTTGATATAAAATATAATATGTACGTCGCAAATCAATGGAATGTTCTGGAAAATTGTCACAAAATTTTGTTGAAGCAGGTAAATAGTCAAAAATGCCGTTGTGGCGCTGGAAGCATTTACATTTTCATCGTTCGTTTCAACGTATCGTTTGAAAGGTCTTGGGGTAAAAAACCATTCTGTTACCAGCAGTTTAGTTCACAAATCCACCACTGACGACAAATTATTATTTTGGTATAGAATCTATACGTGCATACTATAGTAAAGGTTTTAAAAAATGTCGCAAAATCTATAATCTAAGAATATTTCCCTTTTTTTCCAAACCTCATCAACTAAGAAGCCTTGTGAAATGTGAAATATCACGGATGATTAAAAATCAATTTTTACAAAACCAATGTAGGGTCAGCATATTTTTGTGAGTCGATTTATGACAAAATTTTTAATGGACATTCTCGGTTCTCCACATTTTTCGTAAACTTTCCGGATTTGTGCAAAAAAGTCTCTTAAAACAGTTTTTCTTTAAACATTTCTTACCAAATTTCGAACATTTTTAAATTTTCGTGTTTAGTATAAACAACGATAAAATTGTTTTAATTTTGGCGATGCCGTTAACAAATTTTTTCATTATCAATTTTCAGACTGAAATTCTTATCACCTCGAGGGGTTTCAGTCTCTAGCACTTTTTCTTTGAATTTTTGGGATCAGGATCCTTAAAAACCTCGAGAAAAATGATTTTGAACCAGGGGTATATTTAAATCATTTTTCTCACGATTTCAATAACTTGGTCTTACAGACCGAAGTTGATTTGTAGTTTGTATTATTTATCCCCTATAGAGGTATCTTGTAAACAAATCGTCATAGACACTTTATTGTTCGTAGTTCTGGAAAGTATAAGAAAGATTTGCAAAAGCAAACTACATTAAAGTCCCAATGAAAAAAAATTTACTCTACATGAGTCCTCTCTTCTTCCATGTTTATATTCATAAATTTTTTAATCTACAGCTTCATTGAAAAGTTGTATGTTTACCATTCACTAAATCGTCGATGTCCGAAGAAGTAGTTTACAAAAAGTTCTCTGTGTGTGTGAGTGCTACGTGTGTGTATGGATTGTGCTATGAAGACTAAATGACTGTGGCTGTGGTCTCTCTTTAGCCTATACGAATTGACCGATCGAGGAGACATTTCAGATATAAGATTTATCCAAAAATTGCGTACTTTCAGAGATTTTTGGAATCAGTTCACCGAAAGCGACCGTTTCCATAGAAGTTTGTCAGTTTATTGCAAATATTTTAAAAAGTATATTATTTATAGTGTGGCACAGACTGATTGACTTATCGGGATAAAACTTATTTAAGCGTTTTTCATAAACTGGGAGGTCCCAATGAATTTTTCCCGAAATCGGTCCGTCAGAAATAACAGATTCCATAAATAGTTTAGATAATTTTACTTTTTTTACGTAGTAAAATAGTAACCATGAAAAATTTTGACCTTGAGATTCTTGAAAATTTACCTTTTGTTATATCGCCGGAAAGAATAAAGTCTTTTTTAAAAAATCTCAGTGTGTGTGTGTACAAGCACCTTTTCATAAATTGGGAGATCGCAGCGATCATTTTCTAAGATCGACCCGCCGGAAGTGGCAGCATCAATAGGAGCATTTTAGTTTTTTGCAAATTTTTGGTAAGTCTATCATTTACAAGAAAAAAGACTATGAACTAAAGATTCTCAACTAATTTTACAACAATACCGGTTCAAATCATTTTTCCAAAATTTAAGCGAAAACGATGATTTTTGACAGAAAAAACAATGTTTTTCAACAAAATTTTGGCATCTGTGCCAAACCGAATTGACTGATCTGGGTGAAACTTTATACTTGAGCTTCTCTCATAAATTAGGAAACCCTAGTGATGTTTCGCCGAAATTGGTTCATCAGAAGTAGCAGCTCCCAAATAAAGCGGAAATGCCGAGTTTTTATAAAAACAATTTTACTGGAACCCGTTATCCCTACAGTCCAAGCGGATTGACTAATCGGGATGAAACTACATATTTAAGATTTTTCATTTAATTAGGAAATCTATGTACCGGAAGTGGTGGCATCCTTTTTATTGAAAATAAAAGTTGGTGGCCATTTGTGAATAGAATGCAACACTGTTCAGCTGACCACAACTGCTCCTGCTACAGGCCTGCATCACAACACATGACTTTTCGAATGTTGTTCATAAGACCATGAACTGTTTGTGGACTATTGCTATACACTTAACTTTTCAAAAGTCAGAAAGAAAATAATTTAACGTTGCCAAGAAACATCAGAATTTCTTCTGATGAAAAATACTCATTTTGTTCGAGTAATCAAACTACGTCGACGTTGCTAATAGTCAACTTGCTTCAAATGTTGAGTTATGTGAATTTTGTTAGGATCAACGTTTAAAATTTTACGTAAAGCAGTTAACGACACGTTTAATTGTTGTAAACGACGCCTCAAAGAAATGCTTGGCTCTTCACGAAAATTTTCACTTACAGCTGTTACTGTTTCACGAGTACGAACTGGACGATGGTGTTCATATGCTCTACGGCCTGTAAGTGATACAGTTTCTTCAAAACGTTTAACAATTTTGCGAATTCCAGGCTCTGTAGGGCGTCTATGTTGACCAAAATCATCACGTAATTTACACAATCTTGTTTTTTTTACAGAACGATATTTTCGAAATAAGTTTGAACACGCCTTGTTGTGTTGTAAAGGAACACGTGTCAAAATGGAATAGTTTTGAGTTTTCATTTTTCAAAAATTTTCGGGTTACTACCACACAATAATTATGTTTTTGGGCTTTAAAAGAAAGCAACATATGAACACCCTTTATAACGTGGCGTGCGAACATCTCTTGGGAATGTCAATTGGATTGGAAAATTAGATTTGACAGAAAACCCAAAATTTTCAATTGAGAAAAAATTGAAAATTTGTTAAATAATTAATTAAAGTTTTCAAAACCATGTTGAAAATAATCATAAGTGCCCCGTTTGTGAACTATTTGAATATCTGAAAGATAAACCATGAACATCCCACCACTTCTGATTTCTAATGGATGTATGATCGACGCAAATGTTGCCGGGCAAGGGCGGTGCAGTAGTTAAAGCTTCGGTACTTGGACTAGGAGGTACTGGGTTTGCATTCCACTAGAGGTTTGGATGTAAAGCGGATTTTTGGCATCGATTACGATCGGTGATGTTAATACAACAACTACTAAGTGTGCAATTAAATTTCCGGATTTTTTTTAAATCACAAATTTCAATAGAAATATAAAAAATGGTTTATTCAACGTATTGTCCTTCGGCATTCTGGCCGTTTTTCGAGCAATGCATGGTTCAGTTGATGAGTTGTTGGCGGTAGCGTTTCCCATCGTCAGTTTCGCTGTTCAGCAGCTCATTTGGCCGTGCCGTCGATGTTGATGCTTCGCCAGGTGAAAGCCTTGACCTTTTGCGTTTGGGATTCTTAAAAAGGTCCACTATCTAATCTAATCTATCTAATTTTCCGTAAAAATTCGATGCAAGAAGCTCTTTCTTTCACGTCGTGAAATAATAATTCCGCAAGAGGCTCTTCGATTTTCCAACTGTCTCTCAATCAACTCATGCGACAGCCATTTTCCCTCCTTTTGAATTTTTCCTATGAGATGTAAACGTTTAGAAATACCTTGGCGAGTGGTGTTTAATGCCTCGGCAAGTTGAACTTGAGTTTGCGTATCATCTTCATCCAATAACGCGTGCAGCTCGGTATCTTCAAATGTTTTTGGTCTTCCGGAGCTCTTTTTTTCCTCAAAATCGAAAACGCTACTTCAGGAGCATTTAAACCAATCGTCACAGGTAGTTTTCAATGGTGCACGTTTGCCGTAGGTCTCCTCAATCAAATGACGTGCTTCAGCTACATTTTTTTTCAAGTTGAAGCAGAAAAGCAAAGCTTCCCGCAAATTCTGTTTGCCACATAACTCGAGATTTTCGTTCGTAGAAAACATATTTTTGCGTTGCGATATGCACTTGAATTACAACTGGTTGCCGTTAACAACCATCTATACGTTTTATTAGCACTATCTTTGTGTGAAACCCGAAAATTTAGTTGCGCACCTGATAAAACTAGATTTAGTTCTGTTGGAATACAAAATTCAGATGGTATACTGTAATTGTGCGAATGGGTGGTGTGTGCGTGAATGAATGTGATTAATTTACCTTCAAATGACATTAAATCCACTGGACAATTAATGCTTCCTTTGTAAAAAAGGTTCACTATCCAGTATCTAATAATGTTCATTCCAATGATATTCCTGATAATTATTTATGAAGCCATCAAACCTGTGTTGCCAGATCGCGGGATTTTTTCCCGTTTGCGGGATATTTCGTATCAAACGGGAAAGCGGGAAAAAACTTAGAAAGTGCGGGATTTTTACACATTTAATTGTAGAATCATTAATCCCAAAATAAATTGCGACATAAAAAATTGATTGCATATTGTATAACGCAAAAAAAAAGTAGCGCAATTGTTAATGGGTAACTAGACCCAAATACCCAATAAGTAAAATCTTAGCTTTGTTGGTTTTCTTTATTATTTATATGAAAAATGTTCGAAGGGTAAACTAATTATCAAAGTGTCAAATGTGATTTAAGTTTACACGAAGTTTTTTGTGTACTATGTATATATTTCTTCGGTGTAGTAATTAAATTAATTATTTCTAAAGTTCACTTTTAATCAAAATTTATGGAACGATCAGTTAGTAATAATGACCAGTCATGTTCGGAACTCCAAAAAAAAACGTGCAGTTAAAAAAAAATGAAACACCAAAAAGTTAAAAATTTCCAGGAATTATGGCTACAAAACAACGATTTTAAAGCCTGGTTGCTCCCAGTTAAAAACGACAAAACTAAAGCTTTCTGTAAGGCCTATAGATCGTCAATAATTTGTGGCAGTAGCGAATTAAAACGGCATAATAATGGTGAGAAACACAGAATTAATTTAAGCCAACATGTTACACACACCAGCGGCAAAGCAATTTTTTTGTTAAAAATAGTCATGAAAAGCAAGTCAAAGCTGCTGAAATTAAACTCGCCTCATTTTTAGCAGACAATAACGTTTCGATTCGAATTGTTGACTCATTAGTTCCTCTACTCAAAAATATTTTTGTAGACTCAAAAATCTGCAAGGATATTAATTTAGGCCGCACAAAGTGTACAAAAGTTATCACAAATGTGTTATGCAAAGTGGAAGAAAAACATTTAAATTATATATTAAGCAACATTAATTTTTCCATTTTTATTGATGAGTCTACGGATTTAAGTAATCAAAAAAAATATATGTGTTTTAGTTAGATACATCGAAAATAATAAAGTTAACACTCAACTACTGCAGTTAATAAATATTAACGCGACAGATTGCTTTGCCAAAACAATGTATGAGCATTTCAAAAACTGTTTAGTTAAACGAAATATTCCAATTAAAAATATAATTGGAATGGCATCCGATACTGCTGCTGTAATGATTGGCCGCAACAATTCATTTTTTACAATGCTTCAAAAAGACGTCGACCACCCGATAATTTTATTTAAATGCATCTGCCATTCATCAGCTTTAGTAGTAAAATCCGCAATGGAATTTCTGCCTTCTGACATTGAGATATTTCTTAGGGATATAGGAACGTACGTTTCTGACAGTTCGAAAAGCGCCGCCGTATTATCTGAGTTTCAGGAATATTTTGACACTGCGAAACGAAAAATTAATTCACCTGGAACTACAAGGTGGTTCTCTATGCATCCGTGCATTTTAAACATATTAAAAAACTGGGCTATTTTGCATCATTTTTTTATTTATGAACAGTCATTTACGAAACGAAAAAAAGCTACTACAATTTTAAAATTTTTCGAAAACCCCGAAATGAAGGCCTATTTACTTTTTCTAAAAAATGTCCTTAATTATTTTAATAGATTTAATGCTCTATTCCAGAGTAATAGTATCTTAGTCCACAAGCTATATGAAGAGTCAAAAAAAATATTGTTGATTGTTGCTAAGATGATTCTTAAACCTGACATCGTAACCGAAATATTGAATGACAATATTTCAAACTTTGAAAGCTTAGTTAATGATAACACCAAGCTTGCCATCGAAGAATTTAACGGAGGCGCCGAATTTTCGGATTATTTAAATTTAAATAATCTGGAAAATGATACTGCCTATTTGTCAGCAGAACAAAAATTTAATATACGAAATAATTGTGGGAAATTTATTGAAAAATGTATTTATAAAATTCTTGCTAAATTTCCTCTAAATGACAAATTTTTCAAAACGGTTGAGTTCCTAAATCCCGAAATGGCTTTAAATATCTCCAATAGAAAATTCTGTAAATCTTTAACTGACTTACATGAATATATTACGCCTGCATGTGATAAGTATCGGCTTGAGGACGAATGGAGTGACCTACCTTTCGAATTAACAGCAAAGGATAAACAGAATTTACAAAATCTTAATGTAGAAGATTTTTGGCAAGAAATATCAGCGAAAAAAGTGTAAATGGAGAATTAGTTTTTCCCAACTTAGGCAAAGCTGCTAACTATATCTTAACCTTGCCACATTCAAATGCGGATGCTGAGCGAGTATTTTCAATGGTGACGGATTTCAAGGTAAAGAAACGTAACCGAATTGGTGAAGAGTGCTTAAATTCTTTGTGTGTTTTTAAGTCTGCAATGCAGAATAAAAATATAAATTGTGTGACATTTGAGGCAACTGAGAAGCACTTATCATTATTAACATCATCAAATTTATACCAAAATTAAATGTACTAAAATTTAAACATGATTAACGAATGAGTTTACATTTTATTTAAGTTAATAAACATAAGTTGTATTTGTACTGAAGTTCCTATTTTTCATAAAACGAATAAAACATTTTCTTGTGATTTTGTAATTAATAAATATTGTTTATTTTTGTTATGTTTGTTGTTTTTGAAGGTTTTTTCAATAAATAATTCAAATTAAATGTATGTTTTTATTGAATGCTTGGTGGGAATTTTTGAGGGATTTTGGCCTTAAAGAAACGGGAAAAATCGGGAATTTTTGATACGACCACGGGATATTCTGTTTTGAAAATCTGGCAACACTGCATCAAACGGTTTATGGACTCTTTTCTAACCGTACTGTTTGGTCACAACCCACTTGAGAGATAAATCGAATGTAAAAAAGCATTTTTGGAATAGGAAAAAAGAAATTCTTTAAAAACTGCAACCTGCGTATAACGAATACATTCACGTCGATTATAGAATCCGCGGGAGCGAATTGAATACGGATTGGAAAATGCATATAATTAAAATGGAAAACAATTGCTATCAATCAAAGAAGCCAAGAAAATTTCTATTGATTTCCATACAAATCCTTTTTTCTACAACCGCAAAAAAATTGTACGAAAATCCATAGGAATTTCTATGATACTAAAATTTAAAATTTTGTTTTATGTTTTCTTACATGCAGTTCGATTCGCTCCCGCGGATTCTATAATCGACGTGGTTTTGTCTTGGTTTGTGGAACGCCTTCGCAATGAAACCAACGCAAGCTGCATTTTTCTTCAAAGTTTTATAAATCAACAACAAAATACCCTAATACGTCGGACCCTAATCTTATCTCTCGAACAAAATGGTTTTTTCAATTTAGGAAATCATTTAAATCTCGAGTAATTGTTATTAGTCATTGGTGCCAATGTTTATATTGGGAAAATGTTCTCAACGTCCATACCGTTAGTTTTCCTTATCCTCGATCATCAACTAAAACGGTAAAATGGAGATTTAGAAAATATTATTGGACACGTCAGAGTTCCCATTATGCTTATTGGACAAACTTCAACATTATAAATTTGCATTTAGCTAAAAACCTCAAACAACCATTTTTGGAGACTATGCTCTTTTTGATTTTTCGTTTCTCCAAATGTAGTTTCGTAGATGACTCATTTTTATAACGATGCTACTATACACGATTTAACACCATCTCAGCATCAACAAATGGTAGCAGTTACGGAAAAATTTCCTCCTCCCGTTACCATATCATTGACGAACACAGCTCGAAACAAAATTGAAACATTCACATTCAAACTAGAGTATCATGAATAAATTCAAAATATAAAACTAAATAATTATTAAACATATTCCATTATATCAAAACAATTTGTCATTTACTAACTATTACTTGTTGTTTACGAGTATTATACGTATACCCCCGTTACCTAGAAATGTGACGAAAAATCCTTTTGATGTATCAGTAGAACCACAAATTTCAAAGAAAGCACCGAGCTGAAATCCTTTTGTATCTAACCTTAATAAAAAACATAATAAAAAAATAAATGATCATATATCCAAAAAACAAATCTTAATTTCTAAGAATTTTAATTTAATTAATCCTGCTTTTTTGCCAAAAATTATTATTATTATATTTTGTTGTTCCACCTATATTTAAAATAATTAAATATAATTAAAAATTTAAATATCAAATTTATCCAAATTACGAAAACTTTTCTTGAAAACAATTTACGCATTTAGACTTGGGTTAGACGCGTACCAAACGTATGGTAGATATATAACTAGGGATTTGGAGAAGAGTGCAAGAAGACGACCAAAAATATATAAGGAGTATGAATGGCTTACGGACAGACAATTAATATAACTGGCATTTATCCTTTTATATTTTGTTTGCCTTTTCTCTGTTTTTGGAATGGACCATATTTTCCTTTTAAAATATGTATTCTTCAGGTAATCCTGTGAAATAAAATAAAAATTCCTTGCTACCTTGGTGCTCTTTGATATCGTTCATAGATAATTTTAATTAATTTTTTGTTTTGTTCGTTCGTATTATATCTCTCGCCCTGCCTTGGTGGTATGTATGCAGAATCAGTTCTTATTTACGAATTTATCTCGGTAAAAACCTAAACACACCTCAAAATATTTTAATAATGGGTGCCTCACGGCTATCCAATAACAAACATGTATATGTATGGCACAACTCGTTTCGATTTAGTTGTAAACTCAATTCAGAAATTAGAACAATTTAGGCAAATTTCACGGACTGAGCATCAAATCGTCACCAAAAGATAGTTAATACCTATATGTTTTGTTAAAGAACAATTTGATTAAAATTGGGAGGATCTGTCTTCCGCATTTACATCAGTATCACCCGTTATTGGATAAATAAGTACAAAACGTAAAAATTCAGCAAAACAAATGATTGTTTTATTTCATTTCCTTTTCTGTAAGGGATTCTAAATTCTAAATTTTGGTTTCTTTGTTTTGTTGTGCTTTCTTTTGCTTTCTGATAAGATTTACAATTTTTTGATTTTCGGTTATTTTTCTTGCGATTTTAATATTTTTGTTTCTCGTATTGCTTCTTGATATTTTGGCCTAAACATATTTGAGGGCATATTTTCCAAGTTGAATGAAAACAAAGGAAATACGAAATGTTATTTGGCAAGCCGAATAGGAACAAGAACAACAACGAAAAATTATTATCCCCAAGGTAGTATTTTTGTTATATTTTTAAATTAAAAACGAATAAGTGAATTAATATTTTTCTCGTCCTTCTTACGATAAGCGGATAATACAAAAAAATTTACATATTTAAATACACAAAATGGTTTGTTCGAGAAGAAAGCGAATGTATGCAAAAAATATATTTTTTATGAATATTCAATTCAGGCGAGGTAAAAATATATTTGGCTAATCTGTCTGGTATTTTATAATTGATGCTCAATTCACAAGAGTGGACACACAAATAAAACGAACGGGGATTCTTTAGACGGGTGGTTGTTAATACGATGCGTAATAATTTTAATTAATGCATCAAAAGTTCTAAGAAATTGTAAATCTTTTTATACGGCTATTTAAATTTATTAGACCTAACCTGACGTGAAGAAAAGGACATTTCTAAATATAAATTATTTTACGTTTAGATCAAAATGGCCTATGGTAACGAATTTGATGATGGCTTGCTAGAATTTTTAGTGGCTGAATCCTATAATTGGTTTGCCAGATCATCATCTCGACAAATATAATACCAAATGACATACAATCTCATAAACAATGACAATGACCCGTTAAAACTAATTCAGTGTTCGACGACTAGGTGGTTATCAATTGAGCGGGCCGTGCAAAGTATTTTGGACCAATGATTGGAGCTGGAGACACATTTCAGAATAACAGCAACACGCGAACGGAGTTATACGTCTGAGGAACTTTCCAGTATGTAGAAAGATAAACAAAATTTTGCGTTTCTGCAGTTTATGCATCCCATTTTGGCAGAAGTACAAAGTTGTTGAAATTTTTGAAAGTAACACAGCCGATCACAGTAAAATATTGAATGACTTGCTATTGTTAATTAGTTTTCTCTTAACAAAAGTTGTAATTCCCACTACCAGAATTGACTCTCTTTCAAAAGATTTTGAAAACATCTGGATCCCAACTTTTATTTGGGATAAGCTTTTGAGAATGAAATAGCGCAATTAAAAACAAACACAAATTTGTCACTACTGGAAGAAAATGATTTGAGATCAAGAAGTAAATTATTTATTGTATCTTTGATTAAACAACTACAAGCACGTCTACCAGAAAATATGAGTTCTGAAGAAAATAAATTTGATAAGCGTATCCAATATTTTGAAGCGTCAAAAGGAATCTATTACTGAACTTTGGTTAGAATTTAGATATTGTCGGGATAAAATCACAAGAATCGAAAGTCAATATGATCAAATAAGTCTAGTGAAATGGATTAAAACAAAAGACACAAAAAAATTCTTATAAAGATGCTGGTGACGTAAATCCATTTATAGACATTATAGAATTTGCAAAAACCTGTTCAGTAATGCCGGTATCAAACGCAGACGGGAAAAGAGTTTTTTCTGCAATGAACATCATTAAATCAAAGGCGAAAAATAGAATGAAGACAAAGCTGCTACAATGTTTATTGACCATACGTTGTGGTTTAAGGACATCCGGTGAAAATTGTCATACTTACAAAATACCCAAGGAAGTAGTAAGCAAAACTGGCACAATGGAATCGTATAAAGGGAGTGAAGAAGGTTTAGATATTATTGATATTAACTAATTTTTTAACAGACTGAGGGTAGAAACTCGATTCAAACATTTTTCTAGTCGGAAACAAAAAATTTATTTTTTACATTATATTATTTTGAAATATTACATAATTATAATAAGTTAATTTATTTTTATTAAATATGTACGAGTATTTGATTTAAATTTTATTGAAATTCCTTCGATCAATTAAATTTCACTGTTTATTGTTTAAACACTCGCGCCGCTTATTGTTTTGTTTGGAACGAAAACGTAACTAAGCGAGGCCCAAACGAGGTAATTAGCTGCCTAAAAAAATTCATAGATTTTGAGATGTTGAGAACCAATTTAGAACAAATTCGTTTGTGGTCAGATAACTGTTTTCACCAGAACAAAAATAAATTTTTGATTGCTTTCTATGCTTGGGCTGCGATAAAATAAGCCAAAGATCACATCGACTAAATTACACATCGACTAAATTATTTGCTGTTTATAGACTACCAAATTCGGATGTTAACTTATTTTTAGTATTTTTGGACGGTTTAAACATAAGCAAGACTGAAGAATTATAATTGGAGACATAAATGTACCCGTAAATAAAAAATCGGATATAGTTTTTGACTACAAAAATATTCTGATGAGCTCTGGAATGATTGTTATTAACACGTTTGCTACGAGGTCAATTAGTAACAATATTCTTGTCTATCATGTTGTGTCTAGCTTTTATAATATTAGCACAGTTCAAAACTCCACCATTTTCTCTGATATTAGTGATCATAATTTTATCTTGACGTCGGTTTACTACAAAGGAAAATTCTCCCGACGAATATTGCAAAGAAGAATTATTGACTTTGATAAAGTTGATGCATGTTTTGTTGATTTTCAAGAAGGCACGCATTTTGATATTAATGTTCCAGAAACAACTTTTAAGCTGATTACTGAGAAATATAATCAGTGAATTGAAAAATTTATAACGATTAAAAGTGTTGTTGCTAAATTAAAGAACAACTCTCTTCCCTGGATGACATACAATTTGTGGAAACTCATTGGGAAACGCAACAGAATATTAAAGAAATAAATTTAGACTTCAATAACATGGTAATAACCGAGGGCCGATAGCTTCGGCGGCGTGACGATATTGGCACGGACCAATATCAGCATTGTACAGTGCGACACACCGTCATTCGAGCGCATCGAAGTCTTCGCAGCCAAAACTCGAAATCTGGACAGAAATTTGTTATTTGTGAGTGTATATGCAACTCCAATTGAATCAGTGAGTGATAGAGAAAAAAATCTGAGAGATTTTCAAATTTTGTTTGACTGGGTGGAAAGAAAAAGTGACGTAATTCTGGGGGTGATATGAATGCGTATTCGAAAGTATGGAGGTGTGAAAGAAATGATGTTTGGGGAAACTTGTTGACTCGCCTTATTTTGGATTCCGATCTCATAATCTTGAATGATGTTGGGTCAACTAGGATAGTGTGTGTGGGGTCGACAGCCAGTGCGATAGACTTAACATTAATGTCTAGCGGGTTGGCGGCCCAAGCCATTTGGAATGTTACGCATGATAATTTGGGTAGTGATTATTATTTCATTAGGATGTGTGTAGGTGGTATAAATGTTGATATAGACCGTAAGGTGATTATGAATAGTAAGAAATGGGTCGAACGTATGAATGTGATTCTCATAATGAACGAAGCAAACGAGGTTAATCAACTTGAGGATGAAATAGACAGAGTGAATGAAATGTGCACTATACATGTAAGAGGAAATGAATGTAAGGTGAATGGTTGGTGGAATAAAGAAATTCAGTGTTGGTATGAAAGGAAACGGATAGCATTGAGAGAGTTCAATAGGTGTATATGTATGCAGAATAAATGTATGAATGCAGAATAAATTATGCAAGGATGAATGCAAGATTGAAAAAAGCTATCCGTAGAGCGAAGAGGAAAAGTTGGAATTTGTATCCAAAATAACACATAGGACCACAACTAACGATGTATGGGATAAGTTTAACAGAGTGAGACAGAAATGCATTGTTATATGACAGAGAGAATGGAGGTGTCTTTTTAAAAATGATGACTTATGTACGTAGTAATTTGAGCGATAAATATGAAATTTTGTTACCTGATAATGAAAGTAAATTTATGAACGACATGTGTAAGGAATTTGAATGAGAAGAGTTCCGAGAGGCCTTAGAAACATCCAAAACTACGACCCCCGGAACTAACATAGTGAGTTATAAAATGATTGGCAGATTGGAATTCGAAGCCAAGATGGCCTTGCTTCGAATTCTCAATCAAGTATAGATGAGTATTCAAATACCGGAAAAGTGGAAGGAAAGCAGAGTGGTACCTATTCCTAAAAAGGATCGGTACAAAAATCTCGCAACAAATTACAGTGGAATATGTATGTTGAATGTATTTGTTAAAATTGTGAATGATATGATGAGGACGTATAGAAAACTTTGTGAATGAGGGTAATTTGTTGTCGAAAACTACCTTTGGGTTCCGTCGCAACCACTCTGCTAATTAATGTGTAGAAAAGTTTGTAAAAAGCGGACAAGGTCATTCTGCAATTTGCAGATGAATTTGTCCTGTTGGGCAAGGGGAGCACCATCGAGGGGGCCTTAAGTCGGGCTCAAGAATGTGTGGATCAGGTAACAGAATGTTTGACGTGCAAGTGTATAATGAGCAAATTGAGTGTGTAAATTTGAATAGGCATTTGGGAATCTGCATTGATAAGAAATTGGATTTTAAAGTGCATATGGAAAAATTAGCCGATAATTTCAAGATTAGATTGAATGTAATCAAAAGGGTGAGTAAACCAAAATGGGGAGCTCATTGATGTGTTGCGAAACTGTGATGGTTTCACGATGTGACTGATATGTTACGAAAAGCGTTAGTGTCATCAAAAATTGCGTATGGACTGAGTGTATATGGTGATGGATCCAAAGTCGGTTTCAAAAAGTTGATGAATGTGGAGAATGTCGGTGCCAGCGTGGTATTGGGGGCGATTAATTCAACCCCAATACACACTTTGTGATCTGAATTGGGTGATTCACCTCTTAACTATAAGAAGGAGGGGATCACCGTGCGAGAAACGGTGCGAATGTTGACTAATGAATTAAATTGGTGAATGAAATGAAAGAGATGTTGCAAAGAGGGACGAACTACCAAAGGACACAAAGATCACGGGTGATTTTGGATAGTATTAATGTATTTTCCAAAATTCGACCTGTAAATCCGAAATTCCCTCCGAGCAATCTAATTGTGTGTTTAAAGTTTGGTGATACAACAAAAGCGATGATGAATGGTCGGTTAAGAGTGAGTTTTTAAAAATGCGAATGAATTATGTTGCACATGTGGAAGTGTATACAGATGCAAGTGTAAATGATGATCGCGTAGGTGTGGGAATTTATATTCCTTCAATAATGAAAGAGAAAATGGTAAGAGTGCATGACAGTATCTGTATAATGAATGCAGAATTGATGGGGATTATGGAAGGGATCAAGTTGGCAATACTACAAGGAAGGAGAATAGTGTTATTCTCTGACTCCCGGAGTGGGTTGGAATTAGTTAGTAAGGATGTGGGAACTCATGGCAATGTGTATGTGGAAATATTGTATGAGTACCTTCAATCGTGTGGGAGTGAGGTCATTCTTCAATGGATATCTTCACACCCACAGATTGAAGGTAATGAAAGAGCCGATATACTTGCAAAATGGGGTTGTTTGGTTGAGGAGGTAAATGAATATGAATTCATGGATGCAAGAGATGTACTTCGCATCGTACGACCTGGTCCAAGAATTCCGGCTATTTTTTTAGAAATCACACGATTGGAATAATTTTCTTGTTTAAGCGCAAGAACAATCCAATTTCTACCTTTGTTAGGGTTTTTTCTCGACCCATTTTCACTACTATTAACTTCAGCTGGTAATAAACTTAATAAACTTATGCCTTCGACGTTAAAAACAAAGTGATGAGGATAACCAAGTGTCGCAGTTTAAATAAGCAAAATAATCGAAATGGGGCGTTTCCACTTCGCATTGCATGCAGGTGTGTGTATTCGTCATTGGAAAGTTAGTTAAGACAGAAACCAAGGTGATAATAAAAATTCAAATAATTTGTCGCATTATCTTAGGTTTTATGAAAAATTTTCAAATGAGGGTAATCAAGTGTCTCGGAGTGTATGTATTATGTTAGAGACCGGTTTTGGATTTCATCCATCCTCCTTACAACTAAATAGTAAAACGAACATAGAAAAATCATGCCTTTTATAGTGCATTTGTGAAATAACTGTTTTTTACCTGCTGTAAGCTAAGCCATACATTTTGTTTGTTTTAAAATTTAATTTGTCGTTGGGTATGGGTTATATCGGTGTTTATATACACTCTTTACTGTTGAATGACTCATGTTCACTCAAAGTTAATCAATTATATAACTTGAGCAGCATTTTGTTCCACTTGAAAACAGAATAGAATGCAATGACGTACCTGTTGCTTATCGACATCCATCTCTTAAAATTGATGCACACGGAACGACAGCTTGTAAACGACTGAAACTTATGTCATAAAAACAGTAATGACCAAGGTTCATATATCCAAAATGGCGGGCGATTGGATGCGTTCATGTATATTTTAATGCAACCAACTTCAGAGCCGAGTTTCTACTTGCACATATAAAAAAGTCAAGAAACTAATAATAAAATGAACATCCCAAAACCAAATGTTTTGAAACGATTACGCTTATTGCACAGGGTGTTCTCTAAGTTACGAAAAAGTATCTTGGGACGTTACAATAAATATTCTCAAAAACAACTAGATTGTATATACAGTATTATCATCTAAGGTTTGTAATTTGAGTTTCCAGAATGCCGCTTCGAGATGCATGTTCATTAGGTTATGAAACTCTGTGAATGGATTAGTAAACGTATATATTCTAGAATTATATAGCGGCAAACCAAATTCTTATACGTATTCAAACTCATATACTACCTTCATAAATTTATATTATACATTTTTACCGCTTACAACTTACTAATTCTAATGCTTGGGTTGCTTGTGTTCGTATCACAATAGCAGATACGAGTACATAGCATTTCTCAAAATAATATTTTGTTTTTTTTTTGTTTTATTTCTCACAATTACCATCATCCATTTTTGTTTATACATCCCCACGATTGCTTCGTATTTCTCCCAATACAGTGCCAAAATTCATAATAATTCGAATTTAGATTAATGTTGTGTATGTACTGGCATGCGTGTGTGTGTGTGTGTGTAACCGGTGAATCACAAACCGATTTTGTTTCACGTTTTCATTTTTATTATACCATCCAAGGCTATAATACTGGTACTCGTGCAATCGTAGCTAAAAAAAACTCAAAGCCAAAATGTATTATTTTCATTGGATTTTGACTTAATTTGATTTTTTTAGTTTAGTTTATGTTTTTGTCTTCATAAATTTTGACTGTGAATTTGTTGATGTTGCATAATTGTTACGAAAATGGATATGTGCTTTCTAGTTTATGGGGTAATTTTCTCTTCTATCGGCTTTTTATTAGAATTTTAGTGTTTTAATTAAATTTGAAGAGAATGGACGATGTAGTCGACAGAGTCTTCTTAAATTTTATGGGATTGTATTACTATTTGGCTTGATGACACCGATAAAGGTAATTTTGTTTTTATCTGTGTGTACACGTTGTGTTTTTGGCCATAACTTTTATTTCGATTACCTGGATTGAGTTTATATTTACCGGAATTAAATTGAATGTTTCTATTACAGGATACATAATTGAAGATTATACAACATAGTCTTTATGATAAAAGTTATAATACGCACATATAATTTTTAAGTGAATTGATTTAATCATTAAATAGAAAGGAAATTACAGGTGGATTACACATACACGGCTATTTATGATAAGAGTATATTTTCAACGTAATTAAATACATTTTAAGTAGTTCTGTATTCTTGTAATCTAACTTTACGATACTATTTACAAATGTGGCTAAACATCGAAATAGGAACCATAACCACAACGAATGATACATTAAATTTCTTTACTATTGCATTAACTCAAAAAACATTAAAAATACAAGCAAAAATAAGGCAACAGATTTGTTTGTTTGTTTATTAACTTTGCTATCTGTTCTGGGGCCGAAACACTCCCAACTCTTGCGGTTCACTTTTAACACCCTAACGCATTGCATAGCTCCCTGATAGCCTATAGTACTGATCTGGAAGATGAGTCGGCCCATGAGTTCTGAGTACTACAGAGTAAGTGTACGACTAAGTACTGGCTAAGCTCGAATGACACCGGGCCTATTCCTATAGCCTGTGTACATCTAACAAAAGGAAAGGATAGTAAAGGTATTTTATGGACGGAACGACACATACAATACCATTCTAATCGACTAGGAAAAGTGGCCATAAATTGTATCGATTTTTTGATCGCCTCAAAACACGAGAAATTTTTTCGACGCGGAATCCGCATGCTGCCTGAAAAATGGGAAAAAGTCGTAGCTATTTTGTAAATTTTCGGGAATGAACATTCTACCCAAAAATTATTTTCAGGTTGCAATGTTAGCTGCTTTAGCTTGTATGCGTAATATCCTACAGTCCCAACTTAGTTTAAAAGTAATAATAATAATTTAAAGTTAAGCATTTGGCAGAATGAAGTGTTAATTTTACGTAATTATAGTTTATAAAAATATCAACACTTTAATTCTACTTATACACTTTGTTTAAATCCAGTAATTAGTTTACAATAGGCAGTTAATATTTTAATTGATAATTATTGTAATGTGTGACTTTGAAACCCCTCCCAAGTAGAATTAAAGTGTTGATATTTTTATAAACTATAATTACGTACAATTAACACTCCATGACCTGAACCAAATTCTTAAATACGTTAAATTAAACGTTAAATGTCTTTAAAATGGTTAAGGACCAGTCTTCCTTTAGAAACAAACCTTAAATTACTAACCATTAACCGAAAATATTCGAATAATTATTAAGGATTATTTTATTTATATCAATTTAGCCAAGAAGGCACGCCCAATTTCGACTACATCACAAATAATACAGCATGACCGAAAAGGCAAAATAAACTAACTAGAAGCTACTTTTCGTAAACACAGAAACCAATATAACATTGAATGCCTAAACTCAGTCATGTTACAAGGAATAGGTTCGATACTCAACTTCGTTAGTTATTCCTATCAAACCGGAACCAAAATAAAATTGTAGAGATGCGACGGATAATGAACTGAGAATGTTATATCGAATCAGTTGCCCCAGAGATTCAAACACATCAAAAAATGGTCGACTTAATTAAGCAACATTCACATCTCATTAACATTAAAACATACAAAAAAACTGGTCCTTCTTGTTAATTTTCGTTTGCCAATTAACAGATTGCAATTTGCGAAGCTGTAATATTAAAGGGAATATGATGCGAAGCTGAATATTAAAAGTATATGATACCTTGATAATGAAATGGATAACATTTCGAAACGTTGATGGTTAAATAAATTAAACGACTTTACAAACATGTTGTATTGATGTGCATGGAGAACTGGGTCCAACGCCGCGAATTAATTAATCTATGATATAAATTAAAAACCCAAGAAAATTATATATTTACAAAAGTAAGTATTTACATTAAATAAAATAATTTTTGATAATTTTATATTTTTTTGCCTCGTCAGTGAAATATTATTTAACATTTGTTTTGGCATTTTCGCCAGTTTTAGAATTTCTAGTGTTTAAACGACCATCTGTCACCTGTTGAGACGTGACAGTTTTAGTTAATTCATTTATATTTTGTTCACTGTACCTTGGACTTCTTGTTATCAAGAAATTGTGCAGGACACAACAACATCTTACAATTAATTTAACTTTATTCTAATGAAGCTTGATTGATTTTTGAAATATTTGAAATCTATTAATATTCTGAAAGCACGTTCAACTGTTTGCCGAGCCCGACTTAATCTGCTGTTGTATACTTTCTTGTTATCATCGTTTGTTGAAAAGGGGTAATGTCATCATGTTTTGTGATAATGCAAAGGCATTATCTGCAACAAATACATATGGTAATTTTATTGATACTTCAACAATCGATGTTTGTGGCAAAAATTTATCTGTTATCTGGCTGCGACCACCATAACTTATTCTTCCGTTACACCCAAGGTCGATGAATATAAATTTGTCGTAGGCATCCGCAAGGCCAAGTAGTACAATACTGTGGAATACATTATAATTATAGAATACTGGAGTATCTTTTTTGGTGGTCGAAATGCGACAAGCAGTGTGGAAATTGGTATTTTTCGTTGTAATGGTGAACTATTGTTAACTACTCCTCTTCGGTCGTCGAGAACTGAAAATAAAATAAAATTGTTTAGTTTTACTTTTATAAACTTTCATTGAATGTTAAACATTAATGATTTTAATTTAATTTATCTTTTATATTTTCAGAAAAACAAAACAAAAATACAAGAATAACTGTGATTTGATTTGCTGCTTTGAATATGATGAAACAATTCACAGCGGCGAAAAAAAAATTAAGCAAAAAAGAAGAGTTCTGTCGGTATTTATGCAACAAGTTGAAGCGCATAAAATTTGATGATAATTTCCAGTAATTAAAACTAAACATTCCTAAATTGGCGTTTTCAAAAATTATTGAAGTAGATAATATTTTACACTTAAATCAAGAACCTACTCAAATTTCAAGAAGCCCTGTAGAAGATAATGAAGAAATTCTTTATGAATTCCGCAGCAAAAGTTCAAGTTCATCTGTTAATTCAATTTCTCCAATTCCAACATATGGTCCCTATGACAATCTACAAATCTCAATAGTATTTGCATCATCAATTAATTCATTGATGACTTCCACAACTACCAATAAATAAAAATGTTTTTTAACAACCGGCCCAAAATTGTATACCAACCTGAAAATGTATCTCATCATCAATATTTATACCATCGTCAACATTTATTCCTCATCAATTTCAAAAAATCCTGTAGAAGATAATGAAGAAATTTTGTGAATACAGCAATAAAAGTTCATGTTCATCTGTTAATTCAATTTCTCCAGTTCCAAGATATGATTCCTATGACAATTCAAATAACAGCATCGCCAGTTAATTCAAAATTTCCACAATTACCAATAAATAAAAATGTTTCTGAACAATCGGCCCAAATGATCCTCTGCATTTATTCCATACTCATCAATAAATCAAATTCAAACATCCCATAGAAAACAATATCAAAATTTATAAATTTTAGATAATCGAATTATAAAACAGGCTAATAACGAAAAATGCTCTACATCAGACCTTTTAAAAATGGCAATGGAAGGTATAGGTTGTAAGCGAGTATGAATAATGTTAATGCTTCTAAATAAATTTAAATTCAGTATAACAAAATATTTAATGTTTAATTTACCTTTAAAAATTCATGATTCAAATGTTTGAATATTGCCTCACACACTTCAATGATTGTTCCAGACAAATCTTACCTATTTTGATAACTTTGAGTTATAATCTAACGCAATATATTTTTCACCAGCTGCCAAAAATCTGAGCGCAATTGCTAGTTTTTCCTCTGAAGTTATCGCGTTTCTCATCACTGTATCTTGTTTTACGATGTCCGGTCTGCTTAACGAAACTTTAAAATTAAATGATTCTTCATCCATTCTAATAAAATTCTTAAAATTGGCCTTACTTGGTTCTACTTTAACCATTAGACTTTGGGTGTTGCTTATTAGATTTCGTGTTTTTCATTTTGTTTGGTTTCCTCTTCTTCTTCTATATAGATTGCATCAGCTAGCAATAAGCAACCAGCAGCTGTTAATTGCAATGTCGCGATTAGAGCATCATTGTTTCTCAAAAATGAATCATCATCAGACAGGAATAACATTTCATTATCATCGTCATGTGAAAGTGTTTTAGGAGAAGTATCAGCACTTGAAGTTTCTAAATCATATCCATGTGTTTATACAATAAATAGAAGCATCAAAATCCGCACAAATGATATGTTTATATACAAAGTAATTCTAAAATAATTCCTTACCTATTGCTTTTTTATTACTGTATATTTATCGGTTTATTTATTTTTATTTTTTTATTTATCGAACAAATATTACTATTATTTGGAAAGCACAATTTAATAGTATTGTTCGTTTTATCAGTGCACCTAGAATACTACAGGCCACACTGCTTTCTATGTCATCAAATTTATGTCGACAGTTTATTCTTTGAACTATAGACGGCAGTCATGTTCATAAAAATAATAAACGAAAATAAACAGAAAAAAGAAAATATTAATACGAGTGCTAAAAGTAAGGTTATGTCTTCCCTTAAATTACAAGAAATGTGTACACATTTTGTACGTGTTTACATATTTAACACAATTTATAATGCATAATTTTATAATAATATTATGAATTAATACTTGCCAATAGCTTTTTATTAAATTTTAAAATGTATTATTAAAATATTTTTCTTGATGTTTGTTTAAATTTTTTTTATCAAAATGACAGCTTAAACACAAAAAAAATCAAAACAATCTTTATAATTTTAGTGCTGCCTACAATGGTCAAAGATGGAACTGATGACATAAATCGACGGCATATAGCAAAATTTTTAAAGCAGTGTTCTGTAGTATTCTAGGTGCACTGGTTTTAGCAACCGTCCTTGACAAGCATCATAATATAATGAAAATAATTTTACACATACATAGTTAAATTGCAATTGTGATGACGGATCGATATTTTTCGTGTGAACGCAATAGTGTGCAGTGACGTGATTTAGTCATGGATGTGTCTAAATACCCCCATTAATAATAGTTCAATATATAAAAGGACTCGTGTTTTTGATTCGTTTGTTTATAATGTGTAATGTTAAAGTAGAAAAAATATTTTTATTCGATACTGAATGTCATATTCACAAACTCGTAACTGCCATGTGTCAAAAACACAATTCCAAAGATATAAAAAAACTCCGACATTATGCTTTGTATGACATAAAAAAAATTTGGTCTTATATCAATTTGTGAGTGCAATATAACGCTTGTTCCAGATTAATAGCGAAATAATTTTGTCCACTTGGAAAACCACTTTGGCAGAAATGGCGAAAAATCAACCGTATCTAAAACTTGACATCCAATTGCTGGAAGAAGAGGGAATTATGGAATTAAAGAAATGCGTTGTTACGTTTTCTACAAAGCCGTGTCGCAAACTAATTGTTTGCACAAAAAATAATAATTTTAAGTTCATTTGTAATGCTTAACATGGAGTATTTAAATTGTCATAAACAACGCAGGTATCTTCAAGTGATATTCCGGCAACAGTAGTAGTAGATGGTATCACATTTATTTTAAATTCAGTTGTGAGTTACTTGGATACCGAACAGCATTATACGGCATTTTGTAAAACAGAAAATGGCTAGAAGCTTTTGACGATTTAAAGTCGACTATCATCAAAATTAGAAGTGACATACATAAAGTGAAATCCCAGTTAGTAATATATATTATGAAATAAGTATTGATTGCAGAAATGGAAAATTATATGAATTAATCAAAACAAAACCAAAAAAAAAGAAAACAAAACAAAAATCGAAAAAATGGAAAAGCACCCAAAAATTGCAGAATTTACAAAAATCAGTAGACTAGGCGAACTTTTCGAAAGGGATGTGATTATCTACTTACATCCAGGTGGTACACCCTGGGTAATGAGATATCTCGGCTTAGAGTATGACTAAAAACAATAATATGAGTTAATACTACCAAAAATTCACCGAAGTCCAGGAAAGATAGAATTTTAGTTACGAAATGAACCAATTAAAAAGAGCAATCATAGAGCATCAATAATCAATACTAGCTGGCAGTATGGAGTATTTATTATTTATCATTTGGTCATGCATACCCACAACAGCCTTGTTAAAATCGTGTGCCCCATACACAGGTATTGATTAGGATCAGAACTAGTCGAAAAGTTTTCAAAAATTTATTTTGGCTTGTGAATAAGTACTTCGGCAGGTTCGATATGATCTACGTCAATCTGAAAATATAAATTATAATTCCGAATCGTTGCAATGAAGCAAAAATGACAATTCACTGTAGCACCATAATGTGGGCACATACACCTCATCTGCACTTGCACCTATTTTTTTAGAATTCATGACTTTAGATTTCTCTCTCGAAATTCTGTTGTTATACACTGAATTGTAATAATTTTGATTTCATTGAGTATATCATTTAATTTTTCACTACGTTTTACTTTATTTCCAAAATTTCGGTCAAGCGGATTGTACAGACATGGACGTTTGCGGAGCGCCTCTATTTATATCAACGAATGTTTTCTACTCCACGTGCCAGACGATTTTTTTACATTTAAATTTTCTGACGATGAATTAATATCACACATTTTCAACAAAACTATATAAACGTACACGCGTATAAACGTATACTGTTAAATAAAATTCAAATAAATTAAAACACGTGACTTTTTCTTAAAAGAGTAACGAATAAACAGCGAATTCAAAAAAAAATACGAACCTAAAAAATACGTATTGTTTTTTCAATGTATTAGTGTTCATCAAATGTGAGGCAATACAATTTTTTGGTGCAAAATGCGCACAAAAATCCTCACTCCAAAACCAGTTCATAGGCAAAGAAGTAAGAAACGAGGAAGTGATGCGACATAGTGAGGCATCGTCTAAACTAGCTCAATAGAACTATTTCGTATAAATCATCTCCTTGCCTGTTGAGGTTCTGTAATGTTCCGACATTTCTGTTTTTGTAGTACGAGGTCTATTCAATTTATTGCCAATTTCGGTACCACTTCCAATTGTTCTTTTTTTGCTTTCTTATTCAAATTTGTTGTATTTGAAAAATTAAACTTTGTTTGGGACCATGAAATGTTACCTTTTCTTCCAAATTTCCCTTTTCTAGACACTACTTAACAGAGTCAACCGTTTACTATGTTTTAATTCTAAATTTTTTAATCATCTTTTTGATGATCGAAGGTCCCCTTCGTTTTAAATTTTGCGGAGATGCTCTTAAACATTTTGTCGGTAGTTTCCTAAATGTGATGCTTCGCGACAACGCCTCTTAATAATTGAAAAATAGTTGTCGATAAGATTATTACTGAGTCTACTTTGATGAATTAAAAATTGTAACCACATCGGTAAATAAGTCATATGTTTTTTAATTAACTTTTCCAACAATGGTGGATTACAAAAACTGTTAATTGGCGATTTAATGGTATTTTTTTCTGGTGTAAGTAAAATCATTCAAAATTTTATAAAAATCCTGGAAAACAGAACTCTGTTCGTATATGGTTTTCGAAAATAATTCATTACGTTCATTACTACCCTAAATTAACTCGTCCGACTCTAAATTATTATCCCAATTGAAGTATGATTTCATGACTGGATTAAACGCAACGACTATATTTTGGCCAGTATATTGACAACATAACGAACTGGGCGAATAGCTTGGGCTTTTCAGTTGAGAATAATTTCTTGTAATAAAGAAGGATGAAACAATTTCTTTCGTATACTTATTTTGACACCTCACTTGATGTGAGAACAAGAAAGGTGAACTTTAACATACTGCAAAAAATTGTTATTGTTGTTATTATTGCTCGAGATACGATGATGGCAAATTTTTAAATGTTGAACAATATTTAAGCCATTAAAACTTTTTAATGTGGCATTAATTT
Source organism: Nephrotoma guestfalica (assembly GCA_963691935.1). NCBI lineage: Eukaryota > Metazoa > Arthropoda > Insecta > Diptera > Tipulidae > Nephrotoma > Nephrotoma guestfalica. The sequence continues at coordinate 169,508,459 of OY829914.1, forward strand.
GGGGGTAACTGAAATCGGATACCACAACATTAGAGGCCATTTCACGGACTCCTGAAAGACAAAAATTTTAAATATATTAAGGATAGTCAATATTGCCTCGTAGGTATGACATGCACTATTAAAATTTAGAACTGGAAACGGAACAGACAGAAAGGTCTGGTAAAGCCACAAGTTATTTCCCTTGAATATTTTGCTTTGCAAGTTTTAAAACGTCCAGTTGCATTTGGCTAAATGAAATAACGTATTGTAAAATGGACATAAAAATAGCCGCTGGCTGTACTGGTTTAACTAAAGTAACGCAAAAAACCTTGTATGGAAACTGCCACTTCTGGTGAACTGCCAAAAATTATTGATTCGTATATTGACAATATGATAGATGAGGAAGATAGATTACTCGAGAGTCAAAGGGCGAAAAATTGATTACAAGATGAAAACCACAGGGAAAGAGCGAGTTAAATAAAAGGAAATCAAAAGATGAAAAATGTCTGTAAGAACCTAGTTACCGTAATTCTTATATGTAGTAATCTCTCAAAAATCTCGTTTTTCGTCTGATCGCTAGCTTAATTACGCATAATTTTAAACCACATACTTAAACTTGAACTTACTTTTGATTTCTAAATAGTCAAAATCAATTACGAGGGATGACAAACATATTATACAATCAAACCAAATGAAATACATTTATTATTTTGAGGCTAAATCGAACGTAGAAAACGTAAAATCACTTAATACCAAGCATATACATATATGAATACGTATGCGAATCAAACACGCCATTAAAGCTATATGATTATACCCCCATAGCAATTTATTTAAATATATGGATTTATCGATAAAATTGAACAATTGAAAAGAAATACAAATATTTGCATTTAACAGTCAAACACGTCTTGCTGTTAAATAAATTAGCAACGGAGCTGAACGGATATCTTATACAGGTGTAGTTAAATAATTTATGGTTCGAATGGCCTCGTTTAATTGAAGTGCAAGTTGTGTAATTCCTTCCTCGGGTTCTCAAACTAATATTAAATTTCAATAGTACCAAGGAAGTGTTAAAGTAAAACAAACCAACATAAGAACTTTAGAAAATAGAAAAATCATAAACCTTTTATGAATTTCAAACAGATAAAAATACACCAACTCGAATATCAACGACGTTAAAGCGAAACTAACCAAATTTTTAAATTTTGTTGTTTTTGGTTGGAAAAACTGGTAATTTTTGAGACTAGTCGGAAAATAATTTAAAAGTTAAGCATTTCTTTTCTTTTTCAAAAAGTCGAAAACTACAGAAAAATGAGAGAGAAAAGTTTTTTTTATAAATAACCACTAGTGCACATTGGCAGAAGAAAAAGCTACAACAAAAGCTTCAACCTTTTATAACGAAAACTTTTCATTTTGTGAGAACATCATTGTTTTTATATTTTTTTTTTGTTATATGGTGTCTCGGAAAATAATTTAAGGAAACTAATTTGGATGTAATTAAGGAAATTTTCGAGTTGTTGAAATTATTAGTTTTTTTTGTATAAGGGTAATAGTATAAAAAGGAAAATAGTGGAATTGCGATTATAAATTTGAGGGAACAGTTTTATGGTCGTGTTTTATGGTTTTTATTTCCTTTGTTTGTGGTTTGGTAATTGCGGATATTTTAGAAAGAGATGAACTTCGTGTCTACATATTACTTATTTATGTATATATCATTTTGCTGCTGTAACATTGTAAGTTGCTACTGGTAAACTAATTCGATTGACCTGAATTACTATTTCTGTTACTTCATCACTAATAGTCATTCATTGGTGAATCAAATCAAGTGGAAAAGAGTTTAAATGTGTTTTAGAAAAATATAGCTATGTAAGATGTCAGTGGATGAATACCAATACTTATTGGTTTTATGCGACACGAATTTTCACGACGATACTTGCCGGCTTTTTGGCGATACTACGTAGCTCAAACAAGTGGTTTAACAAATTCCGACCTCAGTGTTCATTTATGATTTTTTGTTCGATGTATGTGGAACAAAACTCGTAACTTTTTAGTTCCAGTTTCGGGCAAAATTGGTTGGGCGTCGATTGCTCAAACGACAATAATAATCGATTGCTCAAAGAATAATCGGTAAACATCGGCAAATTTAGATAATTAAAATTCGTTTTTATCTAGATATCTAAGTCCGATTTTTTTACTAGTACCACAACCCAAGAAGGGTCTTAGCCGCCTCTTTGGTTTAGGTTTAGACTATCGAGTGGCTATCAGTCTTAGATTCACCTTAGCCAGATTTTACACCGGCTGGATAATGCTGGTTGTAGATTTTCATCTCGTTCTATGCTTTTCATTTCTTCTTTAGACTGTGTTCGAATTGTATGCTAAATATTTTTTAGTACTAAATTTGTGAAAATACCGAACGCACCCGAATTATCAATCTTTAGTAATAATAATTTCTGATGGATACGTGGTAATTTTATAGGATAAAAATTGTTATATGCACTTATTTAATGAATTAATATGAATAGAAACTGTTAAAGTAAAGAATCTGGATTCAAGAGTATACAAGGGTGGATTGATAAGCCTTTAAAATGAAATAGTAAACATAACTTTTTTAAGTAAAATTCTCTTTATTTTTCAACATACGAGTAGTCTTTTTTTTAACTCGATATACTTATTCCGCTGCCAATTTCGTTAAACCTTCGCCAAAATATGATCAAACTGTTTATTTTGGTTTACTAATCCGAAAAGAGGTGCTGACGCAGTCGTCAAAGCACGGCTAAGAGCTCACGGTACGGGGTGGGATTGTCAAGACCATCGAATCTTCAACACTGCGTATTTAATTTTATCGACGCGTATTTTTTATCAACTCATCTCATAAAATTTCAATATATAATCAATTAAAATTAAAATAGAAACACCAAAATATAAATTTGATTTGAAAAGAAAATAATTTAGATAAAGAATTATTAAATTAAAAAAAATTTATTTGAAAATTATTTATTGAAACATTAAAAAAATATGTATGTAAATTTTTAATTTTGAAATGAAAAAAAATTAAATAAAATACTTGTTTAATTTAATTAGTTATTATGATGAATATAAAATTCGTATACATTTCTTCTGAAAAGTGAAACATATATGCTGTTTACATTAAAGGTTCAACCTAGGTTGAACCTTCAATATAAACAGTCAGAGTTAACTTGTAGATAACTCGACTCAATCCAAAAAATTTCTTGGGTTGAGTCGAAAACTTCCAATATAAATGGGCGGAGTCGAGTCGAAAAACAACAACAACCAAAATCAATAATTTAAAAATATAAATGGCTGTTTTTCATATTTTTCTTGTACGAATTTTTCTTGTACGCGTTTCTCTGTCTAAATTCGGCAGCATATTTTTGTGATTTTAATTTTATTTAGTAATTAATTTAGTTATTTAATTTAGTTTATTCTAATTTAATTTAGGTTTTTGTTTTTAAGTATAGTGATAACATTTGATTTTTTAGTAATTAAGTAAAATAATTTATTTTTAAAAAATGCGGCCGTTTTGGACCGACGCCGAAACATCGGATTTACTTGATATTTTTCGCGAGAAAAAAGTGATTAATCTGTTCGACGGCAAGCGTTTTAGAAATACCGAAGTTTATAAAATGATTTCGAATGAAATGCTAAAACGTGGACACACCGACCGCTATGATAAACAAATTGAATATCGGTGGAAAAATTTAAAAAAAAAACTATATAGCGGCAAAAAAAAATAATAAATCCGGTGCGGCCCGTGCAACCTGCAAATATTTTGACGAATTAGACAGGATCCTTGGCGATCGACCGTCATCGTCATGTGTCTCTAGTCAACGGGGATTTGAAAGAATAGACGCTTCAGAAGGTAAATTATATTACTTTCGAATTCATTGTATGCTTTACTTATCATGTTTCATTCATATTTCTTTAGATACAACACCAAGAGCTGGTTCCTCAAGGGAAGCTGCTGCTGCGGAGACAGAAAATTCATTAAATGAATTGAGTGAGGAAGGTCAAAAAGAAGTTGAACCACCAGCGAAGAAAACAAAACCAAAAGAAAAGGAAAGCTATGACAGGAGTTTGTATACGTTAGCTGAAAAAATCATCAAAACTCAGAAAGATATTTCCTTATGATTATGAATCTCATACTAAAGCAACGAGGGAAATTATAGAATATACGATGGACAAATTTTTCAACCGAATGGAATCATTCCTAAATAATCATTCTTCACCGCCAAATATAATACACCAACTCAACAATTGCAGCAAACTCAGTCATCATCATTGGTATTTTCAAACACAAATGAACACCCGTCAACGCCGCAGGTTGGCGAGATGACCTTACCTGATTTTATACAAACTTGGAACGATGATGAGTAAGAATATACTTAGGCATGTGATAAATTTAAAATATGTGATAAAGTCTAAAATGTGATACACAAAGGATAAATTATAATAATAAAATTTAAGAAGTTTATTTTCAAAAATACTCTTTATTTAATACACAATTTCATTTTTAAATTGATTTAATAAAATGTAAACAAAAAAAAATTAGTTGTTTTTAATATGTGATGTAACACTATATGTGTTTTTAATACGTGATTCAAAATGGTTTACTATATACGTTTTTAAGAACTCTCGTAATTCTTCTCCCGCTAAATTATTTGAAAATTGTGGTGCAATTCTTCCTGGCTGTGTTAAAATACAATCCTTTGAGGTTGGTTTATTCCAACTTATTAAATAAGGAACTTTCTTGCGCTCCAAAATATTATGCAGGATACAGCAGACTGCTACCACATTCGGTGCAAATTTTACATCGATATCCACCCGTTTTTGCAAAATCCGCCAACGTCCTTTAAGGCGTCCGAAAGCATTTTCAACCACCACACGAGCACGATTCATGTAAATGTTGAATTATTCTTGTTCTGCAGTGATGCTTCCTGTGTATCCTTTCAACAACCAAGGCAATAGAGGAAATGCAGGATGCCCAACAATGCAACCAGGTATTTCTGTTCCGTCTATAAGTTTTGTTGGCTACGAAAATAAAATACAGAAAATTATGTTACTCATATATTAACCTTATTAAAGTTAGCCGAAATATTCCAGCCGAAAGATAAAAAAATCGATAATGCAGATAGTGTCTTCGCTATATCAGCCAAAAGTAAACAACATGGACAATGTTATATATATATATATATATATATATATATATATATATATATATATATATATATATAATTTCAATTTTCAATGTATTGAAAATTCATTGAACGCTGAGTTGCTCAAGAAAAGCGACCTAGGCCATTAATTCCACTACGACTATTTGATAGGTCATACTCAACCCTGGTCAACCCTGGGCAACCCTGGTCAACCCTGGTCTCAATGTATACTAAATCTGAAGGAGATACAGGGTGGCTTTTTGCAAAATTTCCTTTTTCAATGTACTGAAAATTCATTGAACGCTCTGTTGCGCCAGATAAACGACCTAGGCCATTAATGCCACTATGCCTATTTGATAGGCCATACTGTTGTTCAACTCTGGTCTAAATGTGGAGTAAATCTGAAGGAGATACAGGGTGGTTTTTTCCAAAATTTCTATTTTCAATGTATTGAAAATTCATTGAACGCTCTGTTGCTCCAGATAAACGACCTAGACCATTAATGCCACTATGACTGTTTGATAGGCCATATTGTTGTTCAACTCTGGTCTAAATGTGGAGTAAATCTGAAGGAGATGCAGGGTGGTTTTTTTGCAATATTTCCATTTTCAATGTATTGAAAAATTCATTGAACGCTGTGTTGCTCCAGATAACCGATCTAGGCCATTAATGCCACTATGACTGTTTGATAGGCCATATTGTTGTTCAACTCTGGTCTCAATGTGGAGTAAGTCTGAAGGAGATACGGAGTGGTTTTTTGCCAAAATTTCCATTTTCAATGTATTGAAAATTCATTGAACGCTCTGTTGTTCCAGATAAACGACCTAGGCCATTAATGTCACTATTATCCAAATTAAGACCAGGGTTGAACAACAAGATGGCCTATCAAATAGTCATAGTGGCATTAATGGCCTAGGTCGTTTATCTGGAGCAACGGAACGTTCAATGAATTTTTCAATACATTGAAAATGGAAATATTGCAAAAAAAACCACCCTGCATCTCCTTCAGATGTACTCCACATTTAGACCAGAGTTGAACAACAGTATAGCCTATCAAACAGTCATAGTGGCATTAATGGCCTAGGTCGTTTATCTGGCGCAACAGAGCGTTCAATGAATTTTCAATACATTGAAAATGGAAATTTTGGAAAAAAACACCCTGTATCTCCTTCAGATTTACTCCACATTGAGACCAGAGTTGAACACCAATATGACCTATCAAATAGTCATAGTGGCATTAATGGCCTAGGTCGTTTATCTGGAGCAACAGAGCGTTCAATGAGTTTTTCAATACATTGAAAATGGAAATTTTGCAAAAAACCACCCTGTATCTCCTTCAGATTTACTCCATATTGAGACCAGAGTTGAACAACAATATGGCCTATCAAACAGTCATAGTGGCATTAGTGGCCTAGGTCGTTTATCTGGCGCAACAGAGCGTTCACTGAATTTTCAATACATTGAAAATGGAAATATTGCAAAAAAAACCACCCTGCATCTCCTTCAGATTTACTCCACATTGAGACCAGAGTTGAACAACAATATGGCCTATCAAATAGGCATAGTGGCATTAGTGGCCTAGGTCGTTTATCTGGAGCAACAGAGCATTCAATGAATTTTCAATACATTGAAAATTGAAATTTTGTAAAAAAACACCTTGTATCTCCTTCAGATTTACTCCACATTGAGACCAGAGTTGAACAACAATATGGCCTATCAAACAATTATGGTGGCATTAATGGCCTAGGTCGTTTATCTGGAGCAACAGAGCGTTCAATGAATTTTTCAATACATTGAAAATGGAAATTTTGCAAAAAAACCACCCTGTATCTCCTTCAGATTTACTCCACATTTAGACCAGAGTTGAACAACAATATGGCCTATCAAATAGGCATAGTGGCATTAGTGGCCTAGGTCGTTTATCTGGAGCAACAGAGCGTTCAATGAATTTTTCAATACATTGAAAATGGAAATTTTGCAAAAAACCATCCTGTATCTCCTTCAGATTTACTCCATATTGAGACCAGAGTTGAACAACAATATGGCCTATCAAACAGTCATAGAGGCATTAATGGCCTAGGTCGTTTATCTGGCGCAAGTCAGCGTTCAATGAATTTTCAATACATATATATAACGGGTGTTTTTTTAGGAGGTTTGTTTTTCCGATAGATGTCGTTTTATTTTATGACAGTTGTTTTGACAGCTCAAAGTGGCATTTCTACTCAGTATTGTTTGGCAAATCATTATGAATAGGTTGACTCCAGAACAACGTTTTCAAATCGTGGAAATTTATTTTCAAAATCAGTGTTCAATTAAAAATGTTTATAGAGCACTTCGTGAATTTTATGGTGCACATAATCGTCCGTCAGAGACCACCATAAAGAACGTAATTACCAAATTTCGGTCTACATTCACTCTTTTGGATGCCAAGCCACCGACAAGAATGAGAAGAGTTCGTACAGAAGAAAATATTGCTGTCGTTGAGGCCAGTGTCGAAGAAAACGACAATTTATCGATTCGTCGTCGTGCTCAGCAAATTGGACTTTGTCCATCGACTTTATGGAAAATTTTACGTAAAGATTTGGGTTTGGTGCCATACAAAATTCAATTGGTGCAAGAATTAAAGCCACACGACCATCGTTTGCGCCGTGAATTCAGTGATTGGTCGTTAAATCAATTGAACGAAGATCCATTTTTTTACCGTAAAATTCTCTTCAGTGATGAGGCGCATTTTTGGTTAAATGGATACGTCAACAAACAAAATTGTCGCATTTGGAGCAAAGATAATCCACACGCCGTTCTAGAATTACCAATGCATCCTGATAAATGTACTGTTTGGTGCGGTCTATGGGCTGGTGGGATCATCGGTCCATATTTCTTTAAAAATGAGGAAGGACGACGCGTTACCGGGAATGGAAATCGATACAGAACCATGTTAAATGAGTTTTTGTTGTCAAATCTTGAAGATATGGATATGAATGAAATGTGGTTTCAACAAGATGGTGCCACTTGCCATACAGCACGTGAAACAATCGACTTATTGAAAGAAACTTTCAACGACAACATTATTTCGAGAAATGGTCCGGTGAATTGGCCTCCGCGTTCGTGCGATTTGACGCCACTCGATTACTTTTTGTGGGGATACGTGAAGTCATTGGTTTATGTGGATAAACCTCAATCGATTGACGCTTTGGAAACCAATATTCAACGTGTCATTGCTGACATACGCCCTCAAATGCTTGAAAAAGTGCTGGAAAATTGGACCTCCAGAATGACATTTGTGAAAAATAGTCGTGGTAGCCATATGCCAGAAATTGTGTTTAAATGTTAAATGCCAAAAAATTATCTACCAAATAAAAAAAAATTTTGGTCATTTCATAATTTTATATGTGTTTTATTCAAAAAAAAAATCGGCAACCTCTTAAAAAAACACCCTTTATATATGTATATATATATATGTATATATACATATATATATATATATGTATATATACATATATATATATATATATTTATATATATATATATATATATATATATATATATATATATATATATATATATATATATATATATGTATATATGTATATATATATATATATATATATATATATATATATATATATATATATATATATATATATATATATATATATATATATAGATATAGATATATATATATATTAAATACAACATTGTCCATGTTAAGTCCAGAGCAATCAATTAGTTTTCAATACAGTGAAAATGGAAATTTTGCCTAAAAACAACCCCGAATATCCTTCGGATTTTCTCCACATTTAAACCAAAGTTAAACAACAATACACATATATATATATATATATATATATATATATATATATATATATATATATATATATATATATATATATATATATATATATATATATATATATATATATATATATATATATATATATATATATCTTGATATATATATATATGCTGATATCTTTCGGCTGAAGAAAATCAATTAACATTGTCCATGTTGTTTGCTTTCGGCTGGGATAGCGAAGACACTATCTGCATTACCGATTTTTTATCTTTCGGCTGGAATCTTTCGGCTAACTTTAATAGTATCATATATTATACAGGGTGTCCGCCGGGAAGGTATACTACTTTGTTTTGCCGCCATTTAGGCGAATATTAGTATTGACAGTTCATATTTGACACTCGTGAAGTAGACACGTGGCAAATTATTCCACAAGACCATTTATGCCGCCGTACGGGATGTTACAGCTCGCCCATGACAACCCCGATTTTCATGAAAAAATCATAATGAGTGACGAGGCACATTTTCATTTAAATGGATATGTGAATAAACAGAATAGTCGGTTCTGGGCAATGGAAAACCCTCACATTATTCATCAGTCACCTTTACATTCATTAAAAGTGATAGTCTGGTGTGCAATTTGGTCAGGAGGAATCATTGGACCTTACTTCTTTGAAAATGAAAACGGCGTAACGGTAACTGTGAATGGGGAGCGATATCGTGATATGATTGAAAACTTTTTAACGCCACAACTGCATACTTTGGGCTTGATTAACATGCGGTATCAACAAGACGGTGCCACATCGCATACAGCCAGGATTACAATGGAATTACTGCGAGAACTCTTCCACAACAAGTTATTTCAAAAAATGGTGATGTTGATTGGCCTCCACGGTCGCCTGATTTGACTGCTCCGGACTTCTTTTTGTGGGGATATCTAAAAGGCAAAGCTTATGCAAACAAACCAGAAACGCTTGAGCAACTCAAACAAAATACTCGTGATGAAATTAATGAAATACCGCGTGAAATGTGTGAGAATGTAATGAAAAATGTGCTCAAAACGGCTCGCATTTGTGAGGCTAACAGAGGCGGACATTTATCTGATATTGTATTCCATACATAATTGCCGACATTAAATAAAACATTTATCAATATAAGATCCATTCTCTTTCATTTAATCAAAAATCATAAACAAACAAAGTAGTATACCTTCCCGGCGGACACCCTGTATTTATAATTACTAAAAGCAGTTACCATTTTCTTAGTTTTCATTATCTCATAAAATCCGGAATCTTTGAATACTGTTGCATCGTGTTTTGACCCAAGATGCTTGCAGGTGATATCTCTAAATCTGAATAAAATATTACATGTAATATCTGTATGTAAGAATGTGGAGGGAAATTATAACTTACAAATAGTTTCTGTCAACCACAGCTTGAAGAACAAGAGAAGGCCATCCCTTCCTATTTATGTAATCTCTACAACCTTTTACGGAAGGTGTGACAGGTATATGGGACCCATCGATTGCACCCCAAATATTTGGTACGTTGCTTTTACATTCGAAATCGTCCATTAATTTTTTAATCTCCTCTTCATCAGGTAATTGCACTTCTTCCTTTAAAAATATTTTCAGCATGGCACAACAAAATTGGTATAGGACTTGATGTATTGTGGACTTATGAATGCCAAACTGATTTCCAACCACACGATATTCAGCACAGGACGCTAAATTGTAAATGCTAACAGCTACTTTCAATTCTACAGAAAGAGCATGTCGAAAATTTGTAGATATCGGGGTAAGCTCTGGACGTAGTTTATCACAAATAAAAATAAAGGTCCCTTTGTCCATTCTAAAATTTTCTAACATTTCGTCATACACGTCGTTGTTGAAAATTTTCTTCCACCAATGGCGGCTTCGATTTTTGGAAAAAATCTTCCTTTTCCTTTTAAGGGGAATGCTTTTTAAATAACCGTCCATATCGGTTACCTCAATCCCAAAAAAATGAGATTGATTTGCAAATTTCTAAAATGCTCGAAAATGATGTAATTGTGCCTAGCAAATCTCCTTGGAATTTTCCCCTTCTACTGGTTCCAAAAAAATCAAATACGGATGAGAAAAAATGGCGCACCGTGGTCGATTATCGAAAATTAAACGATATCACGATAGGCGACAGTAACAGGACAGGAAACCTCTTCCGAATATTACTGATATCTTGGATCAACTCGGAAAAAGTTCCTACTTCAGTACCTTTGATCTAGCTGATGGCTATCATCATGTACCCTTAGATTAAACGGACCGAAACAAAACCGCATTTAGTACACTTTTTGGACACTACCATTTTAGAAGAATGCCACTTGGTTTGAAAGGTGCCCCGGCGACCTTTCAACGCCTAACGAATTGTGTATTAAGTGGTCTCAATGGAATCAAATGTTTCGTTTACCTCGACGATGTAGTTATCTACGGCTGTAATTTAACTGACCATAATACTAAAATAAAGGAAATCTTCGATTGCTTTCGTTTACATAATTTGAAAGTTAATCCCACTAAATGTCAGTTCCTCTGCAAAGAGATAACCTATCTAGGACACGTGATAACCTCTGAAGGAGTCAAACCGGATCCTAACAAAATAACCGCCGTAACAAACTATCCAACTCCCAAGACTACCCGTGAAGTAAAATCGTTTTTAGGTATCGCTGGTTTCGCGTTATTGCGAAACCCTTAACTCAGCTTTTAAAAAAAGACGTTGTCTTCAAGTGGGATGCCTTTTGCGAAGAAAGCTTTAATAAATTAAAGAAAGCGCTATGCTCACCACCAATATTAATTCGACCGGATTATACTAAGAAATTCACAGTTACTTGCGATGCTAGCGATGTTGCCATAGGTTCCGTGTTATCACAAGAGGTAGAGGGTATGGATATGCCAATTGCCTATTCTAGCAGAGTTTTGAATAAAGCAGAAAAGAATTATTCCGCTATAGAGAAAGAACTGCTTTCTGTGGTTTCGGCCGTTAATCACTTTCGACCATATCTTTATGGAAGAGAATTTATTGTGGTTACTGATCATAAACCATTGATCTGGCTATGTAGTTTAACGAATCCCTCTTCGAAACTCACTCGTTGGCGCATTAAACTAGACGAATATCAATTTAAAATCGTACATAAAGCCGGACAACTTAATATCAATGCTGATTGCTTGAGTCGAATCCGATTAGAACCCGATGAAAACACTAACGTCAATGTACTAACTAGAGTGCAAAAATTACGTCAAACTTCTGTTGATGATGAAAGTCACTTGTCAGAGAACGAGAAGTCTACCTCTAACGAAGATATCGTTGAGTTGACAGATCAATCTGAAATAGAAACTGTAATTGACGAATTTCTTAATAGTGCCGCAGGAGGTCATCAAGGAATTTATCGAACTTATAATCGGTTACGTAAATTCTATAGTTTTCCAAATATGCTAAGTCAAGTTACTAAAATGATAAAAAATTGCAAATCTTGTCAACTGAATAAATCTGGTCTACCTAATAAAATGCCTATGAAAATTACTGACACATCATCGCGTCCGTTTGAAAAGCTCTTCCTGGATATCGTTGGTCCTTTGAATACATCCTATTCCGACAATAAATTTTTGTTGACCATGCAAGATGATTTAACTAAATTTTCACTAGCCGTACCTATTTCAAATCAAGAGACTGAGACAGTTGCTCGAGCGTTCGTCGAAAATTTTGTCATTTTGTAATTTTATGAGTGAATTATTTAAAAGAATCGCCAAAATGTTCAAAATAAAGAAATTAAATACAACAGCCTATCATCTGCAATCCAATGGATCTCTGGAAAGATCGCATAGAACTCTTGTGGACTATCTTCGAAATTTTAGCAATAATCATCCACTAAATTGGGATTTATGGGTTCCTTTTGCTACGTTTAGTTATAATACTACTCCTCATTCGTCAACCAAATGTATGCCGTTTGAACTGGTTTTCGGTTGTAAACCACAAATTCCTAGTGCCCTTACTCATTCTCGAGATATTGTTTATAACTATGACGACTATTATTATGATCTTAGATTCAAATTGCAACAATCTTTCGAAACTGCTAAACAAAATTTTATTGAATCTAAAGAGAAATCTAAAACCTACTACGACAAAAACTCTAAGGCAGTTACATACAACATAAGAGACTTGGTTTGCTTAAAAATTGAAGCTAGACAAACTAAACTGTCACAGTATTGGCTAGGTCCCTACCAAGTTCAACAGATAATTTCCCCCGAAAATACATCAATTAAAATCGGAAACACACTTAAGATTGTTCACAACAACCGATTGAAACCTTTTCGTGAATTCACGTAATTCATATATAACCTTCTAATTGATAAAAACATAAAAACAAAAAAAAATCTTATTGTATGAAATTTTGTAATTCTTATTATTAATAAATATTTTTAGTCTTAAAAAAATAAATATTATTCTGAAATTAAAGCAACATTAATTGAATTATATTTCGAAATTTCATAGCCTAAATTATTTAGCACATAAGTTCTTTCTGAACCCTTTCAGACTTAAGATTGGATCTTAAGACTACGGAGGGAGGTGTTATGTGACCCCACTCGTAAGAAGGGGTTATAGCATCTTGACGGGTTTACACTATTTTATTATTGTCTTAACAATCTAGTCCAGAATTTATTTGCTATAATCCCTTACCCGACATCTTGTAATTTCTGTTTACAAAATTTGTCTTTCTTTTGGGTGCGGATTCATACGAGTAAGGTGAGCAATTTTTAATCCAATTTAATTTAATTTTTTTTATATAAAGTAAAAAATCATAAAAGAGTATTATAAAAATTATTATAAAAATCATTTTGCTTTGTTATTGCTCAATAAGACAATAAACTAATAAAACCATTACTAGGTTAAAATAAATTAAATTCAATAATTTTTTTTTATTTTGGAGAATATCCATATTTGTGCACTTTTATCACTGAGTTTATTTTAAGTTTTTAACAAATAATAAAAATATTTATTTTCTTTTAAGTGATAATTGACTTTTTTATTAGAAGTACTAGTTTCGAGCTCATACGCCCTTTGTCAACTTATAAAATATTTTAACTATTATCTCTGCGTACACGGCTATTTATAATCATTTCATACATGTATGTATGAAACGATTATAAATAGCCGTGTACGCAGAGATAATAGTTAAAATATTTTATAAGTTGACAAAGGGAGTATGAGCTCGAAACTAGTACTTCTAATAAAAAAGTCAATTATCACTTAAAAGAAAATAAATATTTTTATTATTTGTTGAAAACTTAAAATAAAGCAATAATTTTGTTTGATTGTGCGAATTCGAGAGACAGTGAAATAAATCTGTGAAAGTGTTGTGTTTTTTATTTATTCCGAAAACTTGGTGCTACATTTTCATTCCGCACGTAACACTAGTGTTCAAGATTCAAATCCCAATCCGACCGATTTTGTAGGCAAACTGCGCGCAAACATGCGCCAAGTCATCCAGTTGACACACGCAAGTCAAATTCTACGCCAATTTTCGTACCGGAATCGTTAGAAAATTGCGAGTATGTATTTGTTCGAGTTGACAAAGTACGAACTGGACTATCAAACCCTTACGAAGGACCGTACAAAATCATTCATCGATTTAGGAAACATTTTATTATAGATCAAAATGGTCGCAATACAAATGTTTCAATAGACAGACTGAAACCATCTCACGGCATACAAATCTCACCGCGCGTAGCAGGTATTAACCAAACACATCCTAGAAAGACTGTTCGTTTTCAAATTCCTAATATTCTCCCTCAAATTTCCTAGCAAATTAAACCTGTGTTCAAATTCGAATGAAATTTACTTGGAGGGGGGTACTGTAGCGGCTCGTTGTCTCGAGCGCCACACGACATACCATAATAGTAAACGCAAATGGAATGCACCCGTTGTGCATTATGGATAATTTTATGTTACACACTGTATTAATGTTTAAGAACAACGTTAATCATTAACACAAAAAAAAATTCAATCACTCGGTCAAGTTAAGTAATTACGTTCGGTGGTGCGGACATAACAAGCACCTTTTAAAATTAGTATTGTGAGTGTGAGACAACATAAATAATAATTAATAATTAATATAAAACGAATATATAATGTAAAACGAACTAATTTATAATTGTGTCTAAATTATATTAAATAATAAAAATGTTAAAAGTTTTAATGTAAAGTCTATGCAACAGTTTGTGTTTTATTTATATCGTGTAGGTGATATGAAATGTAGGATTAGAAAGACTGGGAATAATTAACCGCAATCCTACAAGGCCAATATACGAGAAGTAGTGAGGGCGCTGAGATCTGAATTCTAAGAAAAGTTATGAAAAATGTCCAGGAAAGAGCACGTCCGATCGAAGCAAACAATGGGCACCATTTGAAAGATATTCTCTTCAATACATAATGTGAACATATTTCCAAACTATAATTTAAATTTTAATGAATGCCAACGTTAAATAAAATCGGAAACAAAAAAATGTATTCCTTATACATGTATTACGTCGTTTTAGAAAATCTAGCTTTGGAAAGTTTTCTTTTAACCCTTATGGGATTTAGAGATGTTTTCTTGAGATGAGTGTTGCTGCATGCCCAAATTTCTGCCATGTGAAATTTGTTTAACAAAATACAAATTATTTTATTATTATAAAATAAGAACAAAAAAACGTTTTAATTAAAAGAAAAATCAAAATCCAATAAATTCGTGGTAAAATAATTTCGTACAACCCAAATTCCCTTGCAGAAAAATTAATCAAACGTTCAACGAGATACCTGAAGCGAAAAGTTTAATAACTACCATTCATCCATATCCAATCATTCTATTCTGCAAAGGATAACTTTGAAATTAAAAATTCTTAGAATTTTTCTCTCACCATTATCCATAGTAAATCATTTATATTTCCATATACCGACCAACATAATTCTTCAGGATTTGACCAAATAACGTTCATTTTTAATTGTTGAAAATTAATTAAAATTCATTTTAAAATGAAAAGTTTAATCTAAGTACTAAAATATCTCGAACAGCACATCAAAGTTTTTATTTTTTTGGTTTAACAATAAAATTCCAATTTTATGTTTAAACTTTACATACTTTGGGTAGTTCAATAGATATTTTATTGTGGTACTGCTAAACTATTGCTTCTACAAGTAGCACACTAACAAATTTTTATATGTTCGCCAAATAATAGTGGAGGTTATACATATTATTTTGTTCACAGCAGACAGCTTTACTCGTATATCCAGAAAGTTTATTAACATTTTCTATTAGTTTGAATTTTTATTTTGGATTATAATAATTGGCTTTTAATGTTTAATGTAAAATCATAAATTATTTGACTTTATTCTCACAAACTTTTAGTTAATTTTGTGTTACAGACACAGTCTATAGAACACATCTGGATTAGAAGACCAATATACAATAGGACAAGTAAATAACAGTGTTTTGGAGAACCACCAATATGGTTATCGTTGCCACAACAGTTAAAGTTTAAGGAAAAATCGGATTTTTTTTTTAAATACAAATACGAGGATTATAATAATGTTAGATTGGAAAAATATGTTTTAGGATGTCTAAGCCGGGATAAAGTTTGTTCAGGGGCGGGATCATGGAATACGATAGCAAATTGTAAACGGATTGAAAACGACTGCATAAAGGGTGTCTCAGCAAAAGCGCCGGATTTAAATTTGCTGCCATTTTGTTAATACGAGTTGTACGGTGATTTTTTTTGACAGTTGTCACCTACGCGACTAGACAACGCGATTTAAGAATATGGAGAAGTATGCAAACCAAAAACGTTTAATTATTGTAAAAACACATTACAAAAATGGTGAAAGTTATTCGCATAAATGTGGCTGTATTTCACCAATAACGCGCCGTATTTCCTCTTTAAGATGTTCAATTGTTTCAGGCTTATTCGCATGCACCTTTTCCCTCACATAGCCCCAAAGAAAAAAGTCCATCGGTGGTAGAGTGCACGATCTTGGTTGCCAATGTTGATCGCCAAATCAAGAAATGACACGGCCTGAAACTTACTCTACAGTAACATCATTGTTTCTTGTGCTGTGTGATAAGTCGCACCGTCTTGTTGGAAAAACATGTCCTCCACATCAATTACATCCAATTCGGGCCACAAAAACTCCGTTTTCGGCCACAGATTCCCTTTACTGTGGCTATATTTTCGATGATCTTCTGATCTATCAGCGTAAATTTGGTCTCAAATTTTGTAATTAAACGCCTCAGCGCATTATTGCGACCGGAAACTTGACATAATTGGCGAACTATTTTCGAAAAAACTTTCACCATTTTTGTAATGTGTTTTTACATTAATTAAACGTTGTTGGTTTGAATACTTCTCCATATTCTTAAATCGCGTGGTCTGTACGTGACAACTGTCAAAAAAAATTCACCGTACGTATTAACAAAATGGCGGCAAATCGCAAACATTCTGAGAAATAATTAATCTGCTAGAAGATTTACGAAATTTAATTTCTGCCGGTTGAACATTTTCGTTCAAAATTGCACGGCAATGAAATACATTTTTGCTGTTAAACTTTCATTTATTTGTGTTTTCTAGAAAAAATATCTAAGCCAACTTTGACCATTTCTCGCAATTTTTTGTCTTTTACAGAATATTCGGATGTTAAATACAAATGTATGTGGTGAATTTGCCTATGTATATCTAAAGTAGTGTACTCGTAACTAAATTGATCAATTAATCCGGACGTCTACTGCGGCATTTCGTAAACGTGAACACCTCATGCCAATATCTTATGGGCCGGAGTTGTCTTAAATGCATGCCTGCACAGACGATTCTTATGTGATTAGTCAAATCATATAATCGAAAAGTACAACAGATCACGTACATGAGTGATGATAATTATCAGTGCACCTAGAATACTACAGACCACACTGCTTTAAAAATTGTTCTATATGACGTAAATTTATGTCGTTAGTTCCTTCTTTGACTATTGAGGCAGCACTAAAATTAAAAAGATTTGATTTTTTTGTGTTTAAGCTGTCATATTAATAAAAAATTTGTAACAAACAACAAGAAAAATATTACAATTTTAATAAATAATATATTTTAAAATTTATTAAAAAGCTATTGGTAAGTATTAATTCATATTATTATAAAATTATGCGTTCTAAATTGTGTTTAGTGTTTATTATATACATCAGTCCTCACCAGCTACAATTCATGATACAAATTGTTTTTTTTTTTTTTTAATCCATGCAATCTTTTCTGGGGCCGAAGCACTCCCTGCTCTTTCGCGGTTGATTTTCCCGTCTTACTTTACGCATCTCTGCCAAATCGAAGACGTACGGCTATATGACCGATTTAAGTTACCATCTGCGCATTGCATAGCTCCATGCCAGGCTATAGTACTGGACATGGAAGATGGGTCGGCCCATGGGTTTTGCACGCCGATAGAGGGTGGTAGTTGTGTTCCTTTTAATCACAGATGGTAATCTGTTGATGAAAATTTCCTTTTGCATCCTGCCCCTATCGGGATTCGAACCCGGTACCTCCCGATCCAAACGCCAAAGCTTTAACCACCAAGATTAAAATACATAATAGTTAGAGATTGATAGTTGAATGATTGTGTGCAGGCCCTTAGTCAATACAAATCATTTTCGTAAAATTGCGGGACAAATGGCATCTGGATGTCATTTATTTAAAGGTAAAATTTTATTTTTTAAAAAAATACAAATTTTTTAAATTTCAAAAGTTTATGTAATTGAATGAAAATATATTTTTATATTTGTACGCATTAAATCTAATTTATTAATTATTAAAATTAAAGAAAATATAATTATTGATGATAAATAGAAAAAATATAATTATTAATTTTTTTTTCAACAAAGAAGTTCCATTAAATTTTGTGTGCGGAATCAATTTTGTGATGCGGAAACGTTCAGAATGTTGCAAAAGGCCTTCGGTGATAATTGTATGTCGCGAGCAAGTGTTTTTGATTGGTACAAATTGTTCAGAGGGTCGAGAACGTGTTGACGACGAACCACGTCTAGGACGGCCATCAACATCAACTATGATCAACAAGTTAATAAAATCAAGGAATTGGTGCTCGAGAATCGACGGTTAACAGTCAGAGACCTTACTGGCATCGTTGAAATATCGGAAGAAAAGTGAAAGCACGATTGGTTCCAAAATCACTCAATTTTTTGGAAAAACAGCGTCGCGTTGACGTCTGTGAAACAATGCTTTCCGACTACCAGAATGTCATGAAACGTATTATAACTGGCGATGAGTCTTGGATCTATGCTTACGGCCCGAAAACAGACGATCAGTCGGCCGAATATCGTGCCAAAGATGAAGCGAAGCCGAAAAAACCACGTCAAAGCAAGTCAAAAATCAAGGTGATGTTGACAGTTTTCTTCGATTATCGAGGTATGGTGCATTCCGAATTCCTTCCGACCGGCCAAATTGGCAAGAAGGAATACTATGTGAGTGTCATGCGTCGTTTGCGCGAAGCTATTCGTAAAAAGAGGCCGGAATAATGGGTCAACAACTCTTAGTTTTTGTACCACGATAAAGCACCTTCTCATACTGCATTGGTTTTACTTGATTTTTTCGCCAAAAATTCCACCCATATCGTTCCGCAACCACTGTATTCGCCTGATTTAGCTCCGTGTGACTTCTGGCTGTTCAGCAAACTCAAACGACCGCTCCGGGGAAACCGTTTTGAGCCAATTCAAGACATTAAACGTGAATCGCTTCGTGCATTGGAGGCTCTTCCGGAAATTGACTTTAACAACTGTTTCGAGGATTGGAAAAAACGTTGACACAAGTGTATTGAGGCCGAGGGGGATTACTTTCAGGGGGACGAAATAGATTTGGAGAAATAAATAAATACTTTTAAAATTATGAAGAAAGTCTTACCATTTTTTGCCCACAGTATTGTAAATCAAATTTATTCAAATTCATTATTATTTATATTTATTTTAAAAATCGCAGTCTAAATAAAACTATAACGAAGTAATAATTTACAAAATAATGTGTTTAATAATTATTTCTTTCTAAGAAATTAAATAAAAATCGCAAAAAATATTATTTTTAATTGGTAAGGGTTATAATTTTTTTTTTAACTTATTTTTTACGGTAGTTAAATAATTATTATAATTATTCAACAAAATATTGCACCAAATGGACAATGATTTATCGATTAAAACAAACCTATCCTTTGAACATTTGCATTTTTCTATAATTATCAAATTTTTCTAAAATTAAAAATTTAAGATATGCTTTTTGATTACGAAATTCTAAAAATTCTTTCTCGAAACTCCCGATTAATGTTTCAAACACTTTAAAAGCGGAAACGCCAATATCTAAAGAAAATTGCGAAGGATATTTTAAAACTCCCCGATCTAAATTAATGTGTACTCTAAATTATGACTGGTCTAAAATTAATTTTTTATTGATGGGCAAATGTTCAGTACAACTACAGTGCATTTCACCTTCTCACTCACCGAACGCCCAACATAGCCCGCGATGAAAATTAAAGTTGCTACGTTCTCCTCTAACAACTCCATCTCCTCCGATGTTTTTAGAACCGCTTCCGCCAAATCGAAATCCACGCTGTCTATTTGTGATTCATCCTCCCTGAAATCAGAAAACAAATCTTTTAAGGCAATTTTGTCCTGTTTGTTATTTAATTTTAATACACAATTTTAATAGTAATTTGTTCACGACAGAGATTTGTTCACGACATGCGCCGATATTTTCCAAAACGAGCTTCTAGAGGATCTGTTTGAAATTTCCCGAGTAGAACGTATTTAAATTTAAGTTTGTCGAAAAGATACGGAATTAATAAAAGCTCGATGTTGTTTGTAGTAGAGCAGAATAAGTCTTTTTACTTAATTTAAATGAATGTTTTTATTCAGAACAGTCCCAAGATTGTAACCACACACAAAAGTCATTAAGAAATTTATAATTTAATTCCTCTAAACTAAAAATTGGCCGCGCGAAATCGTTTCTTTTGTGAAATCTTTTTGTATAATTCTTTACGTTAACTACGCTCCACCATTTTCAGATAATTGTAATAAAATTTGCGGTTCCCGGATCCAAATTTAAAATTTGGTTTTCGTAATAATAATTCAAATATCTCATTTAATATTTCATTTAATAGCTAAATAAGCGTTTTGTTTTTTGAATGGATTTGGAAAAGAACTGTATGCGATAAAGCGGGAGCTTGTTTAATAAAACTAATTTCATTTCAAAAACTGATTGAAGATCACTCATGTTGGCACAAAAATTATTTTCATCTAAATCAAATTGAGGACACTTAAAAGTTTTCGCTTTAAGCCAGTTATTTCTAACGCATTTAAGTAAATGAACGGAGTCGCATAGAAGAAATATTTTCTTTGTTAAATTAAATTTTGAAATAAAATATGATTGGAATTCCCGACCTCCACATAGCTGTTTAAAAAGTTTACGATTAATCTGGTTGTTATCAGTAATTATACATAGATACAACCTCATATCTGGATTCGTTAAGTAAATTAAAAATATTGTTTGTACAATTTAAAAGAAACCGCGGTGTCCTGTGCTTTAACTGGGTATAAACCGACAACATCGTGGCTATGGGAGTACAACGAAGTGATCATGAACGTTTGCACTGCATTTGCGGCTACAATTTCGGATTTATCTGAAAACACATTTTGTGCAATTCCCTGCAGAGAATTCGCTTTGTATGTTATGGCAGATTTAACATGTATTTCATCTAATAACAGATTTACATATTCGTTAGAATCGCCAGTTTTTAATAATTTTGATTTTAAATAATTTAAATGAACCGAACCAGTTTTTGCACTTCCGATGTCCCGGTAAAGGTAAAGTTAATAAAACGGATTCGCGAAGATAATTATATGCGCCCGGAAAAGTATATAAGAGAAGTGCAGAAAAATGTAAAGTGTCCGTCGAATATCTAGGAGATTTAAAATTCACTAAATTTAATTGTTCCTGAAAAAAAGTTAAACTTTTACGCTTATCTGTATATTGCTCATCTTTAATTATTAAATTTAAATTTTTATGAATGTTATGGAAGATGTCAAGTGAATCAACCATGTTATTTATATTATGATCTAAATGTGTAATAAATTTAATTAATTTTGAAAAACTATTTATTTTTAAATTGGGTATTATTGAATTAAATTTAGAAATTTTAATTTCCCGATTGCTTTCAAAAACTTTTGTAACAACAAGATTATTGTCAATAAAAAAATGAGCAATATACAAAAGGGATTCCAAGAGAATTAAGTTTAAGTTTATAAATTAGTAAATTTGAATCCCATAGTTTGCTAATCCAATCAGTAAGATAATACTTACCTTTTTTATTAATAATATCCTGAAGTACGCTGATTTTATCTTCAAATAGGAAAAGACGTTCCTCGATTTGTCGTTGCTCCTCTTCTTGTCGCTTTCGTATATCTGAGGAACATTCGATCCTCCCTGCGGCGTGGTAGGGCAAAATGTCCACCGAGATCTGGGTACCATAATCCGTTTTCCTAAAATAAATAAATTTCAAAATGTATGGTTTATTAGGACACGTTTCGAATACTTGTTCATTAAAAAAATTAACTTAATATTTACCCGTTTCAAGAATTTTCACATCACTTTTAATGATAAACTCCGGTTCGAAGTGATGTTGGCAGACACCAAGTGATTGGTGGTTAGTTCAGCATCATTAATCCCGATTAAATCGCACCATTTTGCTCGTCTATCAGGTTGTCGAGGGAAGCTAAAACCGCGTACTTCACTACTGTAAACTACAGTGCACTTTGGAACAATGTAGACTGGCATTTCTAAAATAGGAATTGTTTTATTTTATTATAAAAATTTCACAAACACACATATTGCATATATCGAACGGATACAGCATTCTGGACACCTTCCGAACCACCACCAGTAGAAAATCCAATATGTAAAATATATAATCGGACAAAGGTTTCGCGTGTTATAAAGTCCACTGCTGATATTCGAACACATAAAAACACTTACACTTTAAAATATCCATGGTGGACCATTTCACCATTCCCATAAATGTCTTCTTTGCGTACATCAGGCTCCGATCAAGTAACCGTTTTTAAACCCCATCACCAGAAAAATTAACATTAACAATTTAAATTATATTTAAATAAAAAATATCTCTAGAAGCCAGATGATCAGACAAACATAAATACTTACACACTATAATAAACCACCCAGAAATCTTTCTACCTCCAGAAATTGATGTCCGCAGGCAGGATGAGCTTTTGCGCGCGAAACGATAGCATGCTTTTAACCTAATTTATTTAATATTAAGATTTTTACGAAATTTTTTACAAACGGATTTATACATAAAACACATATAGTATTTTAAACTTTAAAGCACAAATTAAAAAGTTATTTTAACACTTTCAAACCGAACTCTTACAACAGATTAAAAAAATTGGATGGCTCATTGTGGCATTCAATAAAATAGTTTCAATTATTTTTTCTTAACATTCACTTTGTTCCCAAATCAGACGTCACAAAATATATTTTAATTTTCACTTACTTACCTGATTTTTAAATTTAGTAAAAAAACACGTGAAAATATATCGCTTAAAAAAAAGTACACCCTCACTCATTTATTTTGGGAATCACGCTACATATTTTTGTTTTTAATATTTTTTATGTCATTTCGTTTATTCTTTTTATGAACATGATTGCCGTTTACAATTGAAAGAATGCACTGTAGACATAAATTTGATGACATAGCAAGCATTGTGGCCTGTAGTATTCTAGGCGCACTGTAATTATACAGCAGAGTTTTTTCTTACTCGCGTCACTCATAGTGTTAGTAAAATTTTAACTCCACACATTCATATCTTAGTTATGATAGTTATAAACAATAACTAACTAAAGATGTATTGGTAAATTTTTTTTCTATAGAATTTTTTTTTATTAACTAAGTATAAATGTGTTGGTGCAGAAACAAACAAAAAAATAAAAAAACAAATTTACATTGGATTGTTAGTGTAACCAACACAATCTTCGGTAGTTATTTTTATATAAGGATCAGTCAATGAGAGTTAGAGCAGGACTTATATTTAAGAAGATTCTGTTAAAACACTTAGTTTTTATTTAGTAATATTAACATAACTTCTGTTGCAGGTTCCTCATAATAAAATAATACAAATAAGTTTAGTATTTGTGTGTCGGTATACATGATCAAATGATTTTTAGTGTTGTGGCAAATAAGTTTTGTATAGTGATTAACTTCGGTTGTGCATTCCGTATTTTAAATTTGTCCTGGGGCCGAAGCACTCCCAACTCCAATTTACATAGAACCATCTGTACATTGCATATCTCCATGCCAGCCTATAGTACGGCCAATGAGTTCTGTACTCCGTCATGGGCTCATGATAGTGTTCATTTTTATCACTGATAGTAATCAGATGATGAAAAATCCCTTTTGCATCCTGTCCTTATCGGGATTCGAACCCGGCGTATTCCGAACCAAACACCATAGCTTTAACCACTGTGCCGTTTGGTTATCATTAATTAATTTTAAATTTAACTTGTTGTGTCAAGAGTACACGGTTAATTGAATTATTAAATTAACAGGTTGTCTCAAATATTCATTATATTAATATTTAAGTATTAAGGATTATTTTAATACTGTATTAATTCTCATTTTAAATTTATTAATTTACACCTGAGTAACTGTTTTACTTAATTCTAACTATAGAAAAAAGTCTAAATTACTATAACGTTCCCATTATACATCATTTATTTCAAGATTAGCTGTTTAACTCACTTATCCTTATTTATTAAATTAATATTAAATTTTACCGTCTTGTGTAAATAAAATATTAACTATTGGCTTTATTAGGTATCTATTACCGGGCCAAGTCTGTCAGCGTGTTTCAACTACTTTTTTGAGTTCTTTATTCTCTTTTTTTAAAATTGTAAAGTATTCTTTCAATTGAGTTGTAAATTCCTTTATTTCTCTTAATTGTTCACGGAAATATATTTTTCTCCGATCGTAGGAAAAAATATATATTTCCGTTGTTTTTTCGTAACGAAAACCTCATGATTCCAGTATGTTGTATTTGTTGCTAAGCAACAAGTAATAATAGTACGAGAATATTTTTCTGGCCCAGGCCGGGAATATATTCCCGTATGGATTTTTAATTGTTTAATAATGGTTTAATTGCTGAATTAGCTGCTTCCATTATATCCGGCGGGGTACAAAATAAGGGTAATTCGTTTTCACTGTCCATATCCCTTAAATTTCGTTCACACGTTTCTTATAAATCAAATAGGTACACAAAATTGACAACTTTTGAAAAAACAAAACAAAATGTATTTATGTCTTATGATGTCGTGGCTAACTAAGCAATAATTTTATATTATTTTCGATTTTTTACTTTGTTTTGATTTCTTAATATGATAATTAATGAATAATACTAAAAATTATTTTGGGTTTATATTCGTTTTATAGTCTGATCGGAGAAAAAATAGTATGTACAATTCGGAGGAAAAGTGCATTCCTGGACTCCGTGGTTGCCAATTTCCACTATCGTCAGGGAATGCAGTACTTTTCCTCCTAGTTATACAATATACTATTTCAGTTGAAGATCTTGGTGATCTTCATAATTTGGAACTTCGTCCGAACACCAGTACCTAGTGGGCGTGTCTCCAAAGAGTGTGGATTTGACAGCATATCTGATGCTGTACCACCTGGGATGTTACATTGTATATTTGTCGTATTCATTATTTGTTTTAGCCAATTTATGCCGCTGGCATTTGGCACATAGAGACAGCCGAAGCCCTCTAGGTACCCTAGGCAGAGGGACACATGTTAATACATATCACACAAATCGTGAAGCACTTCAGTTTTTGGCAACCAAGTTCGATGATCTCATAATTTCAAGAAATTCTTTGTCAATTGGCCTAAACATTTAGCAGTCCTGGTGGTCACGCGGACAATATTGTACTCCTTACGTAAATAAAATTGAACCAACTTTCATTTTCAATAAAACAACACATGTGATTTTTTTAATATAAAATTCAGATGGAACACCCTATATAATTGTCTTGCACAAACACGTATTCAATTTTTGAGGGTCTCTACCTCAGCCTAGAGTACTCAGAGAGCTTCGACTGTCTCTGTGTACCGCTAGGTAGCCGCGTCCACGACGCGGATAGCGGGTATTGCTTCGACAATAGCAAAGTGCAACTGGGGACCAAATGCCAGTAGTATAACTTGGCTAAAACAAACAATGAGTACAACAAACACGGAATGTACTACCCCAGGTGGTACAGCAGCGAATATGCTTCCAAAACCACAATCTTCGAAGGCAGGCCCAATGGATTCTAGAGTGACCCAATCTTTGTTTAACCCAACATTATTTTAATTTTATCCTCTTGTGATTGAAAGGTGAAGGTCTAAGATGGCCAGCAATCGGTTACATACAAACCTAGAAACAAATGTATTTTAATAAATTTCTGAAAGCATGTCAGATTATCGGGCAACGCAACATATTTGGGCTTGCGTAAAATCACTTTAAAAGATTAATAAAAAATGTATTCAGTTATTTTGGTTTTTTTTAAACTAATTTCCAAGGCCGAGCAAATGGTAATAAAAGGTATAAAGGTGTTTTATAATAAATTAGGCCAACTCAAAAGTGAATCGTTTTTTACATAATTTTTTATTCAATTTGTATGAAAATTTGTTTGCAATGTTATTTTTTAAGGTGGGTCCACATTTACAAAATTTGTGCCGAACGCGTTCGGCGAAAACATCACCACAAATTAGGAAGTGTGGATGTGTGCGGCGCACGAAAACAACACAAAAATGTATGCCACATTCAACGCACATGATTCAGCAGTTGTCGTTTTAAACATTTGCGGCGAAAATATTTTTGCCAAATTCGTTCAGCACAAATTTTTGTAAATGCGGGCCCACCTTTAAACGCAATATTTGAAAGTTACATAATTTGTCCAAAACAAGTTTAATGCACCTTCCTGTACGAATACATATTTGACTGAATCCAATCATAAAATTTTGTAACATCTGTAAATATTGATATTTTCCTGGCTGCACATGTTTCCCGGCTATTCTTATGGAAAAACGAAACTATCCCATACAAATACCAGACACCATATTTTGGTACTACCAATCCTCCACCACTGTCGCCTATACACACATTCGTCCCATTTAAATAACCCGCACAAAAATTATATTGATCGATTATGTGCAGCGAATCTGTATTCGTCACATTTATACAATTCGAAGCACTTCGTATTTTAAAATCACCTCGATGTAGATACTCTGAAAACTGACCCTTTTTCACGTGCCCCCAACCCACCACTGTGCCGTAAGTCAACGGAAAAATACTAGAATCGTTAGTCAGGCAAATGGGTTGCGTGTAACGATTGAATACAATCGAACGATTAAGTTTAATAATTCCAATATCATTTGCCGATATATTAATCGTATAAGTAGGATATTGAATAATCTGATGAGCAATAAATGTTTGTTCGGGTGATTTCGGTTCGTTAAGTGATCTTATTCCCACATTGATATGAATATTTTGAGTTGCTTTTGCTCCGTACTCATCGTAAATACAATGGGCCGCTAAAATTGTTTAATATACCATTTCTACGTTACTTAAATAGGATTTTATGATTATTTGAAACTTACCTGTGAGAATAGTTCGCTCATCAATTATTGTGCCGCCGCATGCATATTTTCTTCGTCGTCCAATTCCTTCAAATATTGCAACGTGCCAGGGAAATTCACCTTTTAATGTTTTATGCGCACCGAATATAACAGTTTGGTCCAAATAGCGCAAGCCACATGTGGGAAGGGATTTTATAAAACTAAGCCAAACATAGTTTTCAATAGAATCATAAACTTCTGATATTTGATGCCCAATATAAACTTCATGATCTTCAGTTTCAAACGATTCGAGATAAAGTCCCCATAAATATCGTGTTGAATTATATTCAAATGTTATAATACCGGCACTAACAAACCAATCCTTTATTAGAATTCTCTCTCTAACTTCAACATCGGGTTCACTAAATTTGAAACAAAATAGTGATTTAGTTTCATTATTCATTATGCGGCATTCATCGTTTGATAATATCGTTGCAGTGAAATGATCGGGCTTGCTTATGGCGAAATTTTCTTCACCAACGTAAGCATAAAATACAGGTACATGAACTAAACCAGCTGGTTGTTTATCACTATACCATACGCATAATGGATAAAAGTTGCTATGGAATCTGTAAAAATTGCATTGTTAGTAAGTCAGAACGATCAGTTGTTTGCAAAATTGCTTTACTCTAATCCGTATTTTAGTTTAAACAGAACAAAATTAGTATCCGCCAACTGATAAAATTTGGCAATTTCATGATAACTACTGTCACGAAATGTTTTTATAACAAAACTGGTAATTTGATATAGTTCCATTGACGCGGGCCCCGAATCAAAATCAAATCTGGTGATAATACTATTTTCACTAATAATGACACCAACAAATACAGGTATTTCTACTCTACCAGGGACTACACCTTGTACCATAAACGCATCCGGTGATGCGGTTAAATTTAAATTGTTGGTTTTGTAGATTTCACACACTTTAACGTAAATTTTAATTAAATTAATTAACGATTATTTTCAAAATTCTGCAGGTTATCTTACTTAAGTCAGCAAATTTAAAATCGGCATTTCCGGCGAGCACTGAACATATCTGCCAGCAATTGATAAGCAATATTTCAAAGATGTATGAGCACTTCATTTCGCGTTAAACTATGTTTGTTAACTAGTTTCGCACTTAACGTAAACATAAATGCAAATAAAACCTTATCAAGCACTCAACGTACATTGTGAATGCTTAAATACGTAAAGCAGTAGAATTGGTTTATACGAGTAGATTACGTCTGGGTTTTATGAGGAATTCCAAAATTAGATCTATAATTAAATTAAATACAACACTATGCATATTTATTTATCATTTTTGGAGGTTTCACATTTGAAAATTGCGTTGGAGTAATGTTCTATACTTTATATTATCGCTTTAAAAAGTCATTGTTTTCTAGTTTTTAATAAATTAAATTTTAATTTGTCAGCCACTACATTGTCTATGCCAGATACATGTGGATGCCAGTTGTGAACTATCCGAAGCTTCGATCATAATAGCTAGTGAAGCTTCAGGTTTGGGATGAACGAGAAGGATGCCACAACAAACATCATAGCACGTTACATCCACTATAAGAATCGCCCGCATCACAAGCAGAAGTAAATGCTCCTACACCATTGAATCAACAAGGCGAAATGAAGTACAATAGTTCCACAATTCCATCCGAAATAATGCAAGTCAAGAAATAAAAAGTCCATTACTACCGACAGCAATGGACGTCATTCATAATAAAGATCGGGAAGTTGTATTGGCCGAATAGTCCTAGATTCCGGATTCTATGGATCCATAATTAGCGAGGCATGTGCCCATCGTTTTAATATATCAAGGATAAATGTGCGGGATCCTATTACAGGACTCTCCTTTGAAGCCATAGCGGGAGAAATAACTACTATTCACATTTCAGTGTATTTTCAGCAAGAATTAAAGTTATGAATGAAAGTATATATTATGAAGGAGCTACCTCCCAGACTCCTAAAAGCAAATTCCCAAACGTTGAACAAATAGGAAAATCTGATAACTGAAAACTAGCGGACCCGGTAGACAACAAAAACACTGAAATCCATAGTGTCATGGGCGCCAACTAGTTCTTTAAAATATTATCTGAAGGCCAATTGGAAGGGCCAAACAAATTAATTTCAAATTGTTTTCAAACATTACTTTCAGCTGGATAATTAGTGGTGGTGAAACACTCTTACCCGAGAACAAGAACAAATCTGCGAAGAGTTATTCCAACAAATCATTTATCGTGATGTCTAAGGTACATATCTGCATAAATGGCCACCCAACTCTAAGGAATTTCTAGGAAAATGCAGAATTGCGAGATCGATCACTTCAAGTTCAAAGTCAGCCAGATTTACGATGGCATAACAACCACTAAACGCAAACTTCTCTCAGATGCATCACACTTAATTGACCCATTTGGAAGGTAACACAAATCCGTTGTATAAAAACTCCAAGACTGGAATTATTAGCAGCACATTTACTGGCCAATCTATCAAAATTTGTTTTCAAGACTCACCATATTCGTGCACAGATTCCGAACTAAGGCTCATTTGGTTATCCTGGTTGCTTGATAGGCGATCTAGTATATGTAAAAGATAAAATACAATGTGCTAATGAGGCTAGTCATCAAAGTAATGAAGCTGCCAGCGACACTGCCAATAACGTAACTCCACTGTAACTATAACATTTCGTAACGCAAATTTTCGTATTAAAAAAGCATTAAGTTTAGACAATCAATCACATTATTATATTTTCGTTAGTATAGATTCACCCTACATAAAGAAACGTTCAACCTGGTGAACCAGTCTTAAATTGCTATAACACATACGGGTTCTGCATGTTCCGCTTA
The DNA here is from genome assembly GCA_963691935.1 of Nephrotoma guestfalica. NCBI lineage: Eukaryota > Metazoa > Arthropoda > Insecta > Diptera > Tipulidae > Nephrotoma > Nephrotoma guestfalica. The sequence continues at coordinate 169,539,003 of OY829914.1, forward strand.
AGCGCGATTGATGTGGAATTAAAAATTTCCACGATTTTTCAGTGTTTTCAAATTTGTTACCGGGCGAAGAGCTATTCATAGGTTAGTTTAGGAACACTGGTGTATTGGCCTGATTTTTACGAGGACGATAACTAAATTTTTTCAAAATCAATGATATTCATATCTTTACAGTATATTTCTGAAGCGGTGTACTCCAATTTTCTAACTTGTCAATTTTTGGACGGAAGTTGTGATTACCTCACGGCTCCTAGCACTTTACGTTTATAAAAATATAAAAACTATAAATTAAAATTAATCTTGAAAGTGGCTGATACGTCTCGTACTACTTGACACCTCTGACATATTAATTCCTCCATGATATAAATCAGTAATAGTGTTAATAAACAATTTTATTTTATACGAGTATACTCTAGGCATGCAAGTAGAGCTCGGCTCTGCGGTTGGTTGCATTAACATATACTTGAACACATCCAACTCACCCGCCATTTTGGATATATGTAGCTTTGTTAATGCTGTTTTTATGACACAAGTTTTAGTCATTTACAAGCGGTCGTTCCGTGTGCATCAATTTTAAGAGATGGATGTCGATAAGCTACTTTTACGTTATTCCATTCTATTCTGTTTTCAAATGAAAAAAAATGCTGCTCAAGCTATGAAATTGATTAATCCGACTTTAAGTGAGCATTCTGTGAGTCATTCAACAGTAAAAAAGTGTTTTGCAAGATTTCGTGATGATAATTTTAGTATTGAGGACGATCTAACGTTCAGGTGCAGTAAAACAATTTGAAGACGAAGAACTTAAAGTTTTACTGGATGAAAATCCGTTTCAAACTCAAAAAGACCTTGCAGAACAGCTAAGAGCTACTCACTAAGTAATATCACTTCGATTGCATGCAATGGGAAAAATACGGAAGGAAGGAAATGGGTTCCTCATAAACTGACCGAAGAAAACAAAAACCGAGAGTTGACATCTGCATGAATTTGCTTTCTCGGTACAAAAGAAAGAAGTTTTTGCACAAAATCATTACAGGTGATGAAAAATTGATTTTGTACGATAATTCTAAACGCATAAAATCAAGGGTTGATCCAGGCCAGCCATCAACATCAGTTGCAAAAATGAAAATTCATGCCAAGAAAGTGATACTGTTTGTCTGGTGGGATTGGGAAGGAGTCATTTACTATGAGCTTCTGGAACCTGGTCGAACTTTTACAGCTGAACCGGTTTCCTCAGTAACGGGTGTTACTTCCTCGAGTTTTTACAACTGCTTCCATTCGTCTTGAATTGCTTCCGATAACACTGTCGATCGTTTTTTGCGATAAATTTTCCCATTCGTCCAACAGTACTCGTAAAACAATGTTCGTCCATTGTGACGTTTCCGCCTCTAGAAGAGACGAAATATCGTGTTGAAAAAATGAAATTCGTACTACAAGAATCGAATTATCATTTTATTGGAAACGAGAATCAAAATAAAAATCAATTCTTAAATGAAAAATAAAACTTGAGTTAAATTAGGAACCAAAATTAAATAAAAGACGAAGACGACCATCAATTGAAATACTACTCGTAACTAGAAAATAGAGACGAAACAGACTGGCAATGGAAACGTTAAATACGAAATAAAAGAGAGACGAGACAGAGTTATGCAATTCAAATGCGATGAATTCGACCGTAATTTGGAATACGACTTACAAATTAGGGACATTTTCGACTTAGAATTGTTCATCGCCACGCGTCGATTTTTTTCCTCAATTACAAAGCATTCGTCGTGCGCGTAACAAGAAATTAATCATTTGTGCTCGAAAATAATTATTATTAAAACAAATTTATAATATCAAATTTTATAAAGTTGAAAGTGTTTAGTTGTAATAATTTTTATAATTTTAATTAATATTGTAATTTTACAAAAAAAAATCGAATACTAAAGCATTGTGTTCTAATTAATCCAGGTTAGTAAATTTATACATATTATATTTTTATCGTGATATTTTATTGAAACGCGTTCCTAGAAAATAATTTTTTTAATTTTCAATTTAAGTCGATTCGTAATAAAACTAATAAAAACTGGTTAAAAGGAAAAAATCTGTTATGGCCAGACAACAAAAATATTAAAAGGCTACTAGAGACAAATGCAGCACCAAAAGATTCCTGGCAAAAATTTCAGTTTAAGTTGAGCAATATTTACAGAGACCCTAAGTGAAGCACGAAAGCGGGAACGAATGTTCGAAATTTTTTCAAACTTCCAGTCGGAAATGGCTGGCCACCGAAAAAAGTAATTTCAAATCATTCATTTAAACGAACGATTAATTTGAAGAAATTGAACAGCCATCGATGTGAATCAGGCACAATTATGTCTGACGAAGAACAACCTTATAGTAAGGTTGGTGAGAGTGATATTTGTATGAAGTATTCGCCGGTAACGAGAGCAGCGATGAGAATATTGATAATTATTGGTTTATTTAGTCATTATTCAGTTATATAACTCATCATTGCAACACAAATTAATTGCTGTAACTCCAAACGATTATTGTTTTCGATTATTATATTTGTTTAAATTAAAAAATGTATTATTACATTATACTCGAATTTATATGATTCAGAATAAATAAAATGAAAATAAATGATACATTTTGAATTTTGAGATAATAACAAAATCATAACCCGAAAACCATTAAAAAAACTGGCTTACCAATGTGCTCCAAAACAGCCTAGCAAATCTTAGCCAATTTCGTCTCTCTATTGTTATAAGAGATAGCCGTCAAAGCCCCACTTTGGCTGTCAATTTTGACTTACAAAAGCCGGTCTGATTTTACCAAGCTTATTCGTCCGTATAATTTGTTAGTCAATTGTATTGGTCAAATTTCGGTTGAATCAGCTGCGACAGAAATGTCTTTCAATGTTCGCCTCTTTTCTGGCAAGGATTAGATGCACAAATGAATTAACAGTTGACCGACAATTGACTTATTTTGTCTCTTATGGACGAATGGTCAATTTTCGGTTTTTATGGTCATAAACCCAAAAATTGATTTACGGGTACATTTCGAAGTACTCCTGTGTTTCAAACTACTGGATTTCGAGCTCGGACCTGTCTCTCTAACATGTAACACACATATTCTATGAGGTTCAAATCTGGAGAAATTGCAGGCCAGTTCAGCTTGTTTATTTCAACCTCAGGCAAAAAGGTCGTTATAGAATGTGCAGTACGCGGCCGAGCATTATCCTGCATTATAACAAAATGTTCTCTGAAAAATGGGACAAATGATACTTCATCTTCTAGCAAAATATTTCTCAAACCATAATTAAGCCTCCACCACAAGCGACGGGTGTCGTAATGTTACATTGAGGACACTGCTCATCTCGTCGTCCTTTTTATACTCTTTGCCTTTCATCGATCGAGATCACTAAGAAACGACTCTCGTCTGTGAACAAAATATGGCCCCACTGGTTCAAAGTCCAAAATTGGTATTCTTGAGTAAAACTCATCCTTGCCACTCGGTGATTTATCTGCAGTAGTGGTCCGTTGGCTGGTACATATGTTCAAAACGATTTCTTTACGCCTTCGTCCCACAGTAATTTCACTTTTAGTTGCTGTTTGACGGCTGTTTCTCATAGTTTCAAGGACAATGAAAAGGTCATCTCTGGAGCAAGTACAATTTTTTCGGCCTTGGCCTTGCCTTCTCTCGCAAGAACCCGTTCAGTTGTATCGTCGAGCAGACCGAGAAATGGTAGAAGTGGACACACCAAATCTTCTGGCCATTTGGCGGTAACTGTAGCCATTCTCAATCATTGCCACATCCCTGGCGACATCAGTGAGTTCCATGTCGCTGATTTTGAATTAATAACTCTTTTTCTTCAAATTCTAATGGTGAATGAATTGATATTCACACATTATACAATTAATTCATATTAAATACAATTAAATAAAAAAAATACTTTACCACTAAAAGCACTAGATATTCTGTTAATATTAATAATTTAAATTTGGAATCAAAATATTGAAAAGCACAGCACACAAAGATTATACGATAGAAATAAAAAAAAATCGTATTTTGTTTTTTCTTAATAAATCGAGTTTTACTTGTGTTCGCCTAATTGTGCATGCTCGTTGTTTCAATATTAGTTGCTACATAAACTTTAAAATTTCCCATAAATAATTAATGCAGAATTCATCCTTGTACGGTTTAGAACCATTCAGACTGTTCTGCGAAGATCACCTAGTCCTTCCGATAGGCCGCTAGATCATACGATGTAGCTTTTGTAACATAAGCCAAGATTCAACTTCTATATCGTAAATGTCTTCAACACTTACCGGTTAGACATCGACCACCAAAAACCCATTAATTTTTCGATTTACATTTTATAAATTGAATGTCGATTTTGTTTTGAATATTAAATTGTTTATTATAATTGTTTTCGAACAAATTGCTTCAATTTATGAGTAAAGTTCGAAACTCTTTTATGGATGAGTTACAATTTAAATTAACTTTGACTGTTTCGCTAATTAAATATGTCCAAAGGTGCATTACATTGGTCGTAGCATCGACTTCAACTTCGTTTTGTGAATTAACGTTGACTCGGAAGTTGTCCAAGATTATGTAACTCTGTTCTACATAAATTAAAGCGTTTGTATAATATTGTTTTATATAATTATTAATAAATCGAAAAAGCCTATTTAACGCTATATGGGGCTGGTTTAATGTAATGTGAATCAATCACAAAAACATAAAATTTTTATGCTGTTGAAGCAAATGCGCATAAATTAAACACCATAAACAATTTACCACACAGACAGGCTTTCGAAGTTGGAGTTAAAATGCAGGCTAATTGGATTTTTGGTGTCTCTTTTCTTCATAACATTTCTGTTGTATATACCTTTTAAGAATTCTTTGACCCGCGGTGTACTAAGTAACTTCGGTTTCTTTCCCAACATTTTCTCGTTGACTAGTAGTCATCGGGATCGGATTCTCTATTGACACTTTTACGATTAAATTTTTTTCTTTTCCACATTCTCTAAGTTTTTTATAGGCCACCTTTTTTATTAGTCAATATATTACTGTTTTACTAATCGGAACCAGTCAAAGTTTGCATTAGAAACCCGACCGCTGAAGCGCCTACCTTAAATACCATTTAATGGAAAATCTGGTAAATTCTTGATTGCAATATTCGTCTTTGTGTTTTCTTAATTTTTCTTCTTCTTTTTTAATTTCCACTGTTTGTTCCAAATTTATTTTGTTGAATCTCTCATAAAATGTGCTCGATTTTGAGTTTCTCTCGTAAAACTAATTTTTCTCATATTATATGTTTCATTTGTATGTTCCTCAACTAATTGCGTAGAAATATAAATTTTAGGGATTTGCAATTATTATTCAACCGAATTAGTAATATGTTTATTCTTGAATTTTGAACGAAATAAATTACCAAAAATATTGAAAAAGGCATCTACTTCTCACAACGTTTTACAATTTAAGATTGCGGAGAGCAAATCAACTATAAAACACCGTGGTCCTTGCGTTGTTCCTGGTATTTTCGGTTTAATTTGTATTTTGAAAATATTTACTATATAGCACATGAAATTAAGATATTGTTTTTATCTGGTTTCGGTTTGTGTAGACGTCCTGTGTAATTAAGTAGTGTGTAATTAATTAGTATAAAATGCGATGATACATACGTGATTACGTATGTATCATCGCATTTTATACTAATTAATTACACACTACTACGACGATACGTCGATTGACGATTTTCGTTTTCTTGCCCGCAGACGAAAACGTGCATTATGCTTTTTGTTAACACAAATTTAAAAATTTGGTCGTGCTAGACGTATGTGTAAGATGCGTACACCACACAACCTTGTATTGAATAATACAAAAATTTATGTTGGCAAATACAAGCACGTCAGTATTCCCAACAGTAGTCATTTCACGATCAATGTAAATTCTACGCAACTCTCAAAATTTTTCCTATATTTTGAGAAGAAATAGGTCAATGTCCATTCTGGTTTAATGCGATTATTTGTATTGCTTGATTTATTTGACAGCGATTAATGCGATTATTTGTATTGATTGATTGATTTTACAGCTGTTTCTTTTATTGTCAACTACTTTTAGAACATTACACAATTCAGTCATGTATTCATTGTACTTCCGAGAATTACATGTAATGCTAATTGACATATCATATTTACCACATATTTCAACACAGTATTGAGTATACTTCTATTTCCTTTGTAGTTATCTTTTAGAGCCATTTTTAAAGATTTATTTGAAGAAACTAAGAGAAACACAACAAATGGCACAAAACTGAATGATTCACTCTGTCCTTCACAAAATGACTGATTTTTGCAAATCACAACTTACAAACTTTGTAGATTTCACTAAAATTTATAACAATTCACTCAGTTTGCATTTATCCACATTTTTCCACATATTTAAGCTGCACTTTGTTTTAAACAACACCATATTTTTGCATAAATTACAAATAAACATTTATCAAAAATTTACACTGATCAAAACTTTATATGCAGTTTTACATTTTTTCGCAACAATTTGGATTTGAAAATACTCATCAACACTCTTCAACGTAACAATACGAAACGAAAATCAAATTTTTCGAACGTAATATCATTTATTCACACAATCACAAGGCGAAGTCAGAATCACAATACGGTGTTCAATTCGAATTGAGCTTTATCAGACTTTTTGTATTTATTGTGGAACTCAATGAAACATGTTTTATGCGGTGAGTTACATAAAATAAGATTGCATTTCACACAAAATGCTTGAGTTTCACCTTTTGAAAATGTACATTACCGTTTAGGCATCACTAGTAGGATTGCTTCAAACGCGTGTCTTCTCCAGTATGACCGAGTGTTGGATTCGCGATAAACAGACATAGAGATTAGACCCAAATAAATTTCCGAATGTCGATAGAATCAATGTTAAATTTTGATTCGATATTCCTTTCTCGTGCGTACAGATTTGATTGTTCTGTTATATGCATAATCAGATCACGGTTCACAAAATATGTGAAGCAATCATATAGTGTTTTAAGTTTTCCAACTTTGGTGGTAATGTTTTATCGCCCCGATATATATATTATATCGTTGACATGTAACGTTAAGTTTTGTTTTTTCCAAATTATCGATTGGAAGCAACGATTGTCATTTTTTATTTTCAGTGCATCCCCCGAAAATTTATATGCTGTGGTAACAATAGGTTCGTTTGCTTCTTCTACCAATTCCGGAGATCGGATACGCTTATTTCGACTATATTTTTTATTGATTGAGCTGGTATGTTTACTTTGAGCTGGTGTTAATACCTCGTTCTCTGAGGGCTGGAGTTCATCTCTCAGTGCACCTATTTTGTTATCAGTTGTTGCCTTTGTTACCATATAGGATAATGGATTTCAATTTTCATATCGTCTTCATCACTAACCAGAGTATTTGTTGATGGAATTTTATCATTATGAAATCACAGTCATCCTCATCGTTAGTGGTTTCTATATCGGATGGTATTGAAACCATAAGTTCTTCGATTTACGTATCAGTTATTTAAAAACATTGTAAACTTGACGAAAAGCCAATGACCTAAATAAAATACAGATCTATTGAATTATAAAACCTCGCGCAGCGTTGTTTTTACATGCATGAACAAACCGACACCTCATATTCCATTATTTACTCTAAATTTCAGTAAACATTTCTTCAGGCAAATCCACAAATACATTTTTTAAACTTATTGTAATGCACAGGTCCGCCTGCAGGCAGGTAGTACAAAATGTAATCGCTACAGTGCCCCAAAATAATGTTTACTAAACCAACATCAAGAACGGATTAGAAAAAATTAGACGATTAAGAGGTCATCTCATGCCAATCGAACGGGAAAAATTATTTAAACACAAATTTATTTCATTTATTTGTAAATAATTAACAAATCGTATAAATAATTTACTAAAAAAGAAATTAGATAATGGCTTTGCTGCGGGTCGTCCTAGTCGTTTCTGCAGCTAATCATTTTCTTATATTACCTTTAATGTGATGATGCAGGCAGGGCACGCATACCTCTGGAGTACGATCCCTTTTTTAAATATGCATAATGGTTGCCCTGTGCGCCTGTAATCATATCATATCAATATTAAGGATATCGTTATGATATGATAAAAGGCGCCCACAGGGCAACCGATGATGTGGATTACGTTCAATTGAAAAAGCGTGAATTGAAGAATTTAAAATTTGTACACTTGACTATTTTTATGATTAACAAGATTAACTATTGTGGGGTCGTCTGAGTATCTAAACTTACTATTAAGTGGTCTAACGATTAAGTTAGAACAAATATCTGGTCTCATGATTGACTGCGTATACAATGATATAGTTAAACGGTTAAATATTGACGATTATGTAGTTTACGATGCTATGGACGTAAATCACAAACATTTCTGATGCTCCAGCCAAAAAATATTTAATATACCATAATTAGTTCTTAAACGTGGGTAATACGATACGTGGATACCAAACAAGCTACAGAGACTCATCTAGTCGAGCGGAAAATTTAAGATGATTGAAAACTATTTGTAATATTTAACTAAAATTAGTTTTAGTAGATATGGGGTTATGATAAGCGCAAATTTGATTCTATTTTAAGAGTAAAAATCAATCGGATAGCCGATTTTTCAAAATTAAATACAAGCATTACTGAATATAATACATTTTCATTCCTATTTGCTCGACTAAGAAACAGTTGCCGAATACAATTTCGCTGTTAAACTTTTGTTTTCACAAAAAAAATATTTATGCAAACTTTGACTATTTGCATTAGAAATACTAATGATTAATGTTTTTGCAAAATCAGCTAATCAAATGGTACAACAGATATATACGCAACCTTTTTTTATGTCATAGTTATTCAATATTACAAAAATCATCGATCTTAAAAAAATACGTATCGTAAAATTCGTGATTTTTTTGGTGTAAATAATCATCCAAATGAGTCAACCATTCAAAGGTTAGTGAAAAAATTTACAGTGACTGGTTTCGTCGAGGTTCGAAAAAGTCAGGCAGACCAAAAAGTGAACGTTCTAGTGAGAACATTGCTGCTGTGGCCGAAAGTGCGTGGAGGAACCTTCAACATCGATATCACGACGTACTCAGAAATTAGGCATTCATATATCGACTGTTTGGCGAATTTTATATAAGGATTTGCATTTGCATCTTTACAAAATTCAATTAACACAAAAATTAAAACAAACAGATTATTATCAACCCAGAACATAAACTGGCCACCTAGATCATGCGATTTAAAGCCATTAGATTACTTCCTTTGGGGTTTTTTGAAAAGTAAAGTTTATGTGGATAAACCAATAACAATTGCACAGCTGAAAAACAACATTCGGACCGAGATTGATGAACTTAATGCGGTAATGTGTGATTCTAAAAATTTTGATTTTCATATGTGTTTACAAAATATGTTTACAAAAAATAAAAACTACCAGGAAAATCTAAGTATTTCCAAGTTTTATTTTAAAAAAATATCTAGGCGCGACTTTTGAAAGACCCTGTACAAAATCATTATTGTTTATAAGTTCTTGAAGTCGTCGATAGGAAAACATCTAATAGGTCGGACACAAAATCAGTAAAATCAGGTCGTGTGTAGCTTTGTCGTATGACCATCCAACCATCCAATCGCCTGACCAAATCAGGTCGTGTGTAGCATTGTTGGATGGTTGGTTAAAACATATTGCTTGTTGGGTATATGAAAGTGTCAAAATGGATAGTTGGCTAAAAATAATAATAATAACAAGTCAGAACGTGTGTAGGGCCTTTAACCCAGCCAGGTTGTTTCACTGGAACGATATTATCATATATCAATTTTGTTTTACATCCGTATTCCCTTAGTCGCATCACTTCATGCGACGTGACTACTCATCTTCTTGGTTACAAGATTATTAAATCGAAACTTACAAAATGATTATTCACAAAACTCGTTGTGGCTGTTTTTTAAATCTTAGTATTCTGCTTTAGAAATATTTTCTTGTGACTTCTATCACTTCAAACGACAATTTCCATCACTTGAAATTTTAATACGACAAATAAATAAAAAATTTTTGAAACTAAGGCAGCCAACTAAGATTTAAAAAATATTCACTGCGAGTTTTGTACGAAATTATTCAGCATATTTCGATTTTACCATCTAGTATCATCTACCACCAAGAAGATCCATAGTCACGTCGCATGAAGTGATATACCTAAAGGAATTGATGGCACTTAGCCATTAAGAGTGCTATTAATGATGCATTGCATATTAAACGAACCCTACAATCGCTTCGTTTCAAGGACAGCAACAATTTTTGTCTAAAATACAATGAAAAAGCAACAAGACGACGAGAACAGAAGAATATTACAAAACGAAACCAAAAGAGCAACACGACGAATACAAGCAAAGCAAAACGAATAAATTGATTTTAAGAAAAATCAATTTTGCATACAGTTCTTCTCAATTAGTAGCTTAATAAAGTAACCGCACGATCGCCACCAGCACACAAACCATCACACCACCTTTATGCATGGCGGATAAAAAGAATTGCATTGGGCGCTTTCGGGTTCCCTATCACGATTAGTAAAATTATTGCCAGTTTTATTTGAAAATTTCAGAGCGCGAAACATTTTCATAACGTTGACTTCGATTTTACTCAACATGTTTCCAGCGGTTCTTACGACCACAATTTTCCATTCCATGAAAATGTGGCTCGGTTACCTCCGTACTCAACAAGTTGCACGGATTAAAAAATATACACGAACCGACACTTCTATCGGAATTTGATTTGGTCGCATTGATTGTATTGCCTTCCCTCTCTTTAGAATCGGCTTAGCCACTCCAATGTCGTTTTTGTAGAAAGGTTCTCCTCTTACAAGGCAGGCACCGTTTTGTTTGCGACTAATTATCTTCCTCTTAGACTCCATAAATTTAGAATGCCAACTTCCAGGTGGTTTAATGTGGTTTGATACTTCAATTTTAAAGTCGAGTACTGGACAATCCAGGCCAACACTAAGGGTTGTACCATGTTCACGGTATATATTTATATATTCCTCAACATCAATTATACTTTGTTTGTCTTTAATTTTTCTCTCCAATAGAGCAAAAACTCGGTCCGAAGGAATAAAGGAATGCCCAACAATAAGAAATATTAGTTCCATGCGCTTAATATTTCTGGGAGCTTGTGACACTAACCAATAGAATAGCATGCCGTTCATAGTGCTGTTTTTGTTCTGACCAGCGCAGCCATCTGCAAATAAACGAACGATATGTCGGTTTTGAAAATTTGTGTTTCATAATCGATGATAAACACATGACGCAATCTCATTGAACCTCTGTTACAAAAACACATTCTTTGTTGTCAGCTCTGAGTGTCTTGTGCCTACTACCATTCCGAAATTATATAAATTAAGTTGCCGACTATAGTAAGCCGCCTGATCCGGAACTTTAGGCAGCACCATGTTCTTTTGACAGTCGAACGATATAGTCAGCAATCTGTCATTTTCGGATTTTAGTTGATCGAAAAACGCTTTACTACGCAGCTTGTGAACACGTAGCTGCATCATAATCATTTCTTTGTTTGCTGTTTTCTATTTTTCAATTTTCCTTTAATTGCAGACAGGTGGATCACATATCAGTTGAAGGGGATTTAAAACTGATGTTGAATTTGGTTCGAAATACCATTCGGTTTGAATTAGCTTCAGTAAACATTTTGCACATTTTTGATATGGAAAGGTCACCACTAAGGTATTGTCGCCTTGCAATTCTACCTCGGCAGTAATACAATTCTAATATTTTGAATACTTTAATAAATTCCATTATTTTCTTCTTTTATCTTCAAATATGATTCCTACCCCGTTTGGAAATGCAATTTGCAAATACGCTGCACTCGAGATTTGCGGATATTTAAAACTCGTAAGAACAATTTTTGACAAACAGTTATAAGGCTACCGGGGTACGAAATCGATTCTGATTTACGGCTTCCATCTACCAAGAATCACATCGGACTGGTGGCTGCATAATACAGTATTTTAAAATAAAACAGTCTTGGTTCATTTTTGTCTTCTTGGCATAAAATGAATGAGAAAAATAAAGTGCATCGTTTCCTTTCACTTCTTTACATTTAAATACGCCGTCCTTGTGATTGCATAAAATCATACGAGGGAGTTTTGTAGTAGAAGATCTGAAATGAATACAAAATCAAACACGAAACATATTAAAAAGTAACAACCAACTTTATCTTTTCTGTTTTTCTATTTCACGCTTCCATTTGGATTTGTTAATGGGAGTTTTCCTCGATTCAATGAGATTTTCGATCGGATATTCAGTGGACTCCACTTTTCTATATCAATATTCGATAATTATGTTATTTATACATTAATTTTGTGTAAGATCGCAATAAATTAATCAATTAGTACTTAACAGTGATGCATTACACAGCACTGATCACTACTAAAAACAAAACGAGACTGAGTAAAGTATAATATTGCATCGTATTACGGTAAAATACCGTTGTTTGATGAAAAAATTAATAATACTACAAAGAATTAATATTATAATAGAGCGCAATCTGTTTGAATAGGCTTTATTTGCTACTTAGTTTTCCAAAACATTAAAAACACAAAGGAATAGACGAAATTCGCAACGCCTAATAGAATAGAACGATTTTGCTTCTAAGTAATACTTGGAATAGAATCGTTTTGTTACCAAATGCAGTTTTTAATTATTATTTGCGAAGGTATAAAATGATTTTAGCACAACAAAGTTAGTTTAGTAGATTTTAACCCATTGAACAAAACCCAATCATTACCTTCATTTTTTCGAAAAAAGGAGTAGACACCGGTTTGCTTCTAAACGACTCATTTCTTTAAATAAATAAATAAGCTGTTGGGTGCCCCGAAAGCGCCCATTATATGCATGTAAATGATCGATATCTGTTTATTGTGCCTAACCACCAGATTTTCTCAGGTTTCCTGATAATTTTCCTCTGACACTTGTATGTGATGTAACGAATTTAGAATATGTGATTTATGTACCGTCCATAGTTAGGATTTTCAAGAATCGTTAATAAATTGTGAAAGATTGGCTTAATTTATACTTGCCTGCGAACGGCTCGATGTTAATTCTTGACAGTCAATTTTAAGGAAGAGCAATTTTATAATCTTTTCGAGGAATATAATATTATAAAATCTTACACACAAGTTTAAGATACCTATATTGCAGTTTCTTCGCCACAGAGTACCACGGCGAACGACGGTTTTAAACGGTTATGCATATATTGACAGCGAGACATTCACGTTCGAAGTGATACAAGTACCGTAGCCGTCACTTTGATCTAAGAATCGGACCGTACCATTCGGGACCTAACAAAATTTTAGGGTTGGTTTAATTAACCGATGAATCCTTAAAGAAATTTTTATTCATTAGAATAAAATTCATTAAATAGCTGCAAATAGCAGCAACTTATACTGTACACATTTTAAACTAACAGCAAGTGTTTTTCAAAATGACAAAAAGTAAAAATAAAAAAAGTAATTCCATTGCTGTCTTAATATCACTCTTGGTAGTCACAATGCTTCACAGGTAATTTATCTTTATTACTTGTTGTTGTGATTTACTCGTAATCGCGAAAGACCTAAACATTTTACGTTGTTTGGTTGCAAATAAAAATATTCGTATTACAACAGCACTTACATATACGAAATAAATGTTCCGAGAAATTCTAAAACACGCGATGACAGGTTTGATAAGATGAAATCTTACACTGTTGAATATTCCGTTTTCCGATAATCTGTTTCAATTTTAATTATAATTTTATAATACGAAGCAAACGTATAACAACATAAATATTCTGTCAAAATACTTTTGTAGAATTATATTAAAAATTAAAAATTATTTAAATAAACAATTTTCGTTTGCTTAATTTTACATGAATACCAAAATGAAAATGGGGTTGCCAATTAAAACCAAACCATTATCCCAAGGCAACCAAAAATAAACTAAGCTAATTAGATTTTTTAATATTTTCATTAAAATTAAAACAAAAAATTTATTTAAATTAAATTAAAACGTTGACCATCAAAATTAATTTACTATATCTAAAATTCTGTTTAAGACAACTGCAGAGGGCAAAAATAAAATTTTGAAAACCATACAATACTGTCCCAGTAGTAATTAACATTTTGTTTTGGTAATTTTAAACGTACACAATGTATGAGAAGCATAATTATTGTACATATACTACCTACATGCAACTAATATAACTGTCGTATGTGCTGATATTATGTATAAATATACGATATTTGGAATACGGCATAATTCAAACTAGAATCTATAATACGGCAAACAACGGAGTGTAATGCCCGACCATGTGTTGGGATAAGGCCCAACCCGCACGCCGGAAGAGAGACTGATAACCAATGTTATATTTTGTTTTTGTTCTAAACGTTCTAGAAGTTGCTATCAAAGCTGCCACTCCTGGTTAACCGATTTCGGCCAAACTCCTTCCCAGGGCTGTTCAGAGGCCGAATATAAAATGAAAGACGTTTATTTACATCGAGATGAAGTTTCCAAGACTTGGCATTTTGGTTTTGACACTAATGGTACAATGAATTTTTAAATTAAAAAATTCGGCCGTCTCATCAGACTGCCGTGACCAAACTACAAAAAACTAGAAAACCTCCATCACTTAAAAAATTATTATAATTCGTTACACATTTGTCAATTTGTCATTTGTCAACCCCATCGTAACATTAAAGACGGTCGAATTTTAAATATAAATAAAACAAGTTGTGTGTGAGATATCCATACTCAATTTTTATTTTATTTAAAAGATATATTTTATGGCATTAAGTATGGAAACAACGTCTTTCAAACGTCAACGGTGGCTTTGCTTAGTGGTATGTATTCGGGAGGTTAAATTTTCGCTCTCTTTGTCACCATCTGGCTGAATTTGCTGGATGGCGTTTGTTATGTTGACTTTGAGGGCATCAATTGCTTGCAGTTTATTTGCATAGACCTGTGATTTAAGCTAGCTCCAAAGGATGAAGTCTAAAGGCTTTAAATCGCACGATATCATCTAGGTTAGGCCACAATAAGTTGCTTATCATCGATTTGTAGCGCTCACCGTTAGACAGTTATGACAACGCCAGTTTTTTTTCGAAAAGTACGGACCCATGATTCAGCCAGATCAAAATCTGCAACAAACAATGACTTTCTCGGGATGCGATGCCTTTGGTGCTGGTGTATCTCGTGTGTATTGGTAATACCCCAAATCATACGATTCTGCTTGTACACATATCCATTCATTCAAAAATTGGCTTCGTCGCTAAAGATGATTTTTTGGCGAAATTTGGGTCAATTTCCAACTGCTCCAGAGCTCAATCAGCGACAGTTCATGGGTCGGTTTGGATTTTATACGGTTGTAGACCTTAGTCCCGACGCAAAATTCTAAAGTTTAAATCGCAGAAAAGCCAAGTTTTTGTGAATGACGACTAATTTATTGTCTCGGGTCTTTCCGTACACTGCCACGCACAGCAGCGATGTTTTCAGCAGACCACGCGTTTCGGTGACATACGAGTGTTGGCTGATGAACGATTTGTTCAAATGTTGTTTTAAACCACAGTTGCTTATGACTTCTAGCTACATTTAACTCCAACAGGTAATATTGGCGTGTTATTAACAGAAGCGTCACAATATTCTTTATCGCGAACATTGTTTCATTCTATCACAAGTAATATAATTTACTTTTTTCTTAATAAGTTATGGACAATTAATGTAAATGTTTATTTTGATTTATTTTGTGAATGAAAGTAAAATTGAAGCACTCATCGGCTAAGTATTTCATATTCACATGTCTGCGCAATGTTGTTTGTAATAATGATAAACAAATACTGGTTAAAAGCAACGAATTTGGATGCTGAATCGATGACCCTGTAAGCAAGTAAGCAAAGCAACTAATAAAAGTATGTTGTTTAACTCCGTTAACTACATTCTCAGGGCAAACATTAAGGGAAGGGTTAAAGTTATTTTTGAAATCTAATAATAATACTAATTTGAAAGAGCTTGTAACAAACCTCGGTATAATTGAGGTAGGTAGGGCTGCTACATAGAAGATGCAATATCTTTGTTTGATTGTGTAATTGATTACACTCGATTCTATAAACTACAATTGATGGTCGAGTTTCAAATTTTATTTTTATTTTAATGTTGTTTGTTAGATGGTTAATAGCGTAATGAGAATGATTTTTTATTTTATAGGATGACATAAGAAAATTAGTTATATGTGCCTAAATTGAGATGGCTCTATTATTTATAAAATTGTATTAGTAATTAATATTTTCGCTAGATGACGTTTGTATTATTAACGAACTCACATAACAAATTAATACGGAAATTATAAGGTTCTATACTAAATGTCAAAATTGAGGTAAACCGAATAATTTCTGTTTACCTTTTACAATTAATTAAAAGTACGGAAATAATTATTTATCGAAACTGGTAGCACAATTATTGATATATTAACATGGAGATAATTATTATTATTACTATTATGTAATATAAGATTACCTGTAGTTTCTTCTACAGTAATTAGGCTGAAAGTAATGCAATGTATTAAATTGCATTACTTTCAGCCTAATTACTGTAGAAGAAACTACAGGTAAGTACAAAATAGATTTGAATTCTTATACCAAATTAATATTTTCAAGTTTTCTTTACTTTTAGGAATTTTGTTCTAGAGGATTTACTTGTGTTTACGACAGAGCTTATTCTAGGTGAGGTCCAATTCGTGTCTTACGTCTACAATTTCAACAAATATACTTAAGAAGTTTCTTCTTAAGTATATTTGTTTAAACAAATGTCCAAAATGGCAAACAACTAGGCAATAAGTCTATTAAAGATTAGATTTATTGTAGACTTTCCAATAAATCAGCCTCAATAAAGTAAATCATAAATTGAACCAAATTAGTTAAATAAATATTCTGATAACACCACAATACAATTTCTTGTTTTAATATTTCTCAGCAAATAAATAAATATTATATTGTAGCATCTCAAATAATTTACTTACTTTACTTCTTGTTAAAAATTGCACAAAAGTCAAACACATGTGAAATAATAGTTCGTTTCGAACAGGACCATAGTAACACACGATTTAGAATCAACTAAGCATTGTAAAACAAAATCTCACAAAATATTTTTCAATAAAAAAATTTGCTAGGAAAATCGTTTTGAAATAAAACCAAAGTTACCTTTATAATATGACAAAATAAAACTATTCAATTGTTTTAGAAAAGGGATATTGCAATATCAATTTATATCTACAAATCATTATCATATAAATTTCCTGATCATAATCTTGTAAGCGTGTTTGTGTTTATTTACATTTCTGTTTTTACTTTTAAATTATTATTTTTGATATTGTGTAATTTAATTTCTTTAATTTAAGCTTTTGAAAAATTTCTGCCATGAGTTTAACCTTTAACGCAAAAAATTCTTTCTTTTGTACCGTGAAAGCAAATTCACCCAGATGTCAACTTTTCGGTTTTTGTTTTTGTCGGTCGGGTATGAGGAACCCATTTTCCTTCCTTCTGTGTTCTTCCCTTTGCATGCAATCGAAGTGATACTGTTTGGTGAGGAACTCCTAACTGTTTTGCAAGCTCTTTTTGAGTTTGATACAAATTTTACTCCAATAAGTTCTTCGTCTTCAAATTATTTTACTGCACCTGGATCGTCCTCAAGAATAAAATTGTCATCACGAAATCTTGTAAACCATTTTTTTACTGTTGGATGACTCACAGAATATTCACTCAAAGTCGAATTAATCAATTCCATAGCTTTATTTCACAATAGAAACGGAATAAAATGCAATGACGTAAATGTCCAAAATGTCCCGTAAATGACTGAAACTTATGTCATAAAAACACCAATGACGAAAGCCTCAACCAGCGAAAACTTAAGAGCTTACGTTGTGCTCCATTTGGACCACTTGGGGAGCGATATGAACCAAAATATAAAAAATAAATATAAAATTTGTAAAGTTAAACCCAACATTTCATTATAAAACTCAATAAAAGTTTCATTCGGTTTTTGTATTTTGAATCAATTAACCGTCTTATATCATCATCTGTACGCCTGTCTTGGAATCTTTCATTAACGCACCTTTCAATTGAATCCAAGTTAATGAAGGATTGCGTTCTATTGGTATTGATAGCATCAATACCAACTGGACGCTACACCCTTTAATAGAACACTAAATTCGTTAGGCAAACTGTTTTCGTTAACTTCATAAGTTTGGGCAAGGTGCTCAAATCTGAAAATGAAACGCTCAATTGATATTCCACCAGCAGACCCATCAAATTAAATTTTACACCTGGAAATTGTATGTTGACTATTATTAGATCCAAATGATGCAACAGGCCGAGATGAAAACACTGGTAAAGATTGCGACTGAGTTGGATAGTGATTTAACTGATTTGGAGAAATTGGTTGTTACTGTATTTGGAAAATTATAAAAAAATAGCTTAAGTTGACAGTTTTGTAAATTTTGATCAGGATTTTGAAAATTATTTATTTGGTTTGGTAAATTATCCGAATTAATGTTTAAATTTTGAAATCGGAAATTTAAATCAACCATTGCAGGTGAATTTTGATTGTTGCTGCAACTTTGATAATCAATACTATCATTTTGACTCCTCAATTCTGGGATTGCAATAACGATATTTTCCGCATTGCTTGTTTTCTCAGTCAAGGTTTTAGCAGAAGAAACCGATTCAGCATGCAATACTTATTCATCAGAAGAGGATAATTCCATAGTAGAAATTGGAACCCGGTTTTTGACATCCTTAATTGATTCATTTAACGAAGATTGATTGCCGGAAACAACCTTAATATTATCAAATAAAATGATTGCGAATTTTAATGTGTCTTCGAACTTCGCATTCTACCAAATATTAATCTAGTCTTAATAAATTAATAACTAGCCGTTCCATGATAAATTAAATTTATTATTTTAACACACCAAAAAAAATATAAAATTAAAATTAACCTAAATAATAAAATAGATAACTAACTTCAAATTAACTAAACCTTAACCATAAAAACAAATATTGTAATCAATTAAAATTATTCTATTATTACAAAGCGCGAAGAAAACCTTAATTAAAGTAACACGAAATTAACCTAATCTATCCACTAAAATGCTATAATATACTCACAATACTAAAAATCTAACCCCAGAAATTTACAATATGAATATTGTCGTTAGATCAAAACACAAAAAAAATTATATAATACAAATGGTGATAAATATTTTTTAAACCAAAGTTGATTAATAATAATTGATAAAAAATTTCCGGTAAACTGAATGAATATTATATGTATGTATGTTGTTGTTGCTGAACCATGAGCTAGCTTCAGCACAAAAATAACGTAAATTATAAAACCGAAACTAAAATTGCAAAACAACTAAAATTTTAAAATATAGTATGCACGTACATGGTCAATATCATAAATAGCATATAAGTACAATACTATACAAATAAAAAAAAACATTGTCAAAACATATCTTAAACATCAATTTGAAGAGAAAATCCCAAAGGTAAAGACGAAGACGTTTAAAAAATTGTTTATTTAATTTAATAAAATTTATATTGTTTCTTTATAAAACACAAATTAGAGAAATTAAAAAAAAATTATAATCAGAAACCTAATGAAAACCTAAAGAAAACATTGGAATTTAAGATAAAACTGATTGTGGATCCAACGAAGATGATTTTACACAAGTAAGATGATTTTGATATTCAAAATATGGTGATAATATTCGACCCAATTGTACACGATTTGCCAGACGAAGAAAGTAATGCAGAACTATGGGATGACGACGAGTTTTATCTGAAATAAGAAAATAACTGCTAAAAGATAAATATACATGGTCAAAAAACGCATCATATTGCAACTTTGCAAACGTTCACACGTCCATAGAGCCCTATGGACCAAATATTCCTGATACTGCCGAGACTCCAACGGATGTATTTCTTCAACTGTTTTCAAATTATCTGATAGATCAGATTAGTTTTCAAACAAATTTATATGCAAGGCAAATAAAATATCGGACATGCATTCGAGCCTACTACAAGTGACGAAATCAAAATATTTTTTGCAATTAACATGTTGATGAGCCTTAAAAATGCCGAGTTATAAAGATTTCTGGTCCTCACGGCCTGAACTAAGAGATTTATATATTACATCAGGGATGTCGCGGATAGGTTTCAGTGGTTGTTATCGAATATTAATCTCAATGATAACTCAGTAATGCCTAAAAAATGGCAAAAAGTTTGACAAACTTTTTAAAATCCGTACTATGCTGGACGTTTTATAGAAGAAATTTCTGGAATCATATAAACCTGGGTTGTGTCAGTCGGTGGATGAAAGTATGGTTAAATTTAAAGGACACAGTGCCCTTAAACACTATTTGCCAATGAAACCAGTAAAACAGGGGTATACAATTTGGATCAGCGCCGATCAGATGGAATATATATGCCAGTTTCAAGTTTACACTAGGAAAATCGCAGAAGTTACCGAAGAATCTTTAGGTGGACGAGTCATCAGAGATTTGACCAACATTCTCGTTGGAGAACATCACCACGTATATTTTGATCATTTTTTTAACAGAGAATTCGATAAGAATATGAATATGTAGAATTCGATAAGAATATGAAACGAGGATGGTCAGATTGGAGAATTTCCCAAGACGGAATAGTAGTAGCGAAATGGATTGACAAAAACCAGTATACTTTTAAAGCAATTCCCATATTCAAACAACGGTAAAAAGAAAACCGAAAGATGGAACGTCCGAGGAAGTATTGTGCCCTTCACTTGTGGTAGATTATAATAACACATGGGGTATGTAGATAAAGCGGATATGACGAAAAGCCGCTCCGAAATAGACCGCAAATCTTCAAAGTGGTATCACAGACTCATGTGGTATTTTTTTAGATATGCAGTGGCGAGCAAAACTGAGTATATAATTTAAAAGTCATTTGTATTATTAGTTTACTTTTTTATTGATAACGGTAATAAATGAAATTTCTCTGTATTATAACTAATTATATATTAACAAATTACGTTACAAAAAATAAAATATATAAATCACGTTTAAATTAAAAAATATAATGTAATAATCATTTGAAGCATCATTTACTCAGATTTGCACGTGTTTCACATGTTTTGGTTTTAATGAAATTCCAAGAAGTAAAAAAGAAAAAATAATACTGTAGGCAAAAAAGAGTAAGACTTTGTTCATAATTTTAAAGTTCTTTATGTATTTCTCCAAATCTATTTCATCCATCTCAAAGTAATCCCCCGGCCACTTGTGCCAACGTTTTTTCCAATCCTCGAAACAGTTGTTAAAGTCAATTTCCGGAATAGCCTCCAATGCGCGTAGCGATTCACGTTTAATGTCTTCAATTGACTCAAAACGGTTTCCTCGGAGCGGTCGTTTGAGTTTGCTGAACAGCCAGAAGTCACACGGAGCTAAATCAGGCGAATACGGTGGTTGCGGAACGATATGGGTGGAATTTTTGGCGAAAAAATCAAGTAAAACCAATGCAGTATGAGAAGGTGCTTTATCGTGGTGCAAAAACCAAGAGTTGTCAACCGAACCTTTTTATGAATAGCTTCGCGCAAACGACGCATAACACTCAAATAGTATTCCTTGTTCACAGTGGCCGATCGGAAGGAATTCGGAGTGCACTACACCTCGATAATCGAAGAAAACTGTCAACATCACCTTGATTTATGACTTGCTTTGACGAGGTTTTTTCGGCTTCTGCTCACCTTTGGCACGATATTCGGCCGATTGATCGTCTGTTTCCGGGTCGTAAGCATAGACCCAAGACTAATCGCCAGTTATAATACGTTTCATGACATCTTGGTAGTCGGAAAGCATTGTTTCACAGACGTCAACGCGACGCTGTTTTTCCAAAAAATTGAGTGATTTTGGAACCAATCGTGCTTTCAGTTTTCTTCCGATATTTCAACGATACCAGTAAGGTCTCTGACTGTTAATCGTCGATTCTCGAGCACCAATTCCTTGATTTTATTAACTTGTTGATCATAGTTGATGTTGATGGCCGTCCTAGACGTGGTTCGTCGTCAACACGTTCTCGACCCTCTGAACAATTTGTACCGATCAAAAACACTTGCTCGCGACATACAATTATCACCGAAGGCCTTTTGCAACATTCTGAACGTTTCGGCACCACAAAATTGCTGAAATAATGAAAGTGTCGCAAAAAACTGTATGTTTAATACAGAAAAGAAAAAATGTGGTTGCAGCAAAAAGTAAAGGAGGTCGTCCAAGGCGTTTATCAGATACTAATGCTCGCTTGATGTATCGTTTAATGAAAAATGAGAAGGCTAAAACACCCAAGGAGGTGGCAAGGAGAGTAAACAAAAGTGTAAGTGAGTGGACTGCACGAAAAGCGCTGCAGAAGATTGGATTAGTATCAGGAATAAATAAGAAGAAGTCGGCAATATCCGAAAAACACGAATCAGACGTTTCAAATTTTGTCAAGATCACAAAGATTGCACTGTTGAAGATTGGAAACGAGTAATTTGGCCCGACGCAACTAAAACTAATAGATACCAATCTGACGGAAGAGCTTATTATTGGCATCGTCCAACAGAAAAAAAATCTACGAAGGTACCAAATTAAAGAAACTTTCGAGCATGGCGAAGGTAGCCTAATGGTGTGGGGGTGTTTTATTGGGTGGCACTTGGGTTCATTAGTCAAGATTAATGGGATAATGAAGAAAGAAGACTAACTCCAAATATTACAGGAAAATATACCGAATTTTGTGGAAGAATGTGCATATCCGATCGAAGAAATTATTTTCCCTCACGATGGGGATCCGAAGCATATCGCCAAAATTGTGACAACATGGTTAGGAGAACAGCAATTTACCACGTTAAAGTGGTCTGCTCAAAGCCCCGATATCAACCCAATAGAAAATATATGGGCCACTTTTAAACGACGTCTCTCTACTTACAGAGAACCACCTAGTAGCATGAATCAACTATGGGATAGATTCCAAGCTGAATGGGTAAAAATCGACAATGAAATAATTCAAAATCTCGTTGAAAGTATGCCTAGGCGAATGAAAGCAATCATAAAAAACAAGGTGATTTGGACCTCCCGAAATAGATTCAGGAGTATATAAAATAACCTGCAATGGCTGCCAAAAATTTTACATCGCACAAACAGGTAGAAGTTTCACAGAAAGATTCAAAGAACACATTAGCTTTTGGTAACAATAACAACAAAAAAAGACATTCGATTAAATTACGCCCTACACTTAAAACCGAAAATCACAGATGCACGGACATAAACACAAACTTGACAATATTACATAAACTTAGAGAAGGACAACAATTAAATAGAATAGAAGAACTTGAGATATACAAAGAAACAAACAACAGTAACTTACTCAACGACAAAATTAACACAAAGCCCAATAAAATCTACGATCTTATCCTGAAGCAATAGACAAATAGAAAAGAGGAGAAGCTAAATGTAAACCAAAGCCATAGTATATAAGATCCAAAGAAAATACATATAATTGTTAGTAGTATTATAACTGAAGAAGGATAATGAATCCGAAATCGATATTAAAATAAATAAAAAAAAACCTATTGTTACTATAAGGACAAATACTTAATAAAATAAAAAATAAAAATAAAAAACATTTTTTTATTTATAATTTTAGAGTGACAAAAGTACACAAAAAAGCGAAAGAAAATGATTTTTCAAGAAACAAGTGTCAATCAGATTGTTTACCTATGCTTTCGGGATTGTTTTTAATGTGTATCGTCTCTAACACACGTCTATATTTTTTCTGGTTCTAATATTTTAACATTATCTAAAAACACGTCATGTGTAGATAAAGCACTTGCAACTTCAACATTAAGTTTACCTTTAGCTATGTTTTGAGCGTCTCTTTTATGTTGGCCAAATCTTGTAGTTAACAATTGCTTTTTTATCATTTATTGTTTTAATATAAAAATTTTACATATATTTTTATAGTTTTTAATGAAAATCATAATTTTTATTTGCATGTTCTTATTTTTTTTATAAAAGTACTGACAAAAAATTCATTAAATAATCAATATATGATTTTGTTTATACGTATCACCATTTGGATACGGGTCCCGGTCGAAATTGCATATTTTAAAACGGCATAAGGTACAAAACCACATACATAGGTACAAAACGGCATTTTTGTAAACAACATTTTGCAAAACGGCATTTCACAAAATGGCATTTTTTAAAACGACATTTTTCAAAATTGCATACTTTAAACCGACACAGGTACAAAGCAACATTTTTCAGAACGACATTTATCGTTTATTAAAATTCTCTTTAATTTATACAAAAATAAATAAAATTTAACTTAATACTAATTACATACTAAAAGGATATACTTCCAGCAATTGCGTTCAAAATTTTTTTTTTATTAAAATTAAGCTTATGTTGTTCTCCTTAATAATACATCTAGGTTTTTTAACGAAGTTAAACCTTTAAAAATGATCTCATTGGTAATTTTTTGTAGGCGTAACATTTTTTTATATTTTTTTTAAACAACAACCAAATAATATTAGAGTATAACGATGTAGTATATACGAGATTCTGATGTAAACGTATGCTACACACCATATTATGTGCGATAAACATAAAATTGTTTTGTAATTTCTTAAAAATGTACTATCTTGGGCAGGACCATAAATAGGAAAAACGCTCAAACAAAAATTGTAGTGGCGACGTTCGTTAATAACGCACATATCTTGAAACTAATATCTTTAAATCGAATTTTTCGATAAACCCGGTTTGTAATTCCAATGAACGTAAATACCTTTCTTATAACATACTTAGGAAAGTTTTTATATAAAACATGTAGAAGAAAATTGTCATAATCAATTTCATTTGACAAATATTATTCAAAATCATTTGTAAATTCAACTCTACCATAAGAATATGTGAAGTTTGATCTTAATCGGCCAAGAAATGGACAAGCTCCTTTTCATTTGGCTTTATCCTAGAATTTGATCCAAGTATCGTTCAAAAATGTCATTCTTGTCAAATTTCATCGTGTCCTGTTAATAAATAATCGTACCTGTTGGTCATATTTCAGAAATTAATGATAATTAGACTAGATAATTCTAGATTCATAATCGATTAAAATAATTCATTTTATCTTGTGCAGTTTTAAAAATATCGCTTTGAAAAATGCCGTTTTGTACCTAAACCGTTTTGAAGTCTTCTTGTTAATAGAACTCGCGAGTCGCTTGATAATTGTCAAACTCTATTTTTTCAGAAAACAATTTTTAATAAAAAATAATTGGAATTACCCAGGCTAAGAGATTCCAAATATTAAAAAAAAGTACAAAGTGGCATTTTGAACAGTATAAATTTAGACTCCAAACAAACACACCAATATCTGAAACAATATTCATACTGTAACATCGACCCACCAGACAGACTATAATGAATAAATTCGATTCACTAGTGAAATTCACTGTTGGATGTGCCTGTGTCAGTGAGTCAACGCATAAATGAATCACATCAATCGATTCCACGCCATTCGCAGAAATTGGGAATCTCTTACCCCACATTGTGGCGAAATTTTCGTAAACATCTTGGCTTGCACTCTTATAAGAAAGCCTCTTGATCATTTGAGGCACTAAAATTTCTCCGATTGGGCTTTACTAAAGTTTTAAGAAAATCCTAAATGTCATCATCTTCAGCGATGCAGCTCATTTTTGGCTTAATGGCGTTGTTGTCCAATAAATCCACATGTGCTTCAATAGACTCCATTACAACCACAAAAAGTGACCGTGCGGTATGGATTTCATGCCGGAGGTGTGATTCGACCATAGTTTTTCGCCGCTATCGTGCCATATTGGCAAACTATTATTGGTCAGAATTGGATGAACTTGACATCAGTGATATGTGGGTTCAACAAGATGGTGTCACATGTCACACAAGTTAGCTATTGAAGAGGGTGTTTTATTTAAATACAAAAATGTTATGTCCTTATTGCAAACCCCCTAATATAATAAATATTTAAGGCAATCTGTTAATTTATTAACTCATTTAACCATGAACTCCGAAAAATAAATCATAAGTCTTCTAACTAACCGTAGCAATTATTTTATTCGTCAACGACAAACACTATCATTTTAATGTCTACCTTTATCATGAAAATTAATTATTTCTCCCAAAACTAAAATTACAATAACTTAAAGAATGCCATGGGCCTAAAAGAAATAAAAATTATGAAAAACCGTAGTTCTAAAACCAAATAACACGATTGAAGTAGTGTCGCTGATGCAACGAGCAAACTCCAGAAGATTACCAATGCGGTTTGTAACTAGACCAAGCGCTAGAGAATCAAGCTTAATGGCACGAAATCCACGCATATTAACTTTACATATCAAAAGGCTTCCCATCTACCGATAGAAATTAACTCACGACCGATGCCGTATGCAAACAAAGCTAAATATCTTGGCATTACACTCGATGCCAAGCTCAAGTGGAGAGAGCATAAGCCAATTTTGACCTACGGTATTCAACTCTGGGGATGTACTAAGCTAACAAACGATAAAACGATACAGACGTTTCAAAACAAGGTTCTCCGTAGCATCGTAAATGCTCCGTGGTACACAAGAAATGAAGACCTTCACAGGGACCTACAGATGGAATACATCAAAGATGAAATAAAAAAGCATGCCTCCAAACACAAAATAAGGCTCCAGAAATATGGTAACCCCTATGTTCGCCAAATGAAAAATAACCCTGTCGTTGAAAGAAAACTTCAAAGAACGAGGTCGCTTGACCTAGTAAACATACCAAATTAAAATTATATTTTAAATAAGTTTAATTAATTTTGGGACTAACCATTGGGTTTCACCCAACTAAATCAGAATTGTTTAAGAAATGTAAAATTTGTAGAAATTTTAAAGATAAATTACTAGAGCACAGTCTCAGTTGTAATTAATAAAGGAAAAAAACGATATCATTATAAATATTTGACATTTACTTTTGGGATAATATTATGAATATTAGATATCTGTGGGCAAAAAGTAGTAAGACTTTTTAATTTAAATTTGGCGCGGAAAACCATTCGTCGAAATATTTTTTTTCTATGTTGGTATGACTGTCAGTGACATCTGTGCCAAATGTCACATCAAAATAATCATTAGTGTTTAGTGTACGCTTGTTTTTCTGAAGTACAAAAAGTGCATTCGGCCATTTTTACAATGAGTGAAATTATTCAACAAAGAAGTTCCATTAAATTTTGTATAAGGAATCAATTTTGTGGTGCAGAAACGTTCAAAATGTTGCAAAAGGCCTTCGGTGATAATTGTATGTTGCGAGCAAGTGGTTTTGATTGGTACAGATTGTTCGAAGAGGGTCGAGAACGTGTTGTCGATGAACCACGTCTAGGACTGCCATCAACATCAACTGATGATCAACACGATAATAAAATCAAGGAATTGGTGCTCGAGAATCGACGATTAACCGTCAGAGACCTTACTGGTATCGTTGAAATATCGTAAGGATCAGTGAAAACCATTTTGAAAGATCATTGTTTCCGAAATCACTCAATTTTTTGGAAAAACAGCGTCGCGTTGATGTCTGTGAATCAATGCTTTCCAAATATCAGGATGTCATGAAACGTATTATAACTGGCGATGAGTCTTGGGTCTATGCTTACGACCCGGAAACAGACGATCAATCGGCCGAATATCGTGCCAAAGGTGAGCAGAAGCCGAAAAAACCTCGTCAAAGCAAGCCTTAAATCAAGGTGATGTTGACAGTTTTCTTTGATTATCGAGGTGTGGTACACTCCGAATTCCTTCCGACCGGCCAAACTGTCAACATGGAATATTATTTGAGTGTTATGCGTCGTTTGCACGAAGCTATTCGTAAAAAGAGGCCGGAATTATGGGTCGACAACTCTTGGTTTTTGCACCACGATAATGCACCTTCTCATACTGCATTGGTTTTACGTGATTCTTTCGCCAAAAATTCCACCCATATCGTTCCGCAACCACCGTATTCGCCTGATTTAGCTCCGTGTGACTTCTGGCTGTTCAGCAAACACAAGCGACCGCTCCGGGGAAACCGTTTTGAGTCAATTGAAGACATTAAACGTGAATCGCTACGCGCATCGGAGGCTATTCCGGAAATTGACTTTAACAACTGTTTCGAGGATTGGAAAAAACGTTGGCACAAGTGTATTGAGGCCGGTGAAGGATTACTTTAAGGGGGACGAAATAGATTTGTAGAAATAAAGAATTTTAAAATTATCAACAAAGTCTTACTGTTTTTCATTTCTTTTTTGATTCCTAAACTCCTCACATATAAAACTGCTAATGATTTTCTCCATAATAATGGCAATTTCCTTCATTTTTACCTTCTGATTTAACGTGTTATGGATCACTATCAACACAATTTAATTTTACTATTTTACTGTTATTTGCCATTGTAGTTTTTTAAAGAATGTCGGTATATTAAACATTTCTTACGTAATAGCGGTTTTGGAATACAAGAAGAAGCCCTTCTTTTAACTTCATATATTGCGATACTTTCAGGAAGTCGTGACGAGCTAACAGTGACTTTTATCTTTTGTTGGAGCAGATTTCTGCTCCTTTTTATGTCGTTACGATTCGCTCACATTTTGTAATTTTTGCACTTGAAGTACTATTATTTTTTAATATTTTCATTTTGTTTAACCACTCGTACTTCTCCAATACTCAATGGTTTCAATTATTTATTCGTCTATCTCTTTTTTTCTACTAAAATGTGTTTTTAGAGGTTCAAATCTTTAAGCTAGCAGCACTGTTTTGTTTGACAACCGATTTTACAGCTGATATTTGCTTTGTCATTAGTTTGATTTGCCATTTCATAATGAATAGACTCACGTCAGAGCAACGCTTGCATCGTCCATTGGAGCGGATAATTCGGTTAACTATGAATCGTTTTCGCACCACGTATACTCTAAATGATAATATCACGCATCCAGTAAGACTCCAAACAGTGCGTACCGAACAAACGATAGACGCTGTACAGCGTAACATTGAGGAAATCCAAAATCAATCAATTTAACATCATTCTCAGCAACTGACATGTGTCCATCCATTTTATGGAAGATTTTATCTAAGGATCTTGGTTTACGCGCTTACAAAATTCAACTTGTGCAGGAATTAAAGCCATCCGACCATCACACACGCCCCCAATTCGGCCAACGGGCTAAACCACATATTGATATTGATGTTGAAACACAATCATATCCAGAGAAAATCACTGTTTGGTGCGCTTTATGGACCGGCGGAATCATTGGTCCATATGTCTTCAAAACCGATGATGTGCAGAATGTTACAGTCAACGGTCTAAACATGATTTGTTTTGTATCCCAGTTGGCTGGCATAAATTTTGCTGATATGTGGTTCCAACAGGACGGTGCCACTTGCTACACAGCGCGGAATACAATTAATTTGCTTA
Organism: Nephrotoma guestfalica; assembly: GCA_963691935.1. Classification (NCBI taxonomy): domain Eukaryota; kingdom Metazoa; phylum Arthropoda; class Insecta; order Diptera; family Tipulidae; genus Nephrotoma; species Nephrotoma guestfalica. The sequence goes on from OY829914.1 coordinate 169,568,596, forward strand.
AAGAACCATTTGATGAATGACTAATTCACGTAATGGTCCTGTTAATTGGCCACCGAGACCGTGTGACTTAACTCCATTAGATTATTTTCTTTGGGGATGTCACGCCGATAAACCAGAGACGATTGAACACTTGGAACACAACATTCGGCGAGGTATTAGCGAGTTGCACCATTTACGCGCCAGCCGATGCGGTCACATGACCGAAATCATATTCAAGCATTAATGGCATAAAATTATCTATACAATAAAGCTAGTTTCACTGATATTCAAAATGTTTTCCTTTTACTATTTTAATTTAAAATGATGAACCTCTTAAAACACTCTTTATAACATTATAATGACCAATATCCCCCAGCATATATTACATCGCCTGAAAACTTCCCTTTGTGACACATAGATGGTGCCACATATTTAAAACCCATATGTTTTTTAAATTCTACCAACCTTCAAAGGTTATATATCAAAAGTACTTTCTGGCCATTAGTTTACAAGTGACAACAGTTGTTTTAGTGACGCTACTTTTGTCCATTTCAAAACAATGGAAAAAAAGAATTTAGTGTGATGATTAAACACTGTTTTCTGATGAGAAAACATACCGTTCAAGCAAAGCAGTGGCTTGATGAACGCTGGGACGTACATCACCGATGATACATCACGCTCTGGACGCCCAAATGAACAAAACATGAAAAATTCCACGATAATGTCTTGTTAGACCGTAAAGTGAAGTTGCGTGAGACAGCTGACATTGTAAAGAAATCAATGGAACGTGTTGGTCATATTTTGCACGAACATTTGTTCACGCAAAAAATTGCTCTTTCACCAAAAAAAATTAAAACGGAAGCAATTCAATGTGCAAAATTGCACATTGAATTGCTTCGGTATCCACCGTATTCGCCAGATTTGGCCCTCAGCGATTATTACTTGTTTTCAGACCTCATAAAAGCTCCAGGGAAAAAGATTTGGCTCCAATGAAGAAGTGATTGCCTAAACTGACGCTTATATTGAAGGCAACGGTAAATTGTCCCACAAAAAAGGCACCGAAATGTTAGAGAGGCGTTGGTCTGATAGTATCGCTCTAAAAAGAAATTATGTTGATGAATAAAATGTATTTTTCCCAAAAAATTGTGTTTTCTTTGTCAGACCGGGAACTTTTCAGGCAATGTGTTATATATTAAACATTTTTAACTTCATTATGATTTAGTTGTCTGCATCAAATCCTTTAAATCCGTTTATTTCATTTTTCAAAACCTCCATTTTAGTATTTGTTTTGTTATTGTAAATTTCGCTTTTATTTTTTTTACAAACAACTGTATTAGCATGGAACTATTTTCACTTTATTTTTTTCATTAAATGTTCATTTTCCGACGCCTTATCGTCGCTCAAGTACCTCGTTAATACTTCATTTATTTTTTATTCTAAAATTTTTAATTGATTCTAAGTACGATGATACTTATCGTCTGGCTTTTTTAAAATATCGTTACATCCGCTTAAAGTTTGGAAACCTGATCAAGGCCGATATTATTGAAAATTTTTCGAGTAAAACGATTCTTTACTATTAACAAGAATGCGGTGTGACGTATTTGTTTTAGATTTCGGTTAACTTTAATAAATGTTTGATACCTCTCCCGTTTTATGGTACTCATTTTAAAAGTAGTATTTAACGATCCACAATTGTTGCCAAAAAAGTTTGCCAGAAAGTTCCAAGAGAAGTATTAGAACTGTGAAAATCATAATACTGAATTTTAATTGAGAAAATAAAGTGAAATTTTTGGTTTTCTAGTCTTCAACTGTTACTGCAATATTCTAATTAGCTGTGTATTGTAGACCTGTATTGCTTCTTTGGTAATTCAACTTTAGTATTGCATCACTTTGAAGATCTTACCATAATCACAACAATTATCATTACTAATCCTGGAACTTGTGACTGGGTGGTGGAAAGTTTACGTCCAACGTTTAAGTATCTCCTTAAAACGGATGATTAATATTGCGAATTTTCGCCATTTTGTATTGGCACTGTATGTACTGCTTCTTTTATTTCGACAAGTGTCGCCCCATTTTTTAGTAGAATGAGATTAGGGGTTAATCGGGGCCACTTAAGAGATTTTTTACTGAGCCTTAACTCTGACGTGGTTTTGTATAACGTGGTTTTATCACAAGTTTTTAATTAATCAATTGCTCGAGAAGGATTCTACGATTTAGGCTTATTTTTCTCAGGTTTCCATAAGAAAGTTACATTTTGCATAGAGCTTTCACAAAATTATACTAATTTTATTGAATTGAGCTGTTGAACGCCCTGATTCCTAGAAACGTAATAATTGAATTATTGACATTCTTTTCTTCTACAAAAGTTATCTCATGAGCAAACTAAAATTGCTCGATAGTATTGAAGTATTTTCCTACAGTCAAAGTACTATAGTATCGACAATACCATCCCTAATATTTATTATTGGTTGCTACTTTATAGTGTTTAATATAGTCGAATGAAAATCTTCTTCAGTGGAGCCACCTAAATTAGCGTAGGAGTCGGTCAATATACTAACGAATAATTTAAGTAATTTAGTATCCAAACGTAAAATTATTTGGCCTCTAGGATTCAACCGGCTAACGTAAAATAAAGTGAAAACTGATCATTTTTGATTATCATTTTTGTCGACGTCAGCGACGGAAAAATCGTTATATAATCAACGTAATAGATTAAGAGTCGACAACCGCGTAGATTACATTGCGTAATCTCTACCTGCCCAGAACTGAATCACAATCAAAATAAAATTAGTAAAAAAGAAAATTTATTATTTAAATAATTCGCACACTATAAATAATTGTTAATAAAAAATATGTTTAATATAATAAAATACTAAAACTAATAATATAACGGTGAAGGTTCAGGAGCGAGGTTATAGAATATAACCGGAAAACATAAACGGATTGAACAAACAGGTAAAATTAGCCTAGGTAGATGTGGGATGATGAATAAACGGAATTTAAAATTTAGATTCAGACCAATGCCTAACCAACTAGAACAATTTGAAATGCTTTTTCTACCGGTTGTACGTTTTCGTTAAAATTGCTCCATATGGCACCCGCGCACATGGCGTAATCTGGAGGTCCAAGTTGCGATCACCCTTCGCAGCAATGTTGTGTTCCAAGTGTTCAATCGTATCTAGTTTAGCGGTGTAGACAAGTGACTTAACATATCCCCAAAGAAAATAATCTAATCCATCACGTGAATTAGTCTTTCATTAAATGTTTCTTTGAGTAAATTAATTATAACCCGTGCTGTGGGGCATGTGGCACCGTCCTGTTGGAACCAGATATCAGCAAGATGTATGCAAGTCAATTGCGGTACAAAAAGTTAGAAATCATGTCTCTTTACCGTTCACTGTTGACTGTAACATTCTGCACAACATCGTTTTTGCAGGCACATGGACCAATGATTCCGCCGGTCCATAAAGCGCACCAAACAGTAACTTTCTCTGGATTTTATGGTGTTTCGGCAAATGCTTGTGAATTATCTTCACTCCAAATCCAACATCTCTGTTTATTAAATTCTGTGAGCTTCATCGCAGAACAAAATTTTGTTTGGAAAATCAACATCAATATCAATTTGTGCTTCAGCCCATTGCCCGAATTGGTGGCGTGTGCGAAGTTCAGATGGCTTTAATTCCTTCACAAGTTAAATTTTGTAAGCACGTTAACCAAGATCCTAAGATAAAATCTTCCATAAAATGGATGGACACATCTCCAGTTGCTGAGAACGACGTCGAATCGATTTGGGTCTTCCTCAATGCTACGCTGTACAGCTTATTCGGTACGCACTGTTTGACGCCTTCCTGGATGCGTATTATCATTTATAGCGGCGCGAAAATCACCCATTATTAACCGAATTTCGGGCTCTGGTGGACGATTATGACGACCGTAAAATGGACGTAATGCTCGATGAGTTTGGCGAACAGAACCATTATTTTGATAAAAAAAAATCAACAATTAGCAAGCGTTGCTCTGGCGTGAATCTATTCATTGTGAAATGGCAAATAAAACTAATGACAAAGCCAATGTCAGCTGTCAAATCGGTTGTCCAACAATGTATGTGAAGCTGGCCCGAAAAACGAGACCGAAAAACACCTTTTCAATTTTGGTGTGTTTATAGTTGGGGTGATTCGAAATATACTACCAACTATCCATGTAGCACACATGCATCCACATTCTCGCATCAAAAACCGCGAACAAAATACAAGATTTAAAATCTTAGTTGTAATAATTTATCAAAAAAACAATTTACCTTGTTCTATTTTCACGTTATGATTTTTATAATTAATTCTGAGATAATTATTTAGGTAATTAGCCGATGCGATCCAAATATTCCATCCGTTCGTCTCGAGAAATTTTACCAAAAAGAAATTAGGATTGTATATTGTATAAGTGCTGCAAATTTTAGTATCGATGGTTACGCCACTTTTTATATAGTAGCGAACACATGAACTATAAGAAATTATGTTTCGAGGTAAAGTATTTCGAGTTCGAAATAGTGTATACTGGATTATTTTATTGTTTATGTTTTGGTTTTTGTGCAATGTCAAACGGTAAGTATGAATCGTAAAGGCGATTTTAATTTTAATTAAATAATTTTTGTTTTAGAATAAATGAATTGTCGGGATAACAATCCTCAACATGTTTCTTTGCTAATTTCAATGCCATCCCGAAAAAATATCATAATTGTATGGAAAACGCATATCTAATCCCGAAATAAATTTTTCATCTATGTATCTACGAAATTTGTATTAATTAATATGAGAAAGATAAAATTATCCCGAAAAGTTACTAAATTGGTAACGCGATATTATACAGGTAACAGTTGTAATATTTAAAAAAAAAAGTGTTACATTGTAAATCATGGCGGAAAATCGTATTAGTTGCATATAGCGATTACATATCAGCACGTTTACAAAACCGTATAAACATCCATCGAGAATTTGGGCCTAAAAGTTAGCGTGCTTTGTGTCCAAAATAAACGCAATTGTCCATTACCAAATATTCAATATTAGAGCCTTATTAGAGCTTTATCCTTGTGTTACTATGGTTGCATTGAACTTTTCCATTTTATATGAAAAATCGGTTAAATTCTACATTTAATTGCTGGAATCCAGGAGATATCCCCTCGAGATTATTTACTCAAAAGTTAGGTCCATCCATCTCAGATATAACGCCAATAGCTCAAGTCTGAATGGTGAACATGCCAACTTAAAGATTTCAACCTCTAAAAAAACACCCTTTAGAAAGCTAAAATTCAAAATTTAAGAAGAACTCATGTTGTTCTTTAGTGGATCAACACCGTTCCCTGAGTGCAAAAAAGCACAAAAGTAAGTCATTTTCTTGGTCGATATTTACTGCAATAAACTATCTTGATATGAAATTTTAGCAGTTCATATTGACATACTTATCTGGGTATGAGATCGATTACTTTACTGTCAAAACAGTAATTTTCCAAATGCTCAAAAATGATGATTTTAAAGAAGAGGCTGAGTCCAAGCATATGTTAGCCAACATTTGTGTTAAACAAAGACTCTAATTTTGTGTTGTATAAACAACATCTTCCTGTCATTAAAAGACAGTTTTATTGTTTTTTATTTAGATAAATATATGATAAATTACCTAATTTTCATTTATTTATTTAATCATTTAGTTATTATTGTTACTTTTTATTTCTGATATTTTTAAATATTCGTCAAATTTCAAAACAAACAAACTGAAGGAGAAACTGAATCTAGTTAAATTTCACCAAGCAAAATTTTATTTTTCCAATTAATTTGTGTCGCTGGTCACGTGTTACGGTACCACGTCTACCCTTGCACGTCCAAAATTGAAAAGGGAGAAAAATGTCCATTTTACTTTTTGTACTATCTGGCCATATTGATATTAATAATATTCGTGAACCTTCTGCAAAATTATTTTATTTAATTATGTTAGCTTATAATTTCTTATTACTTTTAACGTGATGTTGCCATCGTCTATGTAGTAGATAAAATGACAAAAACATAATTTTAAATAAATGTTGTGCAATTATATGTTTTAGATATGGTCAAATGAACGTTATTGTGAAAACAAAATACAATTTTTCCATGTTGTCGTAGTTGTATCTTGTTTTTAACAATTTTGTGTGTAAAGAATCATCTCTATGGTGAGTTACCCGTCCGCAATAATTATCTCTCCGTATTGCAACCAATAGGGTAAGTTTTCCGTTATGTTTCTTGTAGTGAAAGAAATCAGCCGCTGTAGAATTTAAATATCTTCCCCACCCCATTTTTTAGTGAGACGCTATTTTTAATTTTTATTTTTAAAAATATTGGCAAACAAATAATATTATGAAAATAATATAATTTGATTTGCACAACTACGCTTTCGTAATAATCTTCATATTCGTGTCAAACAAAAAATCAAACAAAAATTTTAAGTGCGGCTTTCTTTGAAAAAAATATATTTCATTTGCTTAAATACATTTTGTTTCTTTTTCCTTTTGTTTTGCGCTCTGTGAGTTTCGTTTCAGATGTGGAACAATACAGGATTTTTTTATATTTTGCTCGTATTTCCCTTGAAGCTATAATTTTTGGACTAGAGCAGAATAGCACAAAAATGAATTATGAAAAATGGGTACAGGAGTGGAAACGGAAAGTAAGGAAGGGAGTTGGGTTGCTTTAATTGTTACCACGCTGATTAAAAACGAGGAACATACAGAATTTTATTTTGCTGTTATGCTTTTGTTTCAATTGGAATAATTATTATGAATTATGAATGGGATTTGTTTTGGTGTTTGATGGATTGTTCATAATACTCAGTTACCGTTTCACTGTGACTGTGGAATGGGTTGTTCGTGGAGTATAAATTTAATACCATCAAATACAAAATTTATAGCTATGATTTGTTCGAGGATTTAAAAGAACGCGTGAAACTAGAATGAGTTTAAAGGATTTTAAAAAAAGGAAAAGGAGTTTAAAGGAAAACTGCGGTTTTAAATTTGTACAATGCATTAACATCGCAAGGTGTGGAGATATACAATAACTGAGTAAAAGTTAATTGTTTACAAAAATACATGAGGTTTGTGGGTAGCTGTTAGTTCGACTTGTCATCAAAAGAAAGCAATGAGTCTTATCTTAAGAAATATAATCAAATGCTTTTCACATAAATACTACAGTACCTACAAATATGACCGTGTTATAACTTTTTCACACATACTTTAAAATTGTACTTCTTGCCTGTGTACGTTTTCTGCTTTTATTTTATTTCTATAAAAAACGTAAACAAATATCTAATTAGTTCACGCGACTAGCGCTGCGCAAACCAAAACGCAGCAAAAAATCAAAACAAAGAAAATGGAAAACATAATAAAAAATGTCAGATATGTCATAAATAGGGTAAACATTTAGAAAAAAAATAAATTATGGAATAAAAGTTTCTAAATTTGGTAATCCAGATTAGTCTGAAACTGTACTTGGATGGAATGTGATTGAAAAATCATAAGAAAAACTTAAATACGAGCATTTAAGAAAATATAAACGAAATTAAACTTGTCTGGCAAAAAATCCCATGTAAGCGATTACTATGGAAAAGTACAATCGCGGTAAAACATAAAAAATATCGTTGAGTTAGTGACAGACAACTAACTCAACGATATTTTTTTATGTTGTCTTGGCCATTTATATAGCGGCAATGAATACTACTAAAAATGCAAATGGTTCTTTGAAGTGGGTTAATGAACTCATGTTTTTACATTACAAAAAGACTGGAACAAATCTTAATTCCACTATTTAGATCTACCAGATACTAAGCAAAGTAAAAATTGTATCGAAGATATTTAAAATTTCTGTTCCTGACTGCTTTTTCTTGTTACTCGGATAGACACCTTTGGTATTTACTTGAAGTAACCTACCATTTCTGTGAGATCTTTTACAGTATCTAAATAATGTTTCAGGTAATGTAATATTGTAGACATTTAATGTCGAAACCGATGCGATGAAAGTTTGACTAAACTCTGCTCCCGATTAAAAGAGGCCCGTAGATAATTTTTGATTAATAGACTGGAATGTATAGGCAAGCCTAAACTTGAATTCGGGCCTCTTCTATACGCCATTTTTACATATAAAACAGATAAGAATATGACAGGTTTATAAGTAGCATGGGAACTTATCAACAGAAGATGCACTTCTTTCATTTCTTACATATGTAGTGGTGTAAGAATTGAAAGAAGTGGCTTTTCTGTCCACCATCTAAATAGTGAATAAAAAACGTCTATTTTTTATTGATATCTCAAAGGCACTTGACACATTTAACCACAGTATATTGCTATCTAAATTATCTAGTTTTGGCATCAGAGGTGTAGCACATGGTTAATTTAAATCATATTCAGAAAAACGAAAGAAAACTGTATGTAGAAATAACACCTAAAGCAACGAAAAACCTGTGAATGCCGGAGTTCCTCAAGGATCGGTTTTTGGGCCAGTTTTGTTTTTGTTTTATTGCAATTCTATTTGTAATTTAAAATGTTATGGTAATATTCTATGGTAAATTTTATGGTCTATATTCGAATTCAAATATGGTTGATTTGCGTAAAGTGATAAATCCAAAGCAATGTTGTTTAAGATAAATTGATCAATCATGAGACTAGTTACAATGGCCTCTGTGTACCGGTTGTATTTGTAACTTCGTTCAAATACCTATGATCAAACTTAGTTACCCAACTAAAAGTCATGTTGTCGTTTTGAAGAGACAACTTCGGCAGGCTTTAAGATCAGTTTACTACTTATGGAATATATGTAGTTCTTTATTCTTAAAATGTCTCTTTTATGCCTTGACTGATTCACATTTACAGTGTGGTTTAACATATTGGGATTTATCTGGTTATGGATATTGAAATTTTCATTAAAATTTTGTAATTTTAAGTTGTAAGATCTATGCTTAGTTCAAATTCGTGATATTTTTTCAAATCTTTAATAAGTCTATCTAATTTAGTATATTTTATTTAATTATATTATTTATTGATTGTTGAATCATGGCTCGAAGTTAATTTTTCTGAAAATCACGAGTTCACTAAAATAGTTAAAATAGTCTTTAAAAAGTTAATTTTTTATATTATGTTTAACATGCGAAGCTCAATCATACGAAACTCAAATATATCTAGATCACCATCTAGACAAACACAGTCCGCGACTCGGCAGGAAAACGAAAACGCTGGAACGCCGAAAAATGGCACCACAACTTAGCAATGAAATCGCAAAGCTAAAGAAAAAAATGAGAAGCTGAAGAGGACCAGACGGATAGAAGTTTCGGAAACTCCTCCTTTTACTAGTTATAATGAAAACAGCATAATTTCCTGTACTAACGCTGTAGAAACGGATTGGAAGCACAAACAAAAGAATCGACCTAGGGAAAAACGAAGAACATAATTCCCGCCAGAAGTTGGGAAGCAGTCGCAAGCAAACGGCAATGAAAATACCGAATCAGTGCCTGTACCTCTACAACACCAGCACCAAGAATAACGCAAGGTGGCAATGAAACCAACCACGCCGCCAGCAATTAATGTGATAACACAGTGGCACTAAACAATAATGATTGGAAGACTAGAGATCTCGACGCATACAGAGCTTTAGCCACAAAGCTCACTGAAGAAGGTAAGAGTGGTACACCGACGAAAATAAAAGTAGACGAGAAATTAAGGTTATGGCCAGAGGTCTTCTCCCACCTGCAACAAGGAAGATATAATAGAAGACCAACACGACAAAAAAAAGTATAAATTGAAAATGCAGTAAACACGCTTAAACGGCAGAAAATTGGAAATAGACAAGGAACCAAGATTATTAAAAAAACTCCCGCTAATCATGCTCACATTCAGCAAAAACGAAAAAATAGAAAATTCATTTAATATCAAAGTAATATTCAATATGAGGGTTAGGCTTTAACCACACTCAAAAAAATCAGGTGCGTAAAATGCGCCAGTAGACACAACGCGAGAGACTGCATAGTTAGTTGAATCGAACCTGCAAGGTGTATAAACTGTAAAGGACGATACCCGACCAACTATAGAGAACGCAAAGTAGCGGTGCAATTGCAAAGACTAAAAAATAAATCGCGCCAATCAACTCAAAACACTTACTTTACAAGAGAAAGGATTCCAACTACAACAAGAGTGCCGCCACAACCACAGCCCATAGAACTAGGGAGGAGATCCTACTCGCAAATAACGCAGTAGTTAACTAATACTACCAAAGAAAATCCGCCGAAATGATAATCCGATAGAAACGATAAATGCACGCTGTAAAACAAGAACGTGGTCTAGAAGCTTTATATAAGAGACTGGATAGACAAAGAGTTACGAATGCACTTAGATCAATGATATACGAGTACTAATCAAATGAACAGAACATTTAGAATTGTCCATTTTCCATTTTTCCACAGCTAGAAATGTTTCTAAAATTATAAAAAATACATATAATACTGTGGGCAAAAAACAGTAAGACTTTGTTTATAATTTTAAAATTCTTTATTTATTTCTCCAAATCTATTTCGTCCCCCTCAAAGTAATCTTCCTCGGCATCAATACACTTGTGCCAACGTTTTTTCCAATCCTCGACACAGTTGTTAAAGACAATTTCCGGAGTAGCCTCCGATGCGCGTAGCGATTCACGTTTAATGTCTTCAATTGATTCAAAACGGTTTCCCCGGAGCAGTCGTTTGAGTTTGCTGAACAGCCAGAAGTCATACGGAGCTAAATCAGGCGAATACAGTGGTTGCAGAACGATATGGGTGGAATTTTTTGGCGAAAAAATCACGTAAAACCAATGCAGTATGAGAAGGTGCATTATCGTGGTGCAAAAACCAATAGTTGTCGACCTATAATTCCGGCCTCTTTTTACAAATAGCTTCGCGCAAACGACGCATAACACTCAAATATTATTCCTTGTTGACAGTTTGGCCGGTCGGAAGGAATTTGGAGAGCACCACACCTCGATAATCGAAGAAAACTGTCAACATTACCTAGATTTTTGACTTGCTTTGACGTGTTTCTTTCAGCTTCGGCTCACCTTTGGCACGGAATTCGGCCGATTGATCGTCTGTTTTCGGGTCGTAAGCATAGATCCAAGACTCATCGCCAGTTACAATACGTTTCATGACATCCTGGTAGTCGGAAAGCATTGTTTCACAGACGTCAACGCGACGCTGTTTTTCCAAAAAATTGAGTGATTTTGGAACCAATCGTGCTTGTGCTCTGTTGCAACCAAAATTCCGATATTTCAACGATGCCAGTAAGGTCTCTGACTGTTAATCGTCGATTCTCGAGCACCAATTCCTTGATTTTATTAACGTGTTGATCATCAGTTGATGTTGATGGCCGTCCTAGACGTGGTTCGTCGTCAACACGTTCTCGACCCTCTTTGAACAATTTGTACCAATCAAAAACACTTGCTCGCGACATACAATTATCACCGAAGGCCTTTTGCAACATTCTGAACGTTTCGGCACCACAAAATTGATTCCGCACACAAAATTTAATGGAACTTCTATGTTGAATAATTTCACTCATTGTAAAAATCGCCGAATGCACTTTTTGTACTTCAGAAATACAAGCGTATACTAAACACTAATGATTATTTTGATGTGTCATTTGGCACAGATGTCACTGACAGTCAACCAACATAGAAAAAAAATAATATTTTGACGAATGGTTTTCCGCGCGAAATTTAAATTAAAAAGTCTTACTACTTTTTGCCCAAAGTAGTATGTATTTTATCGGAAACTCATTTAACAGAAACTGAATTTGTTAGAATACGAGACTATGAATTCTACCATGCTATTCTCTCAGGAGGCAACGCTGGAGATGGATTTACCGAAATTATTAAAAATAATATTAAACATTATGAAGTGTCCGGTATTGAAACAGAAATTATGCAAGTTAAAACCATAAAAGTAGAATCGATCAATAGAGAGATCTCAGTATCTCCTATATTCACTGCCTCCCATCGTATTAGTCAAAAAATACAGCTGCAGTTCATTTTTTAAATCACTAGGACCAAATTTTATCATAAGCGCCGATTTTATTGCAAAGAATACCTATTGGGGATGAGGATCCAACCGCCATGAACAAAATGTACTACACTTTCATTTAAATGATCACACATCGAGTTTATTTATCAGATCTGGCCCCAGTAACTATTTCCTAATTTCTAAAGTTTGACTCAAATGCTTTGGAACAGTGGTCGCTATACCAAAATCAAATGGTGTTACAGGGTTGGTTAATTTCCACAAACTCTACATTATTATGTACCGTGTTATCAAACATATTCCGTCAGTTTTTTGACATTTTCATAAAACATATAATCATAAAACTTTATATAGTAGCAAGTTTGTTATATGTCAAATTGGCTTTTCAAATGGCATAATATATAAAGAGTGCGGCCTCTTTTATAGCTCTAATAACATCTGTCAAATGACAAAAATTCACTATTATATTTCCGGTAAACCAGATGAATCGATATCCGCTTGGTCAACTTTGGAAAATATGGGTTGGAACAAGATAAGCATTTTTATGTGACAATTGAGAAGAGAATACACTCAAAACGAGTGCCAGTTTGGTCTGCAATACGGTCCAAAGACAGTATAGAGCCATTTATCTTAGAAAACGATCAAGGAGCTGCACTTACAGTAAACGATGACCGTTATTGTGTTGTGGTAACTAACTTTTCATTCCCTACGATTGAAGAGGAAGACTTAGGGTCAACTTTGGTGGTGCAACTTTGTATTTTCCTTGACTCGCGTACGTTGTGCTGAATTATCGCGTACGTTGTGCTGACAAAAAAATTTGTCTTTGTCAGCAAAACGTGACACACATACAGCGACATGTGTGGCAGAAAAAAGGTTCAAAAGTATTTAGAAAAGATCCTCAAAATGAGGAGTTCAATTTTGGTTGCATTTGCGAGTGGTCGCGCTCGTTGCCCGGGCATGGATCCATCAAGTTCTGTTTTTGTGGTTTAGTCAAAATGTTAAGTGTAAAAAAAATAAAAACAAAACGGTTACCGTAAATTGATTTCTAGTGTATGATTGTATTGTTACTATCATTATTTTAATTGATTTCTAAGTACGAGTGGGTCTGTATTCTGTTAGACCGTTACATACAATATAAGACAAACACGTTTGCAGATAATCCTGCAAATCAATAGAAATCATATAGCATAATCTATATAAACATAAACCATAAAACCTAATCTAATAATTCTCAATATTATCCATTTATCGAGCAAAAATTATGGTTATAGGGAAAATTTTCATACAAAGGTGTGTTGTAAAATTATGCCACCGGACGAGGGTTAAAGACCCTACAGAAATATTTATCAAATTGATCACATATGTACATTTGCAATGCGGTCATGAAAACTGGTTATCTTCGTGGCACAGAAGTGCACTAGTATCAACCTATTAGTTTACTGTCAACTCTATAAAACTCTTCGAAAAAATTATCTTAAACCAAACTATTAGGAAAATCGTATCAGAAATCAGAAACTCATTTGAACATAAGAAGGAATACTCAGAAGCATTTTTAGACATCATTCAAGCTTTCCGTCTAGTAACCGTCTCAAAATTTGTTGTACACCTTGTAACTTTATTAAATTTTATTTATTACAATTCCTTTTAATTTATTTAGTTTTAAACATTTTATTTCAATTAATTTATTTTAATTTACTAGACAATACTATTGTCCGATCTATCCACTTTTTAATTTCAAAATAATCTATCCTCGTTTTCAAAATTTCAAACCCTTATATAGATTTTGAGGGGTAGTATCAAACATTATGTAAATATGAGGTCGACTAATACATTATATAGAAATATGATATTTTTTCAAAAATAATTAAGTATTTATAATTAATATTAACAATTATATATGATTATGTACTAAAAGCGAGTTACAGAATTTAAATATACAGTGCTACACTGTACACTACTAATATATAACACATTTGCGGATGATACAAGATTATTAGCTACCCATAAAAATTCCCAACTAGCGTAAAGAAACCAGTACGAGCACCAAAATGAAATAGCGAGATGGGTTTCTCAATTGATAGCTAAAGCAAACGAGCAGAAATTGGCAGAAATGGTGGAACTAAAGAACATAAATCTATACCACAATGCAAAAACATTAAATGCTAGTTAGGTGTACAACTAGATAGAAGATCGACATGAAAGAAACAATACACCAATTTTCAGACTGCGTACGTCACATCGGGAGTTAGTTCGGCACAAATACTATGGTGTCGCACAGAATTTTTCGAACTGTTAATGGAATACTAGATACGAAGAAACTTCAAGAAAACATCGATAGACTAAGTGAGTGGTGTGATCGAAACTCGCTTTACTTAAATATCAATACCTTTCCATCGTAAAAGAAATCCGTTAATTACTTCATACAAAGTCATCAACGAAGTATTGCAAAGGGTCAATGAGTCATAGATATAGGTGTTATACATTTGTCGAAAATGCCAGTTTCAATATCGCTTACGTTCGATCTCAACTGGAGTACGCTGTATCGGTCTGGAATCCATACTATACAACAAAGTTAAAAATATTTCAACTCGAGTGCGGAACTAGTAGGCGGGGCAAAAAGCCTATCACGAAATTTGATTAATTTTGAGTATGGGAGCGAATGTCATGCTTTTTATTTCCGATGTCATAGTACGCAGCATCAAAGTATTAAAAAATAAAGTCTGTAAAATCTTGCAGTTTAAAATGGTAATCAAACTCATCTGAATTTGTGGAATACATTTGTGGGGTTCGCATGTTCTTATACAAACATAAACATACCGAGATCTCAATATTGATTGAGACGAATATACACACGTATATGTGAAACTGGCCCGAAAACCATCTCGACATCAAGCGTACATATAAAAATTGACAGCTCGGTGTAAAATTTAGTTTTCATTTAATAAATAGTTAATTAAAGTGGTTTTGGGTTTTTATTAAGTTAAAATAAATTTATAGTGGTGTACGAACAATTTTATAATATTAAAAAAAGGTGGTGGACGTAAATATATAGTGTTTAAGTGGATTATTGTTTGGTGGCAACAACAACAAGTGTTTGTTTATATTTAAGCGGCGTGTTTTTAGACAGTAAGTAAAGTCAGGTGTGGGCAAAAGGAGGGCTTCGGCCCTTAAAAGGGGCGATGTTTGAAAGCCCAAATAGATTCGCACCGTTGAGGATGTTGGGAAATAATACCCAACCCTCCAAAAGGAAAAAGATCGAAGAAATGCGAACAAAGAGATTAGGATTCGGTGGCGGTGCAGATATAATGGATTGCAATGGAGTAAATGAAAAATATTTAATAATCAAGCACGAGCAGGAGGGACAAAACCTGTCAAATTTTTCACCTTTTGGAATACAAAAAGCGCTGGATATGATAACCAAAGGTATCATTAAAACGCAACGTTCGAGAGCTGGAGAACTCTTGGTTCTGACAAAAAATCAGGCAGCGACGGATGCATTACTGAAGGCAACATCTCTGGGACAATTGGCCAAAATAAAAGTGACGGAACACCCCATATTAAACAGTTCCAAAGGTATCATTTTCTGCCACGAACTAAAAAGTTTAACTGAGGAGGAAATCAAAGAAGGGCTTAAGGACCAAGGCGTCATAGAGGTATACAAAATAAAGAAATGGGTGGAAAATAAATTAACGGACACAGCAGCAATTATCCTGACTTTTAATTCACCAATATTACCGGAATATGTGAGGGCAGGCTTTATACAACTAAGCATTCGATTGTACATTCCAAATCCGTTGAAGTGCACCGAATGCCACAAATTTGGTCACACCAAAAAGAGATGCACAAGTGATCCTAAGTGCTACAAATGTAGTGAAGTAACACCACACAACCAGCCGTGCACTACACTAAAATGCATAAATTGTGGAGAGGCACACACCAGCAACAGTAAGGAATGTCGAGTATATAAACGAGAAGTAGAAATAGTGAAAATTAAAACTGTAGATAGATTAACATTTCCCGAGGCGAAAGCCAAATATTTTCGATTATATGCAAACACCACACCAGATAACCAGACAACATATGCAGATACACTAAAAACCTCCTTTAACCCACCAAACACACCACAAAAGCCGCAAAACAAAGAAAACCAACTAGAACAGACAAAACCACAATCACATCCAAAAACTATTTCAACTTCAAGGCAACAACAGACACAATTAAACCAACCACAACAACAACAGCAACAAAAAGATCAAGTACAACAACAACAAAACCAACAACAGCCGCAACAACTAAAACAACTACTAGAAACGAACAAACTACAACAACAAATACAACAAGTACAACGACAACAAGAAAGATTACAACAACAACCGCAATCAAATCAACAAACAACTTGTAATACAGCAATGGACATGGAGACAATAAAAAAAATGAAGCATGGCTAGCAATGAGACATTCTAATTTAACTCCAAAAGAATTAACATTATTTGGAAATAACCATGTAAGTATGATTGATGATGAATGAGGGAAGGAGGAGAGAGAACGCATTTGCATTTGTAAATGCCCTATCCTTTCTTCATTTCTTTGAATGGTAGAGCGAATGCTGAGATCCAATGAATGCATGAAAAGTGGTCAGATAAATATTCGCAGTATATATGCCAATGGCGATATGTTGCGGAATTATCTGACCAATAATGATGTGAATGTGATGATTTTGTGTGAAACTTGGGAGCGTGAGGGTAAGACGTTTCGGGTGAAAGGATACAATTATCTGTCCAGACCGAGGGCTGATGGCTTCGGCGGGGTGGCGATATTGGCACGTGCCAATATCAGCCTGGTCCTTTGTGACATACCGCGCTTCGAGCACATTGAAGTCATCGCGGCCAAAACTCGGAATCTGGACAGAAACTTGTTATTTGCTAGTATCTATGCAACTCCAGTGTTGTCTACGCCTGACAGAGAGAGAAGCCAACGAGATTTTCAAATTTTGTTTGAATGGGTGGAAGGCAAAAGTGACGTGATTCTAGCGGGTGATATGAAAGCGCATTCGAGAATATGGGGGAGTGAAAGAACTGATGCTAGAGGTAACTGGTTGACCCGCCTCATTCTGGATTCCGACCTCGTAGTCCTGAATGATGGTGGGTCGACTAGAATGCCGAGAGTGGGGTCGACAGCCAGCGCGATATATTTAACTTTAATATCTAGCGGGCTGGCGGGCCAAGTCACTTGGAATGTCACAGATGAGAATTTGGGTAGTGATCATTATTTGATCAGGGCATGCTTAGGTGGTATAAATGTTGACATAGACCGTAAGGTCATGATGAATGGTAAGAAATGGGTCGAACGTATGAATGAGATTCTCACAATGAAAGAAGTAAATGAGGTTAACCAACTTGAGGATGAAATAGAGAGAGCGAATGAAATGTGCACTATAAATATCAGAGGGAATGAATACAAGGTGAATGGTTGGTGGAACAATGAAATCCAGTATTGGTATGAAAGGAAACGGATAGCATTGAGAGAGTTCAGTAGGTGTATATGTCATGAATGCAGAATAAATTATGGAAGAATGAATGCAAAATTGAAAAAGGCTATCCGTAGAGCGAAAAGAAAAAGTTGGCGGGACTATGTATCAAAAATGACACATAGAACCACAACTAAGGATGTATGGGATAAATTTAATAGAGTGAGAGGATATAGAGCGCAAGGCAGAAATGCAGTGTTAGATGACAGAGAGAATGGAGGTGTCTTTTTACAAATGATTACGGACGTACGTAACAATTTGAGTGATAAGTATGAAGTTTTGCTACCTGATAATGAAAATGAATTTATGAACGATATGTGTAAGGAGTTTGAATGGGAAGAGTTCCGAGGGGTTTTAGAAACAACAGAGTGAGTTATAAAATGATTAGTAGATTAGAATTCGAAGCCAAGGCGGCCTTGCTTCGAATTCTCAATCAAGTATGGATGAGTATTCAGATACCGGAAAAATGGAAGGAAAGCAGAGTGGTACCTATTCCTAAAAGGGATCGGGATAGGAATCTGGCAACAAATTACAGGGGAATATGTATGTTGAATGTATTTGTTAAAATTGTGAATGGTATGATGAAAGGTCGTATAGATAAATTTGAGAATGAGGGAAATTTGTTGCCGGAAACCACCTTTGGGTTTCGTCACAACCACTCTGCTAATGAGTGTGTAGAAAAGTTTGCGTGGGAAGTACAAAAGGAAAATAAGTATGTTGTGGCGGTATTTTTGGATATAGAAAGGGCATATGATTACGTGGTTCCAGGGAAACTTTATCAGATCCTTATGGACTTGGGGTTTCCTTGGAAAATTTGCAAATGGGTGTATGAGTTCATGAATGAGAGAAAGTTAGTTTTATGTGGTAGAGGGTATAGGTTGGAAGGAGCGGTGACTATCGGCCTCCCCCAAGGCAGTAAAATCTCACCGACTCTTTTCAACCTATATACGAGCTCGATACATAGGTGTAACTCCTCGGGCAAAGTCATTTTGCAATTTGCAGATGACTTTGTCCTGATGGGCAAGGGGAGTACCATCGAGGAGGCCTTGAGTCGGGCTCAAGAATGTGTGAATCAGGTAACCGAATGTTTGAGTGAACTGAATTTGAGAGTAAATTCGAGTAAATGTTGTAGTATGGCTTTTAGAACGAATCGGATGGTTGATGTGCGAATATATAATGAGAGAATTGAGTGTGTGAAATTGACTAGGTATTTGGGAATCTGAATTGACAGAAGAATAAGTTTCAAAGTGCATATGGAAAAATTGGCCGATAATTGTAAGAGTAGATTGAACGTGATTAAAAGGGTGAGCAAACCAAAATGGGGAGCTCATCCGGGTGTGACTGATATGTTACGAAAGGCGCTAGTGTCAACTAAAATTGCGTATGGAATTAGTATATATGGTGATGGGTCCAAGGTTGGGTTTAAAAAGTTGCTGCTTGTGGAGAATGCGTGTGCTAGAGTGGTATTGGGAGCGATCAATTCGACACCAATACATACTCTGTGGTCTGAATTGGGTGATTCGCCTCTTAATTTTAAGAGGGAATGGATCACCGTGCGAGAGACTGTGCGAATGTTAACTAAGGACAATAAATTAGTGAATGAAATGAAAGAGAGATTGCAAAGAGGGTCAAAAATACAACAAGATCACTGGTAATCTTGGAAAATATTAACATATTCTCCAAGATTCGTCCGGCAAATCCGAAAGTCCCTCCGAGCAATCTAATAGTGCGGTTCAAGTTTGGTGACACAACAAAAGCAATGATGAATGAGTTATCGGTTAAGAGCGAATTTTGCAAAATGCGAATGAATTATGTTGCACATGTGGAAGTGTATACAGATGCTAGTGTAAATGATGATCGCGTAGGTGTGGGAATTTAGATTCCTTCAATGAGGAAAGAGAAAATGGTAAGAGTGCATGACAGTATCTGTATAATGAATGCAGAATTGATAGCGATTATGGAAGGGATCAAGTTGGCAATGACACAAGGGAGAAGGAGAATAGTGTTATTCTCTGACTCCCGGAGTGGGTTGGAATTAATTAGTAAGGGTGGGGGAACTCATGGCAATGTGTATGTGGAAATGCTATATAAGTATCTTCAATCTTATGGGAGGGAGGTCATCCTTCAATGGATACCTTCACACCTACAGATTGAAGGTAATGAAAGAGCCGATATGCTTGCGAAACGGGGTTGTTTGATTGAGGATGTAAATGAATATGAATTAATGGATGCCAGAGACGTACTTCGCATGTTTCAGATGAATCTGTGGAGAAAATGGGAGAGAGACTTTGTTGAAAAATGTCAGGTGAAAGGTAAGAAGTACTTTGAGTTGGTTAGGTCTCCTTTGAGGCAACCGTTCTTTAAGGTACTCAAAGGAGATACTAGAATGTTACGAACTATGGAACGAGTGAGATTGAATCATGGAAATTGGAAAGAATGTTTGAAGAAACGCAATTTGGTTGTGTGTGAATTATGTGAAAGCTGTTTGGTTGTGGAGGACATCGAACATTTGATTCTGAAATGTTCTGCATTTAACCAGAGCAGACAAATGTTCGATGTTCTATTGAGTGCAAGTAGTTTAACTGAATTATTACGAATGGGAATGAACGTATATAAGAATATGTATGAATTTATTAGAACAAATCAGATAGAAGTGTGAAAGGGGATCGATGTGTGGAGGCTAGGTGAATGAAAAGAAATTAAAATTAAATTATTATTATTATGGTAAAAAATGTTAAAAATTAAAAATTGTACATTTTGAAACGGGCCATATGGCACCAAATTTTTGGAGCTAGTGCCAAATAAATAAAAAAAAAAAAAAAAATAAAGACGAATATACAGTAGAGCAGTACAATAAAATTGCCATACCATAATGCTGCCCATATACGATACAACCTAGTTGTACAACCGGTTGTACAACTATGGAAGTAGTATCGTCTGTGGGGAAGTTGACAACCGGTTGTACGACAATTTTGATGGTTGGTAGTTGGTTGTAAAAATATTAAAATATTTAGATTTTTGTGGGCGGGGCGTTGGTTTTTGGTTGAAAGTTGTACTGTTTATGGGAAATTGTACAACCAAAACGACATTTTCTGTCAAATGGAAACAGTAGAATAGCATTTTTGTTGAATTTATGAATTTATTATTTATTTTGTTTTAAATTAAAAAAACAGGATAAAAAAGTATTTGTTTTCAATGGCAGTTATTGATAATGGAAATTGGAGGGAATTAATCGACGAAAATAAAGATTGCCCGGAATTATGGAAAATAAAAAGTAATGTCTATAAAAATAAAGATTTGAAATATAAATCTTGGATGAAACTTCTAAAAATATATGACCAAATAGAAAGTGGAACATCCATAAGTACATTAAAAAATAAGATTAATAATTTAAGAACTTGTTATCGTTGTGAATTGAAAAAAGTTATAAAAAGCGAAAGATCAGGAGCAGGACTTGAAGACATACATGAACCGTCGTTGTGGTATTTCAATTTAGTCGAATTTTTTAGAGACCACGAAGTTCAACTTCGTCTATCGATTCCAGTGATGAAGTTCAAGTAAGTAATTTATTTTAAAATGCATACATTGCTTACAATACATTTTTATTTCAGAGCGAAATGTTGTACCAACATAATGCGAGGAAACCACGTAATACCAATACAAGTAGAGATAAATTTTTACAACAGGCAGTGAAAACTTAACCCAATTTAAATAGCGAGAAAGGAGATGTGAACGATGGTGATATATATGCACATTCCTGGGCATTATCATTCAATAAACTTTGCGAGGAACAAAAATTATATGCAAAAAGGCTATAGATGAGATACTTTTATTAGGGCAATTAAACAAATTGACATTGAATGGTGTTCCTTCTATTTCCTCAATATCTCCAGCTACTCGTACAAGTAGTGCCACCTCCACCTATAATTTGTCTAGGTCGTCGACGCCGCTTGACTGCAATCAAAGATTTTCTTTCATTTCTGACGTTCCAGTTTCTAGAGGATCTGCAAACACAACTGAATGTGGCTACATAACTCTTCAAGACCTAATGTCTGACACTAAATTTTCTTAATAATTATAAATAAAACTAAGTATGTACATAAATAAATGAATTCATTTTAATTCAAAGTTTTTTTATTGAATATTGTTATGCAAATCATTTAAAACTGCATAAAAATTGTTTCTCATATCTTTAGCGAGTTTTGATGAATTCCTTGAATGCGAAGGTTGCATTTCCAATAAGGTTTGTGTAGTAGACTGAGTGGTGACTGCTGGGCAATTAGAATATAAAACTAATTTTTGTTTTTTTTAACAGTTATGAAGATAACAACATGCAAGGGCAATTTTTGTTGCTTTCTCGGGGCATACTGCTATGGTAGTAAGTAGAACCCGAAATCTTGTAGCCAAACTTTCAAACGCATTTTCTACTTTAACTCGTGCTGAACTTAGAGTTTTATTGAAAATTTCTTGTTCGGTAGTTAAATTGTTACCAGTAAATGGCTTCATTAAATTCTCCGAGAGTGAAAAAACATCATCACCTACTAAAACATAATTTAATTATTTTCCGGTAGGCAACATTACTTCCGGATCAGGTATATTTAATTCAGTTTTTTGGAATTTCCTAAAAAAGATTGTGTTGAAAAAACACCACCATCTGAAATTCTTCCATTCGTTCCTACATCAACCACAAGGAATTCGCACTCTGCATTCACAATTGCCATAAGAACAATACTAAAACTTTTTTTATAGTTAAAGTAAAATGAGCCTGATTTCGATGGTTTTCTGATGTGGATATGTTTTCCATCGACGGCGCCTATACATTGTGAAAATCCCGTAATTTGTTGAAACTTTTCAGCTACTCTTTTCTAATCACTTGATGTTTCTGGAAGCTAAATTTTTGGGAAAATAAGTTTGTGACAAAATTTTTTTAATTTTTCATATAGAACTCACCTTGATATAATCCTTCAAAACTTTCACTATTGCATCACATGTTTCAATAACAATAACTCCTATACTTTGAGGGGACACAGCATAAAAAAATTTGAGGTTTTCAAATGAATTGTCATTTGCTAAATACCTTAATGTTATCGACAAACGTGTTGTAACGCTGCACTGTTCACCACAGCGTTAATCTGCTAAATTTCAAATTGACTACACATCGGACAATACAAATTTTCCCCTCCCCTACCTGACGTAAACGAAATAAAAAACGAAAAAGCTATAAAAGACGAACCTGGTTTGGTATGTGGACAGTCGGTGCGATATTAAAAAGAAAAACGGAGTCGGTGTTATTTCCAGAGAGAAACGAGATTGTGTCTCGGTAAAACGGTTTTTAGTTGGTTTATCAGAAACTAATGATAACCTACTAAATTTAACAAATGGTTCAACATTTGTATAAAATAAAATAAATAAAATTCGTGCAAATTCTTTAAATTCAGACGTTATATATTAAATTAATAAATTGATAATTTTCGGTTATCATTCCATTGTCAGAGTAATTAATGCAAGGGGAAAAAACCAAGTTAATCGAGTGGTAAAACGAACAGTGTTGCGTATGCATTCATTAAAATTTAGTTAAATATTGTTAAATGTATATTAGGTTATTTTATAATATTACATATAACTAATTACTACTCATATTGATTGATGAAGTTAAATTGCTCAAGGACATGTTAAAAAAAATAAATATTTAGTGAACAAGTTTTTGCGAACATGTGATTTAAAACTTGAAAAACAACCAAGGACATAAAAGATGTTCCGTTGTGCAACAGATTGAAAAATTTTCGTAATTAAAATACTTTTAATCAATATTAATAAATAAATAAATAATAAATAAATTTCCGTAAAAGTGTAAAAGAAAAAAAAATATCACAGGCTAAGATCACAGTGTGGATAAACTTTAATTCCTTAGTGCAAGAAACTATAAAAAAACACATGCACAAAGTTTACGGTCAAATTATATTAATATATTCTAATTTGATAAAATTAACCATGTTACCAAATTCATAAGAAAAGATACCGTGAAAAAAAACGCTAACGAACCGATAGGATACTGTATGCACAGAACAGCGTTGCGAATCATATTTTAGTGCTGTGCAATAGAAGTTAAAAATTACGCCAATTAAAATAAAGACAATTAATTTAATTCAACATTATAATAATATGTTATTGTGAATATCACCGACAGTTAATTAATTAAAAATCGAAATATACTTGTGTGATCCAAATTAGAATCGAACATAAAGCCGAAAATAACAGTGAAATTAATAAAGCTAATGTTAATCAAACTATAATAATTACAAATATCCGTATTCGTCAAATTCCTATGAATAAAATTCACGGATTACCAACGATAATATCATCGCAATAATAGTGTTCAATTAATAACGCTACTTGAGACAAATAAAGCTCTACAATTACGAACAAACCATAGAAACCGGAAAGTATTCTACATAACATCAATCAACATACATCAATCAACAAGCTACGTATTCAACATCACGGTTAATTGGACAACAAGTAAATCAATTTCATTTATTATTATTAACTTTATAATTGTACGGATCAATTTTCATTTTTATTGTTAAATTTTTTAAAATTTTAGTTAAGTTTAGATTAGGGGTTAGGAAAGGTATACCGTTAGAATAACTATATTTTTTGTATATTGCATATGCAAGTTAGACATTGTTATATAAATTAATTTTTCTTGAATATGTATTGGACTCAATATAATGCAATTTCCGATTTGCATTGCTAAATGATAATCTTTTATTTTTATTTTTTATTATTTTCAAGTTTAACGACTTGTTAGCAATTTAAAACTATGAAATAAATATTGAGCCATGGTTAAATTTCAAAATATTAATTAATATATTTCTATTCATGACAATTAATTGAGATGAGAGGTTAATCAAATCCTCGTGAGGCCTTGGTGCGTAGCGCAATGACGATGGAACCGTAATTATTTTTGTACAATCCATAGCTTCTTTAAATCCTGGTCAGTGTTAATGCTAGTTTCCTAATAGATTCATTCGGTGTTCTAATTAATTTTGATTGAGTCAAACAGCAGCGGTTTATCAAGACTACGTTCAACCCTTGGAAAACCAACCCCTTTACTCCTGAGCTATAGCCGCGCTCAAAATGACCGCTCAAGGGCAATGAAGTAGTATATAAAGATTTTCTGACAACGAAACGACGTACAATGAAGCCATTATCAGATGGAAATTCCTACGATCCAAAAAGGTTTCGTTACAGTGTTTCAGATGAGATAGCATCCCGCATAAAAGTATCGTTTTTAATAATTATTGGCTTGACTTTCTCCAACAAAACTTGAAATGTCGCATCATCCATACGCATCCATATAATTTTTAAAATCGTCTGGTTGGCTAACCTTTAGTTCATTTAACAATTTGGTATTAGCAAATTCATTTTATTTTTTATACCATTCCTTCATCCATATCTTTCTTGTTCTACGTTGAAATTCGTCTTCATCTTCACAACAAATTTCAGCAATTATCATTAACGCACAAATAGTTGAAGAACACAATTTTATTTAGAGATCAATCGGCTCAATAAATTGTTTGACGTTTATAAACATAGTTGGAAAATAAGTTGTATCGTCTGTGTAGAAATTTTACAACCCGGTTGACAACCGGTTGTTCAACCAGGTTGTATCGTGTATGGGCAGCATATGTAATACCAAAATAACATAAGTAACGGAATTTTACCAAATTCCGTGGTCAATCCATTTCACCTACATTTTATATAATCATATCAGCATGACCGTGGAGATAACGTCTCCAGCGATATCTAAATAATGTAAACATCATGTGGCTTTGCACATTTTCTTTTGTGCTATTCAATTGAAGGTTGTATAATTAAATTCATGTTAAATTTTTTTAATGAACTACAGTTGAATAAGCATAAATCTACTGCAGTAACTTCCCCATTATTGTCCCAACCCATTATTGTCCGAACCATGATTACTCAATTTTCGTGTGTCATTCAATAGTCCTAAATAATTTTCGATTTTTCACGTAATTTACATAATCTGATTATGTTTTTCCTGCATGATAAACCTAACCTTGCTTCGTGATAAGAGAAAAAAACTAATTACTTAGTGTGTGAATTAAAATCTCCAAACAGATGAGCTGTATTTTTGATTACACAGCAAAAGTTATTAGTTGTTTGTGAGCGTATTCGTTTTGTTTGTTCTAAAATACCCATTCCCTCTCTCAAGCAAGCAATTAAATGTATATAGATACCGTGCACAAATAACGGGTGCGAAGTATTCCAGACTTTCCATAGATGTTATGTATGTATCTGTATCACACCATTACTTCAAATTCAAATAGGAAAAAATGAATCATATTGGAAATTTTAGTACAATCATATAAATCTGACTTTTTTTAGAAAATGCCTCAAACCTCAATTTAAATAAAAAATATATAATATTTTCTAAATTAAAAATTTAAGATAAGATTAGATAAGATGTATACAACGCAGGGCAGCTGTTAGGCTGGTTACCTATAACATTCTACATGCTAAATATGCCCATGTTAAGATGATCACAGATTTATTCGAGCAACGCAGCAACTGAATTACTTGAGCACATGCACTACTGCTGCTTCATTCGATTATCATCCAATTATTCGACGAAATTTGTTACATAAGACACGAATCGGTGTCCGAACTGACTAGGAATCCTGAACCTGCGAGGGTCTCTAATACTACTGAATAAGGATTTGTTAAATGTTCTAACTTATAAAAGAATCTACTTGAGCAAAATGTCGTTTTTCCACATTACAGTTCGGTGTTTTGTTCTCACAAGTGCACCACAACCCTTTCGAAAGACCCTTGTTAGAAAAGAATTATATTATTAAGGTTAGTCGGTTAGTTGGGACAGTTCAATTGACTATCTTCCTTCTACTCACCATAAAGATGAGGAGGGTATTTCGCCCAAATAAATGTTTATGGTTTGTTGCATCCTTCTTCTGGTTTTCTCTTTTGGAATTAAAGAATTTCACGAATAACATT
This sequence comes from Nephrotoma guestfalica, assembly GCA_963691935.1. Classification (NCBI taxonomy): domain Eukaryota; kingdom Metazoa; phylum Arthropoda; class Insecta; order Diptera; family Tipulidae; genus Nephrotoma; species Nephrotoma guestfalica. Next base: position 169,595,186 of record OY829914.1, read on the forward strand.
TGTATGACCTCGAACAATTATCTCTTGATCATCTTATAATATTTTCTAAAATAAAAATTTATAAACAAACTCAACTACGTATTGTATAAAAATTATCGAGATTTTTATTAAAATACGATTAGATTAGAACTTTAAAACGATTAGAATACAGATTTTAGTAAAACAAGAGAAAGGTTTAAATTCAAACTTGAGTTAAAAAGATAAAATGACACCTAGAATATAAAACTTTATATCAAAAACCCCGAAATCAAGCATTGGAAGCACCAAATGGCTTATTTAAGTGACTCAATGACCAACTTCATATACTATCGGCCGGCTTGACCGATAATGACCATCCAAATTTGAGTAAAAATGATATCAGTACACCGATAATATGAAAATTCGTAGCAATAAACCCGAAGTCGTGCATTATTAGCAGTAGGTGGTTTTGTTTTGGTGACTCAATGACCAATTTCATATACTAGCCAGATCTGAACCATGATCTCTTTGTATCTTCAAGTTATAGATGTCATTATAACTCAAATTTGGATGGTCATGATCGGCCATATCCAGAGATCGTGATTCAAATCTAGCAACAACATTAGATCATTGAGTCACCTGCCAAAGCTGCCTAGTGATAATAATGCACGACTTTGGGTTTATTGCTACGAATTTTCAAATTCTTTATCGTAATTCAGGTCTGGCTAGTACCACCTAGTGCTAATAATACACTACTTCGGGTCTAGAAACATCAGAGATGTACTGATGTCATTTTTGCTCAAATTGGGATGGCCATTATCGGCCAATCCCAGAGATCGTGATTTAGATCTGGCTGACATATGAAGTTGGTCACCTAACTAAAACCATCTAATGCTAATATACCACGACTTCGGGTTTATTGTTATGAATTTTGATATTGTGGGTGTACTGATTTTAGCTTTACTCAAATTTAGATGGCGAATATTAGCCATTTCCGAAGTTCGTTATTCAGGCCAGTGTCACCTATCAGTAGTCAGGAGAATTTTTGGTTTTTGATACTAATTTTTGATGGCCATTGACGACCATATCTGGAGATTGTGATTCAAGTGACTAACTCGTGAAGTAGTTGATTAAGCACCTACCAAAACCCATCTAGTTTTAATAATGCACTGCTTCAGGTTTATTGCTACGGATTTGTATCGTCAAGTTTAACTGCTGTAAAAGGACATTCTTATTTGCTTCTAAAAGTAGAAAATTCTTAGGTTGATTCTGTGTATTTTTTAATCTCTGGAAAAATCTATGGAAATTTTGTTAATTCATATGAAACTCAAAAAATTCTTATTAGAAATTAGTGGGAAATTCATAAATGGTTTGAGTTCAGTATATTTGGTTTGCATCTCGACTGTTTTAGTACACAATTTCGGTTGAAAATTTAGGGTTATGTTTAACTTTAATTTCTAATTTAGTAATATTTTTCTGCCATTTTAATTAAGACAATTTGATATACGTCTAATAAATATACTGATAAAATTTGCTCGATTTCATTAAACTTATCATGATGTGCTTGTTTTTGTAATACCGTCAATTCTCAATCTGTCTCTCGTTTTTATCTCACTTTTATTTTATTTCAATGTTATGAATTAAAATTATGTACAAAATATGTAAATTATTTAAAAGTGTGTTCTATGCTTTCTAAACTAATTAAAATAATGTAAAATCAAACATAACATTTTACTTTTCATTGATTATTTCGTAAATCAAAAATCATAACAGTGTACTCTACACAACTCCATGGAAAGACTTTAAAATTTCAATTGGAATTAGCAGAAGTTAATCTATGGAAAAATGATTTTAATCTATTGAAAAATCTATGGAATACTTCACGGCCCGCACAAATATGCAATGCCGTATTGACACAAATTCTCATTTTTTTCGTATGGGTTAGTTCACTGTCAAATTAAAAGCTAATTATAAAACATGGCCATTCCAAATGGAATTTTAGTTCTAAAAGTTATTCCAATTGTAGTTTTGTACATGTTAAGTATAAATATTTTTAAGTATAAATCGTGCAAATTAAAGTAAAGTTATATTTGGAGGTAAGGAAAAAATTTATAAATATGTCAGAATACTACGTAGAATATGGTTATTAATTTCTTATATTCCTTTTTAAATAAAATATAATAAGATTTATTATTGTTTGAGTAAATTATTTAACATATTTTACTGTACATGGATTCCGGTTTAATGAGATGGAATATTTTAAAATGGGATTTTTGATTATCTCGAATTTCGTTTTCTCTCTAAATAATTTCGTCCCACAAATTGGGATGCTCGTTTTTTTATCGAGATAACATTTTTAGTACTAGTTCTAAAACGAGTTCACAGTCCAAAAAATGAAAATTTCTGTCATTTTAATTATTTTTGAGGCTACACAACCAAACGTTCTTAATTTTCGGAAGGCGGAAGGTGAATGTTAGTCTTTTTTTTATCTTTTCTGGGGCCGAAGCACTCCTAACTCTTTCGCAGTTCGCTTATTTACGTCCTTACCTTACGCAGTTCTACCAAATCGAGGACGTACGGATATAGGTCCGATTTGTTACCATCTGCACATTGCATAGCTCCAAGCCAGCCTATACTGGCATGGAAGATGGGTCGGCCCATGAGTTCTGCACTCCGACAGGGGGTCATAGATGTGTTCCTTCCCTTTGCATCCTGCCCCTATCGGGATTCGAACCCGGTACCTCCCGATCCAAACGCCAAAGCTTTAACCACTATGGCATTTGGTTGGTTGAATGTTAGTCAATATTGTGAATACGCATTACTCGTGCTTAACATCGACTGAGCAAATAGAACCGTTTTGGGAAGGAATTCATGACCGCACAGGTATTCAAACAGAACTGGTGAGTTTTATTATTTTTTTAGTTCTTAGGATATTTACGTCATTTATTTTCCATGCCTACGAACATTTTGCCAAATATGTGTAAATTAAGTCTGGTTATTTTTTTGGTAAGAAATATACTTACTTTTCAAAAAATGCATTAATTTGAATTTTCATGCGGTAAGAGAGGTGGACGGGAGATTTGATTGCGGTCGTGTCCTATACATATAAACGATTTCTTCGATTGACTTAATTGGTTTTTGTTATTTATCCTCGCCTAAATTACTCGGCTGGAACCCAGTATCTTCCCTTATTAACAAACAAAAATCTACAAGGTACTATTACAATAGCCGCCACTTTTTTAAAATACTCACAAATTTGTTTGCCACTATGAAGGTAACGAAATATTATGTCCGTTATATCAGCGCATGGTGATATATTACAATTATTCGGGCACATGGATTACTTTATTATGTTTTAATTAAAAATCGCATATATAATTTGGTCCTGACATCCATGCATTTTTATAACAAACCAGAATCCATCATTAATCACGCATCATGTTAAACTATGCAATAAAAATTGGAATACGTAAAATTTTACAAATATTAAATAATTATTATTATTACATTATTTTAATTTAAATATTAAAATACTCAAATTGCAAATTCATTTATTATTATTTGGCTTTTGAAGTTTTTAATTCCAAACAATAAAAATTATAATTATTTTACACATGTGATTTAAATATTGCATTAAAATCATTTGATGAAAATTTTTAACATTTTTATTAATTAAAATTAATACTTTTTTAATATTCTCACTGTTGAATGCATATTTTTACGACTATCGGGATTTCCAACGTGGTAAAACAGCTTGTGGTAATATAATAATACGTTGATATGTATTATTGAATGACAATGTGACAAAATAATTGTGCCTGAGTATTAACAACCAGCGAGCACTGCCTAACACATGTACAAACTTACATAGATATTAATTTTACAAATACATATTAATGTCGGTGTGGCACCGGTGGCCACGAAACAAAATATAATAAAGCCAATGATCCAATTTGTAATATAAATTAAATTTTTATTTTCGTTTCGAATGTAGCAGCAGCACTATACAGAAAAGAAATAAAATTTACAAAAAAAAATTGTATTGCTTTCCATAATAATAATCATCATCAGCAGTTACCAGCACAAGAAAAAAAACATTCTAAAATGATGTTTTATGCATGTCACGTTCAACAGATTTAGAAATAATTCCGAATACACAAAAACCTTCTACTTTAACCATGTTCTCCCACCGCCCAAATGCGAATTCACGAAAAAAAAATCAGAAATATAAAAGAAAGTTATATGCCTTTTGCTTTTCTTTTCCACTTTATTTCTTTCCTGTATCCTCAAATAATTTACCGAGTTTTGTGATTTTCTGCATTCGGTAATGTAATATACGGAGTAAGTACCATATCTCACTTACTTAAATTTATACCCCTTTCATGTAACGTTGCATAATATAATTTTCAGATTCATTGCGCCTTAAATTAGCTGTGGACATAATACATCCGTGCCAAACAGAAGCAATTTTCGATTTTGTCGCTATTCTTTACTCTATGAAGATGGCAGAATCTTAAAAGACTATTTAGAAAATCAATGAAATTGTCATATACTCGCACAAAGTGCAAACCATATTTACTGAATAATTTCAAAGTTTAGTTAGCAAATGGTTCGTTAACAAAACTGGGATTCAGCGCTTATTCAGACAAATGCATAAAAAAATTTATTCGTCCAATTCTTAGTAAAATATTTAGTTTGTAAAATTATGTTTTGGAAAATAATGTTAGTATTTATATAAATATTTAGAACTTTTTAATAATATTTATTTTGAACGTAAAATTTCTATTTACTTTTATAAAGTAAACACAAATTTTCTCAGACAGTAATTTTTGGCTTTTGCAAAATTAGCAGAACAATATGAATTATGAATGTTGTGTCTGCTAATGCAATAGGTTGCAAATATAGGGTACACAATTCGGATCTGGTAAATTATAGTTAATTGCTGCATGACTTTATTGTATTAAAAAATCATTAAAAAATAAATACAGGGTGGCTTACATGAAGTGTTACCAAAACAAAACGCCACAGAATTTTTATTTTTCGATGAATTTCTGAATCAAAGTGAAAAATGTTCACAAATATTTAAATTTTCGAACTACATTAGCAGTTTTCGATTTGGCCACCCTTAGCCGCGATTATGGCCTTCAAACGGCCGACCAAGCTACTTCATGCAGCACGAAAGTGGCCCTGCGGTATTTTAGCCCATTCCCAGATGATCGACACTTTGGTATTTTTTTGTCCCAACCTTGCTCTTCAAAATACCCCAAACCAAGAAATCTAGCGGATTTGCATCCGGTGAATTTGGTGGCTATTGGGTAGTGAAAATGAACCGCGGAACGTTGTTTCTCAGCCAATCTTGATTGACGCGCGCTTTATGACCCGGAGCCGAGTCCTGTTGAAATATTCAGGCTCTGTGGCCGAAATGTTTTTGTGCCCAAGGCTTCAACGCTCGCTCCAACACATGATCCCGATAAATTTTAACACTTATCTTGATGCCACGGTCCAAAAAAACGAGCGGTGAATGGCTTTAGGTTGTTATGGCGGCCCAAACTATCACCATCGGCGGCGCTTGGTTTCGAGTGGCAATCCGTTAGGTCAAATTTTCAGTAGAATTGCCGGGCAAGTAAATCCGGTCGTTTTGCTTGTTCACATATTGCTCAATAACGAACGGTGGCTCATCGGAGAAAACCAAATTCGGCAAATCGCCACTTTCGTGCAAGCGTAACAACTCCTTTGCTCTTTCCACTCTAACTTTTTTTGAGCATCGGTGAGACCATGCGTTTTATGGAATTTCAAGGCCTTTAGTCCAAGATGATCTTTCAATATGTGCTGCATCCGTTCCAGCGAAATGTTCGCCTCACCAGTCATTTTTCTGCCGCTACGGCGCGGATTCCGAGCCAATTTGGCCTTCACCTTCCGAATGATATCCGGCGATGTTGCAGTGCGTTTCGGTCCACCACCATGCCGTTTTGCAATGTTGCCAGTATCGTTAAAATGATTTATGGTGCGATACACAAACGTTTTATTCACATGCAGATGTTTTAACTGGTTAACAATCTGCGGCTGTGGTTTTCCAGCCAAATATAGAGCAATCACACTATTACGCTTGAATTCCATTGCGGATAACTTTTTTTCTGAATATTTCCCACTAAAATGCTTTGTACGCTCGTAAACAATGGAATGTACTGTCATTAGTGTCAATTTAAGCGCCCTGTCATCACTGGTTTGACAGCATAGAGCAATCACACTATTACGCTTGAATTCCATTGCGGATAACTTTTTTTCTAAATATTTCCCACTAAAATGCTTTTGTTCGCTTGGAAACAATGGAATGAACTGTCATTATTGTGGATTTGAGCGCTCTGTCATCACTGGTTTGACAGCAATGACAGCTGAAGTTGGTAACAATTCGTCTCAGTCACCCGGTAATATAATAACGTTTCCTTAATTGTAAACTGGTCGATTATGTAGTGAAATACACGAAGCTCGATTGAAAATCATTCGAGCAAGCATGTCACAACAGAGAGCTTAAGAAATATCTGAGGAACATGAAGCTCGTTTGGAACGTGATCAATATTAGTAGGCAAACCGGAGAGTACAACAAACACCCAAAGAGCGAGAAGATCGTGATAAGATTAAGGATCGAAGCGTTCTCGTCTTGAGCCACGTTCCGAGCGCTTTTTACATGAGCCGTAGGAAGAAAGAGAAACTCGACAGGAAATGGTTCGAACAAGCATGTTACAACAGAGGTTAGTAGTAATAGTTCAACCCATGCAACACTCAGAAACCGTCACTAATGACATGTACCTGCAACTAGGATTGGCTTCGGGAATTTCCCGAATTTTTGTATTCCGGGAATTCCCGAATCCCGAGAAATCTACTTTTTTTCTCGAGAAACTTTGGTTAAAGTTTTGAATAAATTTTGATTTTAAGAGTGGGTTTCAATTTTTTTAAATACCGCATAAAAAGTTAAAAATTGAGGTGAATAAAAATGTCGAACTTTGTATCTGCTTCCAGAGCTGATAAAATTTTTATACGAGAAACATTTGGCTGACACAAAATATTTAGTTGTTCAAATGATTCTGATGACACATACGACGATATCATATTTGCTTCTGATAAAACGATGACTATTAAAATCTACATTTGAAATCATGACCAAAGTTCGCAAAATTATTTTGAAATTCAAGAACTCGCCTGTACAAAATTCTATCTAGCAGAATTATGTTAAAGATTACTTCATATTGGATTGCAAGACATGTTGGAATAGTCTTGAATCGATGCTAACCAGATAGCTTCGCATTAACAAGCTCGTTCGTAAAGCCCTCGATACTCTCAATTTATCGTTTATGGCCACTACGGATGCAGAAGAAAAGCATTGTGAAAATATCATTAATGCTCTAAAACCTGTACGGGTTGCTGTTGAAGCTGTCAGCCGACAAAATGTGAATTTACTTGCAGCGGATTCTATTCTACAATTTTTGCTCACAAAATTGGAGAATCAGCACACTGCATTGAGCGACGAGTTTCTATCCAGCCTAAAAAGAAAACTAATGGATCGCAGATGCAGTCGTTTGTTATCTACTTTTAAATATTTGAACGATCCGGTAAATAGCTGTCGTGAGAGTGAGTGGACATTCTTCCATCGATTTTAAAAAACAGAAATAATTAAAGAAGCCAAGGCGCACCTGGTTCGTTTTTTCCCTTCAAACATTTCAGAGGGCCAAGCAGTTTCTGATTTTGAAGATAATGTCGTGATTGAAAACAGCGGTGAAGAAGATGACATAGCAAAATAACTTCAAAAATATTTACAGCAATGCTCAAAGTCAAACGCAAGCATTGAACGACATGCAGCAAACGAACTTTTTCCGTCGTTTAAGAATGAGCTAAATATGTATGCAAAAACTGTGCAGAAAACACAAAACGTTCAAACACTGGTCGGGGCATTAAATATAATAAAGCCAACGTCGACTCAAAACGAGCGCAATTTTTCGATATCGGAGGATTTTGTGTCACAAACGCGTTCGTGAATGTTAGATGCGGCCATTAACAGTTTGTGTTTTTTAAAATTTCATTTTAATATTTAATGTTTTGAATTGTGTGTGATACTTAATTGAGTTGTAACTTTTGTTTTGTAAAAAGTAATTTGAATTGTTTTTGTATTGTTAGTTGATTTCAATAAAATAAGTAATGCTTTAAACAAAATAAATACATTTTTTTTATTTATTGGTTTTTACAGTGGTTTTAGAATAGTTTACGTTCTTATTTTATGTTTTTTAATTTTCTCGATTTCTCGGGAAATCCCGAATATTGAATCTCGAGAAATCCCGAATCTCGAGAATTGAACTCCTCATCATTTCGGGAAATCCCGAATCTCGAGATACTGATTTTACATGCATGTGAACTTCTTCACAAATTCACTACTCCTTCACTACTTACCAGAGATGTTGTTCTAATAGCTAATTAAATAGCTAATAGCTAATTAAATTCCTCATCTGATCAGTCCATATATCGTCCCCGAACCCGGGTCCCAAAGTGTCCATGAATTTTTTTCGAACAAAATCAAATTTGTCTTGGAACGGAAAATGGCCATTAACACTCCTTACTAGAGATGTTGACTCAGGTTCCGATAGCGCTTCTAATAGCTAATTAAATTCCTCATCTTATCAACCCATATATCCATCCTCTAACCCGGGTTCCAAGGAGTTCATGCATTTTTTTCTCAGCCCATATATGATCCCCCAACCCGGGTCCCAAAGAGTTCGCGAATTGTTTTTTTAAGAAAATCAAATTTGTCTTGAAACGGAAAATGGACTTTAACACTTCATGTGAAATGGCTTACCATTTTACTATTAGCCCAAAATCATTTAATTATAAATCTAATTACCATCAAAATCGTTTAATTATAAATCTAATTAGAGTTATAACGTTTAGTTCTAATTAAAGTACTCGGCTTTTAAGGTTTGCAACTTTGGTTTACGTACTAATAGATTAGTACACAAACTTTACTTGACAACGTATCCGAAACCGACACGATACGAACTGTATCACATTCACATTTTTAGTAAATGTTATCAATTTATATAAACTAATTAAAGCCATTAGCAACCTTTAATTTTCAAATTTCAACGAGACATATAAAAAATATATTCATATTAAGTTAAATTAAAATAATCACATTATCGAACACTACCAAATTCTAAGAAATATATAATTTTACTTAAAAATTCCCAGTTAATTTTAATGACATATTTTCTGAAAAAATAATTCATTTCATAACAGTGTACAGATGCACTAATAGTTTAACAAATCAATTAGAATCCAATTGGACTCTGCGTATTCCAGTATGTTTCGTATACGTATATGTGTGAAATAAAGTGTGAAAAACTTCACACGCATGATTTTCTCGGGAAATACCCAACCCTGCCTGCAAATGAATACCAAGAAACTATCTTATATTTAAAAATAATATGAACATGGCATAAGGGAAATTCAGATATTTTTCAATGTGGCAATGCATAAGTGTAATGACTTTGGCAAATATCATTCGCTCAGCAATCCTAACACCGAGTATGTCAACTAACAACATCTTGAACATGATCGTAGGAGATGGAATGTATGAGGCCATACATTTATTGACGTCACCAGATCTATTCCCTGCAGATAAATTCTCTAATATTGCTCACATCAATGTCATCAAACATGACTTCATCATGTTCAATCAGTCGTTCTCAATTGAATGTGAAAAAAGATAGAATGTATCCTCGAAATAGAGAATCTATGGAAAAAATGAGATTAAGGGAAGGACATATGGGGCTATTTAAGGAATATCAGGCTGTCATATTCATATCAAGAATTATGTATTTTAACAAATATTACTTCACAGACTCACATTCACTCAGTGATAGCTTGGTGAGCTTATCTGCAAACGATCAGGAAATACACAATATACCATCAACTACGTATATATGCATCCGAAGAACGAGATCATCGAGATGGAAATTCAGGCACAAGAATAAGTACTCCCAAATCATTGACTTACACTCATGTGATGCTCAAACGTCTAACGGCTCTAAAGAACTGGCTTCACCCACAAGTCAGTCCTTAATTATGCACAAGCTTAAAAGCCGAGCAATTAGCTTAGTTCTACCTATTTTTTGAAGGTATCAAGGAATTAAGAGAGAACAGAAATGAAAAAATAACGCCACTGGTCACTATCAATATGGATTCTTAGGTAATGTCACACGATTCCAAAGAAATAACTACCTTTTCTATTCCTTTCTGTAAAATAAATGTTACAGCATATGACAAAAAAAGGATTGGGTGACGGTAAGGTGCAAGATGTCTATCTCTACTTGAAGAACTTAAGAGGACTGGAAAACTCCATTGAATGAGTTGATTACACAAATCAAAAGCCTAGGACCATCTTATTACCATATAACTTTCAGCTGCAATTATCTTTACTAGCAAGATATGCGGACCGCTATTGCTCCAAATAAAGATCCAGTAAGTCTCATTATTTATACTGCACAAGAACTAGTTAAACGGTATCCAGTCACAGTAAGTCGACACTTTATGTTTCAAGTGAATGCGTTAATGAGATTCATCAATTATAAGTATTTTAATGATCGTGTTGTTGATTACTGGTGGCGTATTGAGTTTCTTAATCGAGAAAGTTCACATCTACACATAGTGATGCGGATCCAGAAGGACCCGAAGTAATGAGCAGAATTGATGAAGCCTGCTCATGTGCAATTGTTCCTGGAGAATCCATATTTTATGATCTTCTAATGACATCACGAAACATTGTCATACACTTGCAACGCAATGATACGTACTCACAAATAAGTGTATGAATAAGCGAAGAGCAAGAAGACAAGATAACTAGAAGAAGAAGCCAATATGGCTGAATTAATGATTACACTCTTTTCATACTACTGCAAGGCGGATAACTAGGGATAACCATGCAGGTCGAATGAAGCAATATCATTCTATATTGCAAAGTACATGTTAAAATCGGAGCTAACAGATCCGGACTGAAGTTTACTACAAGCCAAACAACAGATCCAACGGGCTAAAAGTTATACATCACGAAGAGTGTTCCAGGTTTGTATAAGACACGAACGCCAGAATAAAGATATAAAGTATTGGAATTTGATGAAGAAGGTCAATTCTTCGGAAGGTTGAAGAAGGATATGAGAAACATCCAACCGAACATCAAGAATACGATTTTCCGAATATGCTATTATTGGAATTTGCAATGCGTTTTACTGAAAAAAACATCGATAAAGGTGCTTAATCGTGGTTAAGATCAACAACTCGCACGAAGAAGAAGATTGATTACGCTCTCCAAACACAAAAACGTTAAAATGAAATACATGGCCATCAGACATTTTTTCTACTTTGACAATGAAAACAAACACGTTCGACTTTGATACCACTTTACATGATAACAATGACATAGGAACTCAAGCTGTTAACTTTTACTCTACAGTTTTTGAATGTTTTGAACAGTCCATACCTCCATGGTATAATAGTGAATTACGAACATTGCGTAATTGTAGAAACTAACGTTGGCAAATATTCCTAAAATATAAATCGGACTCCGAACATTTATAATTTTTTCAGTAGCTTGCCTTCCGAACTTTATAGAAATTTTATCAGACTCATCCAATCCAATCATATCGCTGATTCTAAGAGAAACTCTTGGCGATTTATTAATTTGAAGAAAAAATTCAACGGATACCCTTCCACTTTGAAGTATGAATATCATTCTTCCAATGATGCTAAAGTCATAACAAATCATTTCGCTAACTTTTCAATCTTTCTTTTATAAGCACTGATTTTGAACCCGATGAGGACTACTTCATATACATGAGTAATTGCGTTCAAACAACCTTGAGTTTCATTCAAATCGAATATGACTCTGTGGAATAACAGATTTCCAAACTTAAAGATGATTTTTCGTCCGGTCCTGCCGGTCTACCATCTATCGTATTAAAAAAATTCTTGCCCAGCCCAAAACTCGATCCACAAAAAACAAACCTTACTGAATTCACTTTACAATCATTAAATACCATGGAGGCAGGCAATGAGGTCGATGATTACTGTTCTTATCTTCCCATCCCCCAACGGAGAAGGGTGGGCACTTAACTAAAAGAATGCAGATATCATTTGCTGTTCAGGTCATCATTATCAGCTCATTTCTCATCAACCTCTGGTGTACCCCAAGAGAGCTATTTGGACCGATTTTTTTCATTCTATCAACAACGTTGAGCGTATGTCTATATACATAGATGACGTGAATGATAATATGTGGGCAAATTCTAAACAATCATCTACTCTCGGAAACGTGTACAATCCCTTTTTCTTGAATATTAACAACGGAGTCGTTACCAGCGCCAGTTCTTTTCGTAATTTGGGTGTCATTTATGACAGCAAATTGAATTTCAGACATCACACGAACGTATTATCAATGAAGCAACTTCCGCACTCGGTTTTATCAAGTGTTGTTGGGAAAAAATCGATTATCCTTATGTTACGAAGGCTGTTTATTCAACTTTCGTTCGACCCCTGCTCGCGTATGCTAGTCAGATGTGGTCACTTTAACATGAGGTTCACTAAAACAGGATTGAAGTAGTTCAAAGTAGATTTCTTCGCTTTGCTTTACGCGGGCTACGGTGTGTGGACATGTGTAACCTGTCTCCATACCAAGATCGTCTAAAATTAATTGATTTGTAACCACTTAGTAAGCGAGTTAACGCAGACAAGGTTTACATTCACCAATTCCTAACCGGTGGTAGCAATTATCCTGTTTTATTAACAAGAATAATCTAAACGTAAAGTGGCGAGGTTTGAGGACGGTATCTAACTTTCGAATTGATCATCAAATGGCTCGATTTCGTTTCGTTTCAGCAGCGTTTCGCAGATAGAAATCCGGTCCATTAAATGTTTAACTGTAAAGTCATGCGGTACCCAAACGTCAAGATTTTTTTTTTGTAACCAGCCATTTTCAAATAGTTTAAAACTGATTGGCGATCAATATTTTGTTCTGCCGGTCTTCTTCAATTCTCTGCATGATTTCATCGACTTTTCCAGTGGTTGGTCGACCAGAGCGAGGTGCATCTTTGACATCCATATTTCCAGAACGAAAGCGCTTGAACCATTTTTTTGCTTCTGATTTTGATAAAGCACCTTCTGAGCCGCGTTTTTATCTTTATCGTAATCAAATTGTAAAATATATCGTTTTTTTTCTTCATTATTTATCTTCATGTTTAAAATGTTGTAACTTTTTGTTCACTACACCGATTTTAATGTTTTGTATGCCAAAGTACAAGTTAAAATATCACCTTTCAAACACACAGAATTGCCCGATACGATCATTGGTTACTGAGATATATGATTGTAAAGCGATCTACCGGGAAAAAGGCTACGAACTTTTTCCCCTAACTATTATTTTCCTACTTGGTAATTTTAAAATTTTTCTCTAATTTTACTGGTTAAGCAGTTCGATATCCTTGTTTATAGCTCACATGAATTATTCTCAAAGAAATAATAATACTACAGATGGAGAGTCACTGCGTGCGGTTGGGAGGGTGATAGCTTTTTGGGAATTATTATTATTATTTTAATTGAGGCCTATGGTGTTAGATCGCACGTACTTGGTGTCGTACTGACATTCCTCCTTTGCAAAATTAATCGTTCATCAAATCTGTTTCTCAATAAATCGATTGTTTCATTGGCTGTATGACATGTGTAGCGCCGCTCTGTTGAAACACCAAGTTTTTAATATTCATATAATTAAATATTGGCCAAACAAAATTTATTTTCATGTCTCTGTAGCGAAAAGAAAAGGCAGTTAACGGCGTTCTCCGCAACACTTTCTCACACTAACAATATTTTCGGTTGAACGACCTAACCGAGCACGATTTTCTGTCGGTATGTTTACTACTGAACTAGTGAACTCAAATTTTTGCAAATAATTTCGAAATAGCGGGCTTAGGTGGGCATTTTTACCTACTAAGAACAACACGAATTGTACGAAATGTTTTTATAGATCCACCATTTTCATGATGTATTTTAATTTCGAGGTGAAGTTACCAAGAAGTTGGAAGTTTGGTTTCAAACAAATGAAACATTGAATTCTTTAAATTAAAAAATTCAATCGTCTCATCAGACAGCAGAGACAATTGCATAATAATTAACTAGCGTATTGTGATTATACTTTGTATGTCACACTATTTTCATTATTTTTGTAGTTTGGCCACTGCAGCCTGATGAGATGACCGATTTTTTTTTTTTTTTTTTTTTTATTTTTTTTTTATTGGTAACTATGCGATCTGTTTTGGGGCTCAAGGCTCACCCTGCTCTTCCGCGGTTATGCTTTTAACGTCCTTACTTTACGCCTTGCGGCCAACTCGAGGACGTACGGCTATAGGACCGATTTTAAGACCATCTGCACATTGCAAGCTCCATGCCAGCCTATACCAGCATGGAAGATGGGTCGGCCCATGAGTTTTGCACACCGACAGGGGGTCATAGATGTGTTACATTTCACCACAGATCGAAATCTGTTGATGAAATTTCACTTTGCATCCTGCCCCTATCGGGATTCGAACCCGGTACCTCCCGATCCAAACGCCAAAGCTTTAACCACTGTGCCATTTGACCGAATTTTTTAATTTAAAGAATTCCATGTTTCAATAGTTCGAAACCAAACTTCCAACGTCTTGGTAACCTCACGTCGAGGTAAAAACAATATCTGGCTGTCACCCAGAAGACCCCAAAATTTAATTATTTTAATATGATTTTGAAACAAAATTGAATTGATTTTACTGAATGGTCTACCTTCTACTGTTATAATGCAGAAACACTGAATAACGGAACTTTTAAAATACATAGCTACTTTATACTTTATTAAAAAATATTTATTGGAAGACCTTGTAAATATTGCGGAGGAGTGACCGTAAGGTCTGGGTGTTGGTTTTCGTACTTATCAGAATTTGAACACTTTTAATATAAAAGGTATCATCAGACTGCAGTGACCAATTGACCATACTACAGAAATACTTTGACCGCTTGTTCAAAGTATAGACCCAATGTTACGAAGGCACAAATCGAATCTTATTGTATTTGGAACATACTTGCGAATCGCATGATGCTATCTTATTCTGAGTGAAATCCAGATATTGGTTTTACACCGAGGTGAGAATACCCAGAGTTCTGGCGGTTTGGTTTCGAACTAATAAGAATTTTTAATTTTCGTTTAATTATTAGAAATTTCGTTAGATTAGATATTTTAGAAAAATCAACTTCTTTAAAAGGAAAACACATTTATCTAAATTGATAAACATTTTTGGAAATGAATGTACATTTGAATAAATATTTACCGAAAAAAACAAACAATATTTAATGAAAAATTAATTTGATTTAAAAATTAATTAATTCGTTCAAAGTATTTTTCGTTATTTTGAATAGTTTCTTTTTGTTGAATGAACGATCCTTTTATTAAAGTTCACGACATCGTTTTTTTCTCACCTTCCTCTCAACTTACTAAGAAACCAAATTAACCGATGTCATGAAAAGAAATTTGTAAGTTAAGTTAAGTCACAATAACTTGAGTAGCAGCTCGTTTCGAATGCATGTCGACAACATCAATTCAAGCTACCTTTTCAAAGAGATGGTCGTATCGGAGAACTATCATTAGAGTTATCTTAATCACTTAAATCACGCGCATCATTAACTACTTAACATGCTGAAGGTCGAAAATGCGGAAAAACTGCCACATTTGTAGAAAAAAATCTTGCTCCATCAAGACAGTGTGCCATCTCACACCTCAGCGGTTGCCATGGCGAAAATCCACGAATTACATTTGAACTGCTTGATCACCCTTCTTACTCACAAGATCTAGCCCCAAGCGACTTTTTTATGTTCCGTGAGCTAAAGTTTCCCTCGAAGGGCAGATAGTTTCGTCAAATAAGGAGGCCATCATCTT
Organism: Nephrotoma guestfalica; assembly: GCA_963691935.1. NCBI lineage: Eukaryota > Metazoa > Arthropoda > Insecta > Diptera > Tipulidae > Nephrotoma > Nephrotoma guestfalica. Next base: position 169,611,138 of record OY829914.1, read on the forward strand.
CGTAAACAACTATTTTGCAGAGAAAGGCGCCAAGTACTATTTGGATGAGTTGAAGAGATGAAAGCATCGCTCGAAGAACTGTTTAGACTTACAAGAAGACTATCTAGAGAAAGAAAAATTAATTTGAAGAAAATATGTCTTGTATCTTTGGTAGCTCGGAAACTTTTCAGATAACCTTTGTATTGCTCAAGAACAGATAAAAATGCTCTTAACGACTCATTCAAAAACCATGTTTCCAACTTATTCAGTATGAATGCCACAGTTCCATCAGAGCTTCTATCGCTAATTTTAATAGTGATGGCATACATACCGAGATTGATAAAATATCCCATTCCCAAACATTTCAAAATTGTCATCTACCAAAATTGTTCCAGTATGAAAAGTAAACTATTTTGGCGTGTTCTTCTGTCTAAAACCAGTGAGAGTTGCTTTTCAATTCGTGTCATATGTCGATCCCGGTGTTTCGGGGTTTTAACGAAAAGTGTAAACTCAAAGAGTGTAGATACACAAATTATCAAAAAGTGTAGCAGCAAAAGAATAAAGTTTGGAATTCGAAATGCGTGGTTTAATAAAAATTATTAAAAATGAACAATGAAAAATAATAATGAAAAGTATTGAGAAAAAAAATAATTGTAAAGCCTTTTTAATTCAAAAATTCATCGGAACAATGAGTGCCGATATGGCGTTACACGTGGAAGTGCCTTTAGGGCCATATACACTTACTTCTTTAATAATTCAAAAAATCATCGGAACAATGAGTGCCGAGTGTGGAATTTAGTGTTCTCAACTTGGCGTGGTGTCTAAAAGGTGTACTTAAAATTTCAAGACAATTTCCATGTTGTGATTGGCGCTATGGCGTTACACGTGTAAGCGTCTTTGGCCAAATTCACTTAATTCTTAATCGCCAATCACAACATGCAAATTGTCTTGAAATTTTTTGTACACATTTTAGATACACTCGGCACTCATTTTTCCAAAGATTCTTTGAATTAAAAAGACTTAATTCAATTCTGGAATCTACACTTTTCGTTAAAATGTGTAGCTACACTTTTCATTAACGTTAAGTACTTCACACCGGTCATATGTATTGCATGAGAACTTTATTATTCGTTGGGTTGGTCTCCAATAATTTGGTAATTTAACGAATTTATTTATTATCGGCGAGCGAAATTCAGGGAACTTTACAAATATATACTCTTTATGGCAATTAATCAATAAAACTCAGTTTAGCTAACACGGAATATGATTTAAAATAATTAGATATTTGAATTTTTACATCACTACGGTCTATTTGGATACGGTTGTGAAGATTTTCCTAAAGTTCCGAGTTATTCCTAAAAAACAAGAACAACAACTAAAAATTTCAGTGTATTGGTAACACTGCGAACTGACGAATAAATTCCAAACTACGCATTAAGAAATTATAAAATTTTATTGATACCTTCGCAATTGTTAAGTTAAAAATATTTTACAAAATAGGTACAACATTTATGAAATCAGTTTAAAGTCTGATTTCAGGCACATAAGATTGACGATTTCTAAATAATCTATCGAGAATTAGAGTATATCGAGTTTGCTTGAATTTTTCTGGTATTACTAAACACCGGCCATCCTAGCGGAAACCTGTTTTGAGTAAGTCATGATCTACTCTAACAGAAAATAGGTAACTTTTGAAAATATGTTTGGTCCCAGACACTTAGGATTAACGATTTTTGAATAAGTTTTACGATTCTTAAAATTTCTGTAGAGAATAATCGTAAGTCGTGATTGCCTGAATTTTTCTGCTATTACTAAACACCGGCCATCCTAGCGGAAACCTGTTTTGAGTAAGGCATGATCTATTCTAACAGAAAATAGGTAACTTTTGAAAAAATCTTTGGTCCGAGACACTTAGGATTGACGATTTTTGAATAAGTTTTACGATTCTTAAAATTTCTGTAGAGAATAATCATAAGTCGTGATTGCCTGATTTTTTCTGCTATTACTAAACACCGGCCATCCTAGCGGAAACCTGTTTTGAGTAGGTCATGACGTACTCTAACAGAAAATAGGTAACTTTTGAAAATATGTTTGGTCCCAGACACTTAGGATTGACGATTTTTGAATAAGTTTACGATTCTTAAAATTTCTGTAGAGAATAATCGTAAGTCGTGATTGCCTGAATTTTTCTGCTATTACTAAACACCGGCCATCCTAGCGGAAACCTGTTTTGAGTAAGTCATGATCTACTCTAACAGAAAATGGTAACTTTTGAAAAAATGTATGGTCCCAGACACTTAGGATTGACGGTTTTTGAACAAGTTTTACGATTCTTAAAATTTCTGTAGAGAATAATCGTAAGTCGTGTTTGCCTGAATTTTTCTGGTATTACTAAACACCGGCCATCCTAACGGAAACCTGTTTTGAGTAAGTCATGATCTTCTCTAACAGAAAATAGGTATCTTTTGAAAAAATCTTTGGTCCCAGACACTTAGGATTGACGATTTTTGAATAAGTTTTACGATTCTTAAAATTTCTGTAGAGAATAATCGTAAGTCGTGATTGCCTGAATTTTTCTGCTATTACTAAACACCGGCCATCCTAGCGGAAACCTGTTTTGAGTAGGTCATGACGTACTCTAACAGAAAATAGGTAACTTTTGAAAATATGTTTGGTCCCAGACACTTAGGATTGACGATTTTTGAATAAGTTTACGATTCTTAAAATTTCTGTAGAGAATAATCGTAAGTCGTGATTGCCTGAATTTTTCTGCTATTACTAAACACCGGCCATCCTAGCGGAAACCTGTTTTGAGTAAGTCATGATCTACTCTAACAGAAAATGGTAACTTTTGAAAAAATGTATGGTCCCAGACACTTAGGATTGACGGTTTTTGAACAAGTTTTACGATTCTTAAAATTTCTGTAGAGAATAATCGTAAGTTGTGTTTGCCTGAATTTTTCTGGTATTACTAAACACCGGCCATCCTAGCGGAAACCTGTTTTGAGTAAGTCATGATCTTCTCTAACAGAAAATAGGTATCTTTTGAAAAAATCTTTGGTCCCAGACACTTAGGATTGACGATTTTTGAATAAGTTTTACGATTCTTAAAATTTCTGTAGAGAATAATCGTAAGTCGTGATTGCCTGAATTTTTCTGCTATTACTAAACACCGGCCATCCTAGCGGAAACCTGTTTTGAGTAAGTCATGATCTACTCTAACAGAAAATAGGTAACTTTTGAAAAATCTATGGTCCCAGACACTTATGATTAAACTCAATATACAATATACAATCTCTATAGGTTATTCATATTTCGGCAGTCCGAGAGCATAAAGTTGTTTTATTTTGTTTTTTCCTAAATAGCAGACCGTTTTATTTGTTAATTTTAATGAAGTAATTTAATTTTAATATGATTTTGAAATTACAAAACAATTTTTCAGAAACAATAACGGTGTTATGTTTTATAGTACATAATAATTTTTAAAAAAAAACTAGTAACGTAATAAACGAATAAAAAAATATAAATTTCTGTTTAATATGGATTTTATATGTTATTTACACTAACACTTGCAAAACTATCTAGGAATAGGAAATACTTCACATTTCTCCAGACACGCGTGAAGTTTTTCCTAAAAGTATTCCTAAAATATTTTTTTTTTTTTAGGAAATACTTCACGTGTACATTTGGATTACGTTTTAGAACGTTAATTTATCGAAAAACAAAAACATTTGCAAATACCGGAATACCGGTGCAAATAGCCATAGAGCCCGGGGAGGTTGTTGAAAATTTATCCGTGACTTATGTCGGGCCTTTATTACAGGTTTTGTTGTTAACCCAATACTAAACTCTTGTAACAAATCTTAGAAAAAGTCTATCATTTAAGGAGTAGTTAAACCTTGATTATCGCAAGCAGACAGCTGGATGCTGTATTAAGGTTCTATATATTTTTGATTGATACATTAAACTTTTAGAAAATAAAACACCTAGCCTTTTACTTTAGAAAATTTTAGTATATTTTTATCATTTCAACCTTTCACGTTTTGCATCAAAGAACTGTCTGCCGGTTCTCTTTACAATATAACTTATTCTACCTTTCACAACTTATTTTTCTATATCATCAATAATTTTATATTATGCCGAATAACATAATAATCACACGTTTTGATTCGACAGTTCATTTATTTGACATATTATATTACAAAATCGAATTTGTTTAAATTATTTCAACAGCGTGTTTAACATGCGATGGGATAGGGTCAAAACAATGCAGATCGAACTCAAAACAAGATTTACCCGTACCTACATTTCAACGTCAGTTTTATCGCAAAAAACTCTCCGGTTGCAGAATGAAGTCATTAAAAAGGGCGTTACATATGGATCTAATACTGATAGATAAATTTTAAGCTAATTATATTAACGGCACGTATTATCATCACAACACCTTACCTAATTACTATAAAATTACCGATTGCAACGATAATTTTATAACAAAATGATTACATTTTATTCAAAGTAACCGCGATCGTTTGCCCTCGCATACACAAATCATACAGACTGGGTTGGTGATGTCGTTTTAATCTGCACAGAGAGGAAAACATTATAATGTCAATGATGAAATAAAAAAAAAATGAAAAAATAAAGTAAATTTTATATTCTATGTCTACGTTTTTTAAGCATTATTAAGCTTCTTCTTACTATGTAACTACTCTAGTGCTTTATATAAATGTGTAATTATGTTATCCAACTTTACACTACGTTAAATTTTCCAGCGTTTTCCTCGTCTGTTCATAATTTTCCACTAGTTTGTGCTATGTGTTTTCTTTGTTTTACAAACAAAAACGTTTTATGGCCTTTTTGTTGTTGTAACGTTTTTTATCTGATTACGACGTTCTCGATTAAAAAAGTTGTTATAATAAAAATGTGCTTTCACTGCAATCGCTAGTAGCTTTATTGTATGCTGTAACAGCAAGGTTAAATTATGAATAGTTTTGTTGTATGCCCAGTTTATGATTACACAATAAAGCATTTTTTTTGTTACATTAACCGGTAAGTTGGTTGGATTTATGAATTTAGTTTGTTTCACAAACTTCAGGTATATGCTTTATAGAACATTATGGCACGTACGTTGTATACGTACGGAAAGCTTTCGCATTGAAAAGTTTATATTAATAATCATTTAAAGCTAATTGTTAACACTTACACGTACACACTCACACTTACGTAATTAGTTATAATTTTCTGTAATGCAGTATCAATTTACAAAATATACGCAAAGAGGTTTTTAAAAGAATTTGTTTTTGTTATTTAAAGCACAATGATGTGTAGCCAAGAATAAATAATAAGTATGAACTTTCTAAGGATAAAAATTATTTTTTTAAAATAAAGGGCATTTTCTATTTACATTTATCTAACCTAATTATTTAGAACAATTAAATATGCAATTAGCTATTTATTTTAATTTTGGTTGTACACAATCGAATAATTAATTATGTACTTTTAAAAAAACAAACAAACAAAAGTAAAAATAAATCCGATTTTAATTAAATAATCAATTGGTATTATGGTATTTGGTTCCATTTGTAAATTTGATTAGTATAAAATATGTATGATTTTCCGCATAATTTTTTTTATAATTAAGTTTATTGTTTATTCATAATCAAACGGGTTCAATTTTAGTGTATATTATGTGATAGAACTGGTAAAATGATTGAGGTTAATTTTGAACAGATGGATTTATATTTGCACACGCATTTATATGATTACATAATATATTTCATTCACTGCCTCTATTTATTTCCAATTATAGCAGTACAATTGTCAGTGGGATTTTAAAAAGTTAAATTACAAGCATAAATTAAAAATTTAAATAAATCCGACTCATCGGGCTGTATTTCGATAATGTCCAGATTGTCTTATAAATAGGTACTTCTAACTATCAAATATTTGCTAGCTCAATCTCTGTGTCTTGGCAACATCATTTAAAAGAAGCTCAGAAAATATACATATTGAACGTAAATAAATAAAATTGAGATACCATAAGCAAATGTAACTGTGGGCAAAAAGTAGTCAGACTTTTTCATTTAAATTTCGCGCGGAAAACCATTCGTCGAAATATTATTTTTTCTATGTTGATATGACGGTCAGTGACATCTGTGCCAAATGTCACATCAAAATAATCATTAGTGTTTAGTATACGCTTGTCTTTCTGAAGTACAAAAAGTGCATTCGGCGATTTTTACAATGAGTGACAATATTCAACAAAGAAGTTCCATTAAATTTTGTGTGCGGGATCAACTTTGTGGTGCCGAAACGTTCAGAACGTTGCAAAAGGCCTTCGGTGATAAATGTATGTCGCGAGCAAGTGTTTTTGATTGGTACAAATTGTTCAAAGAGGGTCGAGAACGTGTTGAGGACGAGCCACGTCTAAGACGGCCATCAACATCAACTGATGATCAACACGTTAATAAAATCAAGGAATTGGTGCTCGAGAATTGACGATTAACAGTCAGAGGCCTTACTGGCATCGTTGAAATATCGGAAGGATCAGTGAAAAGCATTTTGGAAGATGGTTTGGGCCTAAGAAAAGTGAAATCACTCAATTTTAGGATTTGGATACTTGGATACCAGACGAACGAATTGTATACTGAATACAATTTAGAATTTTATTTGTAATTCGTGCTGAATAAATTGCTGAATTGATTTGTTAAGAGGCTTCAATATTTTTTACTCTTGTCAGTCGTACCTTAACTCAACTCAAACGGCAATTGTCTGTCAAATGTTATTTGCTTTGTGTTCCCTGCCTGGCGTATATTTTTCTTGTAATAAAATGGACAAGTAAGTAAATAAAGTTAGTTTATTACGAAATAATGTGTTATTTCAATTTGGATTACCCTATTTTACAGATTTATAATTCGTTCTAAAAAAGATACAGCTAAACAGACCCCTTCAACATCAAAGTAAGCTTAATTACAATTTTAGGTTAGGTCCGAAAACAAAATAGTCTGCATTGCATAGTAAAATTAAGATTCTATTAATTAATTAATATTTTAATGAACAGGAAATGATAGGAATTGATTCACAAACACAAGAAGAAAATTCAAAGTGTCTTACACGAAAAATATTCGACAGCTCGAAAAACGCAGCAAAAAATAGTGAAGAAAATTTGTCTCGCCGACGAGACAATACGCAAAACAAATCATTATTCTCGTTATTCTTCCTGTGTGTAAGTACAATTACATAATTATTACATTATCTTAATTATCATAATTTAGCGTTCATTAATATTAAAGATATTGCAGGTGCAGAACGCCGACATCTACAAATGAACTGAAAGATCACCAGCATCTACAAATGAACTGCGATACGAACAACCAAATAAATATATCAAAAGGCAGATGCCAATATCTAGGATACAGTCCGGTTTTATCATCTTTGTATGTAAATCATTACAGCCGGATAAACAGTTTATTGTTTATTCTTGGTTTTAAAAATAAATTAAAATGGAAATTTATGAAACATTTTCAGATCAGCTTTGTCTAAAACACAGGAACAAGAGGTACAGGAAACTGAATTGAACCTATCAAACACTAGTAATTCAAGTGACAGCAGCAGTGATAGACACTCGTAATTCAAGTGACAGCAACAGTGATGTGGAATAAACTTTCAAAAAAGTTAAACGTTTAAGAACTTTTATATATCAGTGGTTAGAGGAGTTTAAATGGATTCAGAATAAATGCGGTTCTGCATATTGAAAGGTATGTCAAGTACGCATTACTAATATTAGGTCCCACCTTATTCGAGACGATGGCCGTAACTCGCATGTTAAAAACGTAGAAGCCAACAAAGCTATACCTATAAACGTGCATTTTACAAACCCAACCAAAGTTACACTTGAGAGACAAGTAAAAGAAGCGGAACTCATGCTGCTGATGGATAATTTGCCCAATTTAATAAGAAAGTGCTGTCCAGATTCAAACATCGCTAAAAATATCAAATGTGGTAGAACCAAAGCCACTTGTATCGTAAACAATATTTTGGGTGAAAAAGGTCGGCAAGACGTCGCGTGCCAACTGAGTGACCAAAATTTTTCAATTATAATCGACGAAACGACCGACGTTAGTACAGCTAAGGCGTTAGCCGTAGTTGCCCGTGTCTTCGATAAAAAAGGGGTTTGATAAGAGACCGATTTTTAACATTGCTGCAACTAGTTAATACGGATGCGGATTCAATTTTCTCAACAGTCATGGATTGTTTTAGTTTATTAAATATTCCGCTAAACAGTTTAATTGGTCTGGGTTCAGATAATGCTTCGGTGATGTCGGGACAGTTTACTGGAGTTCAAGCGCGTTTTAAGGAATTAATTCAAAACCTCCTGTTCATCAATTGTATATGCCATTCGTTGCATTTATGTGCTAGTAACGCCTGCCAAAAGTTGCCCTATTCGATTGAGAAGCTAACCCGAAATATATTTAACTTCTTTGCACATAGCTCCAAGCGATGTAGCAATTTGCAGGCATTTCAAACATACTTTAACATCAAGCCACATAAAATCCTCGGTGTCGCTCAAACACGATGGTTATCGCGAGAAGGTAGTAAATCGAATACTGGAACAATGGGATGCTCTACAATTGTATTTCGTCTCTCGCAGTTTGGAGGACAAAGGCGCGCGAGATAGTGCTAAAAAATTAGCGCAACAGTTAGCAAACCCCGTTAATAAGGTATATTTTTTATTTGTGTCTTATATTTTGCGAATTGTAAATAAGATAAACCTTGAATTTCAATCGGAGTAAGTTCGAATTCATTTGATGTTAGAAACGATGGAAAACAATTACAAACTTATTCTAAGTAATTTTGTTAATCCCATCTGCTTAAGGAATGTGGCAAATATAAGCGAAATTGATTTCCATAATGAGGAAAATCATTTGGACTTACTAAACATTTCTATGGGCTCTGCCACAGAATCGTTTTTATTGTCCAACAACGTTGATGAAGATCAATTGCTTATAATTTGTGCAAACATAAAGCAATTTTATATTGAGGTTGCCCAACAAATCCAAAAAAGATTTGATTTTAACAATCCAATTTTCAAATGTGTTTCGTTGATCAATCCGGGAAAAATATTCTCAGAAAATGTAAATTTAGTTCCCTTGCAAAATGCTTTTCCTAATCTAATTAGTAGCGCTAGTGAAAACGACGAGATTTTGGATGAATTCAAATTACTCACCATTTCGTCACATTTAAATAACTTAAATAGAAAAAATGTTGAAGAATTTTGGCTAAAACTTCGTGCATTGAACAATTCGTTGGGGAACTTATTTACGGGAAATTATCGAATTTCATGACGAGTTTGATGAGTCTACCGCATAGCTCTGCTGCTGCTGAGCGTATTTTTTCGTACCTGAATCAGACGAAATTCAAGAAAACAAATCGTTTGTTAATTGACACGGTGGATTGTATGATGGCAGCAAAAGAGCTTTTTACGCCAGAAGAACGTAAATTTATTAGTTGCAATAAGGCAAGTGAAGTATGGACCCCACGGCTGGAACATATAAAATATGTAATTTATAATTTTTATTTATTTTAACGACTTATGAAAAATATTTTTTTTGTAAAACATTGACTGAAGTTTTACTATGTAAACTTTACATTTACATGTTAATTTTATTATAATTAATTTTGAAGGTGTTATTGAAGTTGAGCTAACTTTTAATATTTACTTATGTTTATGTGTGTATCCATGTCATTTTCCATTCACCAAAAAAACTGAACTGAGCAAAAAACAAGAGCTCAACTTAATAGAAAATGATCGGGTTAAATATTATACTCTAGTCCCGTTTTTTGGTGATTATTTAACTTTTGTAATGAAACTTAAATTGGATACTTATGGATGCTTTTTATTTTATTAATTGGATACTTTAAATTTTTTCTGAGCGGTAACTCTGGCTCAAAGCAAGTCAAAAATCAAGGTGATGTTGGCAGTTTTCTTCGGTTATCGAAGTGTGGCGCACTCTGAATTCCTTCCAACCGACCCAACTGTCAACAAGGAATACTATTTGAGTGTTATGCGTCGTTTGCGTGAAGCTACTCGAAAAAAGCGGCCGGAATTATGGGTCGACAACTCTTGGTTTTTGCACCACGATAATGCACCTTCACATACTGCATTGGTTTTACGTGATTTTTTCGCCAAAAATTCCACCCATATCGTTCCGCAACCACCGTATTCGCCTGATTTAGCTCCGTGTGACTTCTGGCTGTTCAGCAAACTCAAACGACCGCTCCGAGGAAACCGTTTTGAGTCAATTGAAGACATTAAACTTGAATCACTACGCGCATTGGAGGCTATTCCGGACTTTAACAACTGTTTCGAGGATTGGAAAAAACGTCGGCACAAGTGTATTGAGGCAGGAGGGGGATTACTTTGAGGGGAACGAAATAGATTTGGAGAAATAAATAAAGAATTTTAAAATTATAAACAAAGTCTTACTCTTTTTTGCCCATAGTATAATATATCTTAAGACTGAAGGTTGCTGAAGTACGCCCGAACCCGAAATTTTTTCCCCAAAAATATGTATATTAAATATTTAAACCATTAAGGAAAAAGATAAATAACCTTTAAAATTATGTTATGTTTAAATTCTACTCAAAAAACATTATCTCTATAGATATAAAGTCACCAAGCGGCTTATACGGTCAGAAAGGCCAATGTACTAGATGTGGAAACTACCCTATGTTCATGTCAAGTGGGAATAACCATTGTTGTGATTTGTTTATTTAACCGAAAGGGAGTTTTTGTGAAGTTACCATGGGCCACATTAAATTATGTACTGAAATACCTAGAGATATAGCCACCAAGCGCCATATACGGTAGGATAGGCCAATGAAAGCTGTGGAAACTACCCTACACAAATAATCGCCTTTAGGTTAAATAAACAAATGAAAAAGTCCAGCTGATCGGGCATAGGGTAGTTTCCACTTCTTAGTTAGTACACTGGTCTATCTGGCCGTATGTGTCGTTTGGTGGCTGTACCTCTACGTATTTCAGTACACAATTTAATGTGGGCCATGGTCACTACACAAAAAATCACTTTTCGGTTAAATAAACAAAACCTAAACACGGATATTTCCACCTCATGTGGACATAGGAAAGTTTCCACATGTTAGTTAATACATTGGGCATCTGGCCATCTGGCCGTATATACTGCTTGGTGGCTGTATCTCAACGTACAAAGGGTGACAAAATTAAGTGAACATATCATTTTACAAGATTAAAATTAAGATTTTTTGATCATCTTGATCGACTAATATTTTGTATGTCTTCCTCCTGCCGTGGCATACCTTTTATTACATATGAAGTGGTTTCAGGAGATATTTGTTCCCATACGTCTCTTAAGTTATTAAAAAAATCGTTTTTATTTAAGCGCTCTTTAAATGGCAATTTTTCCTCCAATATCATCCAGAGATTTTCTATTGGATTAAGATCCAGGTTCTGAGAAGGCCATTCCAATAGTTTGATTTGGTTTTTTTTAAATATTGCGTTGCAAGTTTGAAAGTATGTTTGGGACCATTGTCCTGCTGAAAAATAAACCGCCATGGTTACCCAATTTTACGTATTGAGCCTTTTAAATTTTCTTTCAACAGCTGTCATAATATTTTCAACTAAGCACAAATTACAAACTCCACTTCCAGTGAAACACCACCATACATTGATAGATCCACCACCGTGTTTTATTGTGGCTTTTATATTTTAAGCTGCACAAGCGGTTCCAGGATTTCTCCAAACTCGATCTCGTTTATTAGAACCGAAGAGTGGTAATTTGCTCTCATCTGATCATAGCACATGATTCCAAAAGCTAAAGCCTTTATTTCTACATTCTTTAGCAAATTTCAATCTTTTCTTCATATTTGCTTTACTTATGAAGGGTTTCTTTCACTGGATACAGCTAATTTTTCCTTTTTCCCGTAATCGTCGACAAATTTTTCGTGTCGAAACTGAAAAATTAGATATTTCTTTAATTTCGCGAGAAGTTAGTTTTTGATTTTTCTTCACTTCTCTGACAATTTGTCGGTCTTCCTTTTCTGATGTCTTTCGCTACCTTCCACTTCCGGACAAATTTTTTAGATTTCCGAATTCCTCGTTCTTTAAATAGATTTTTCTCGCGCCAGTGAATGACAGGTTGTATTTTTCAACAAGTTGGCGATCCGACAACTCAATATTACGATCATTTTCAATCCGTTGTTTCAAATCAATTTCAATTCGCATATTGAATGAACCAAAAAAATCTTCAACAAAAGAACAGTATTTTTTTAAGAAAACAAATAAAATCATTGAATATTGCAAAAACTTACCTTAAACCACCAAAGTTTATTCGGAAAAAACTGGTATTAAACAACAAAACCATTAAACATCCAATCATTACCTTAATTTTGTCGCGACGATTATTTCACATCACCTAGAAAGTACATACGTACGCAGATAAAGACGAAGCGCAACTAACATTTTGTACGCAGATTAGCGATCAAGGAAATAAGCGACAATAAAACAAAGAAAAAAATAATGTGAGCTGCAGGGTTGTTTAAAACTAGAGTATTCTAAAAAATTGATGTGAGTGTTAACTTAATTTTGTCACTCTCTGTATTTCAGCCCAGAATTTAATGTTGTGTAATAACTACACAAAAATTAATTTTCGGTTAAATAAACAAATCATAGAAAAGGTTATTTGCACTTGATATGCATATAGGCTAGTTTCCATTTCCTCATCTTAACTAGTAAATTGACCTATTTGGCCGTATATTCGCTTGGTTGCTTTATCTCTAGTTATTTCAGTACAGAATTTAGTGCGGGCCATGGTAACTACACAAAAAATTGTTTTCGGTTAAATAACAAATCTAAAACAAGTTATTTCCTTTCCTCGTTTGATACGGGCATAGAGTAGTTTCAACATCTTAGTTTATACATTGGCCTATCTGACCATATTCGCCGCTTAGTGGCTATTTCTACAGGTATTTCGGTACATAATTTAATGTGGGCCAATGATAACTACACAAAAAAACGATTTTCGTTTAAATAAACCAATAATAAAAGGTTATTTCCACCCAATACTGACATAGAGTAGTTTTCACATTTTAGTTGGTACATTGGCTTATCTGGCTATTTTTGCCCTTTTGGGGCTTACATATCTATAGAGATAAGGTGCACTGAAATGGTTTTACTTGCTCTTTGGAAGTTTTATGTTCGTCAGTTGAGGTAATTGGCGTCATTGATGGTCCTGATATCGATGAAGGTTGTTGCGATCTGCATTCTCCTATTTCAGTATCCTTTTCCATAGTGCTCTGTAGCCTCGATATTTCCCTTAATTTTTGAACTAAAAATAAAATGTTTACTAAACTCATAATAATTGGTGTTTGCAAAATCCAAATTCTGACACCATATGGTACGAATGTCGGACGTTCGATATGGATTCGTAATGGATTTGGCGAATAAACCACATCACTTTTCCACTATTTCACTTTCAGTAGTATTAGTAGTCGAGCATCCGGAATTGTAAATTGTAAACGTCCACCAAATAAATAGTTCAATCGAAGTTTTAATGCTCGAATAACATTAGGCTTAGGTCGAAATTAACAACGGCGATAATCATCAGTGACGGACAGCCATATGATATAAAAAGTGAATAGTGTGCAGTAAAAGTGAAATATTGGATAGTGATACAAAGTGATAAATAGTGAATTTGTTAAAGGAGTTAAGGGTGTTGGTAAATAAAGTTTGTAATTTTAAAAGCTTATTATTCTATTTGCAAAATTCATTACGAATCCGTATCGAAGGCCCGAAATTCGTAGCAATTCTATGAACGGGGTGTTTAGACCAGGTGACTGTCTATTAAAATATTTAAATAAATCGCTATTCAAAATACTTCTAATTTGATAATATTTGATGCTTCAACCAAATCTTTGTCCATTACACTCGACAACATTTTTCATCCTGTGTGTAGCCCAATATATCATCTCAGAAAAATAAAAAAATCATCAGGTAACACTAAAATGTGAAAGTCATCCCAGCTCAGGTTTTAATTAGAGAACACATATTTATTGTACGTCAAAACTGCTCTAGCTCAGAAATTTAAAACTTAAAAATTTTATGTAGCTCAAAAAATAAAATTAAAGGTAATAAACTTCTGAAATTTTGAACCGTTCTGCTGTGCCAAGCCACATTAAGAAAACTCTATCATGCCCTAGTGTAATCGATAATTATGTATGGCATCTCTAGTTGGGGTGGGATTTATTTTTCACATATTGAAGATCTCTATATTGCACAGAAACGGATTGTTTATTTATTTATTTATAAATGGTGCCTACAGTGACTACAATCGGCACAACAAAACAATTGGTAAAAAAATTACGGCACATAAGCTCGTCTACAAAAGGTATTGAAACAAAAAACAGGCGAGCGGATACGGAAGAAAGAAAGAGTTTTGCATTTACTCACGTTTAAAGCTAGTAAGTTGTTAATTGACCAACTGTAAAAGCGGTTTAAGTCATCTTGTAACATTTCGCAGTCTAACAACACGCTAGAAACCTGGGAGAAAGAATCCAGAAGCCTAGAGACTCCCCAACTTGCTAACAAGAATGGAGTGATCAATCGCATCGAAAGCCTTTGCGAAGTCTGTGTAGAAAACATCAAGCTGCTGCTTGGAGTTTATACCGTTAAATAGATGACCACCCAATGACGATAAGTTGGACACGGTAGACCTACCGGGATAGAATCCATGCTGAAAAAGAGAAATAAGTCTCTTGGTATGGAAGTGCAATACTCTGTGGTGCATGTAACAGTTTGGGTAAGACAGAGAGGATGGCGATCCCACGATAATTACTTACCTCACTTCTATTACCCGCCTTGGAAATTGGATGAACACATGAGATTTTCCAGGGATCTGGAAAAATACCATGACGAAGGCTTTCGTTAAACAAGAAGGTGGGGCAGGGGCCAGACATTTATTTATTTATTTATTTATATATTTTTTACAATTTTGATTAGAAGTTGCACCGCATTTTGAGTTTAAAGCTCATTTATAATGTGATGCGAACTCTATAAAAATTTCCAGTGTTTTCTTCTTCGTGTCAAAAGCCGTATCATATTTCTTATCTGCATTTGGCCGATGAAATCATAACTCTACAAGATTATTAATCGTTAAATAATTTCGATGGTACCGCCTTAACTTTATTTTGATTCCGGTGGGCAACACCGGACTTACAGCACAACGTTTGAATATGATCAGTGGAAGACCTTCATAACCCGCTCCTATACTAACGTCGAGCAAGAGCAGTTGCTCCAGGACCTCCTGTTCGGTAAATTTGAAATGATCGAATACAATGGAGGTGGAAGTAGTAGGAGGTCCGGTGTTTATCGACCGAAGTGGCTTGTAAACCGATGCAAATAATTTGGCAAACAAATTGCAAATGTCGGATGGCTGACTGGCGGTGGAGGTCTGGTAAGACCTATTCAACGGAAAACCAGATACCTTTTTCTTGCTGTTAATGAAGTTCCAAAATCTTTTAGGATTGAATTTCAAAACTTGCTCGATTTGCACTACGTAATTATTAAAAGGAACCAATTAAGGGTCTTAAATTCATTGCGGGCGTTAATGAAATCGAGATAGTATTCTACGCCGTAAAGCCTGTAAAGAGAATGAAACTTGTTGCGTCGTTTCTCGAGCAGCATCAACTCGGTATTATACCATGGCTCCCGAAAGCCGGATTTATTATTGATCATCCGCGGAACGTGTCTCCCGATACCACTCCTGAGAAGCTCATTGAATATGTGCACCGTATCATTCAAATCAGCACCGCGCTGTAAAAAGTCCCCATTCGGCAGTGCTGAGAAATTAATTCAAGGATGCATAGTCGGCCATAATTCTAAAACTAAAGTGAAAATCGTTAGAAAAATAATTAGTTGTACATTTAGTATAAAAAATATTTATCATAATTGGTGTGTTATAAATGCTCTCACGTCCAGTGAAGTCCAAGCGCGGAGCAACATCGGCATGCAAGGCATCGTTAGCAAATAGCAAGTCCAGGAAGTTCCCTCGACTGTTACTGAAGCGGTTAAGCAGCGTTGTTGATATGGAAGATAAGTAATCGATGATAGTCAATGCTTTCTCGTCGGTTGAGGATGAAGAGAACACACTGTCGGCATCGTTCCAAGATATACCGGGTAAGTTAAAGTCACCCACAATGATAATTTGATCACAAGGGCGAACTGAAGGTATACGGCTGGGTCGATATAGTTGATAAACGTGTTGTAGACATCCCGGTCGGATCCGTGAGGAATATGAACGGCGACGGCAACAATCGAGGTATTATAGGCTAGTCTGATGCGATCGGCAATGACATCAAGGCAGGGATGGCAGGCGATCACATCATTGGAGACTGACTTCTTTACAGCAATTAAAACACCACCGCCTTTACAACTGGTGTCAAAATCATATCTTTTCTTTCTATGAACAACATAGTGTGATGGAAAGTACTATTCGGATAACATCTTGATCGAAGGCCAAGTCTCGCTGGTTATTATAACATCAAAATCATTGTCAAGTATGCCTAAGCGGAAATCGCTAATCCTACCTTGGATACTGGAGGTATTGTGATAGTAGATAGAAGTGAAGGCGTTGATGGTATTAGATGAAGCGACGGTCGTTGATAAATTAAACTGACTGGTTGATGTAGTAGTTACTTCGGCTGTTGAAACGTGGCCACAGTCCGGTTTGTTGATATGCGTGAATAATTTGTAAATGAGCGAATTAAAGGCAGGTCAAACGTCAGAATTGTTAAGCAGACTAAGATCAGCCTCCTTCAAACCAATTTTAAACGAAAAGAACGTTTGTGAGGTCCAAAACGCGGTCTTTGGGTAATAATAGCCTACAATTTACGTCCCCTGGCGAACAATTTTGAAGTTTATCGCAGACATAGTTCACGATCTGATCGGTTGTTAAATTAATACATAACCATTCTGTAAGGACCAACACAGTTCCAATTTTCCGTGACCTCAGACTTCTACCATTAAGATAGTTATACGTTTTTAAAGTGTTGAAAATGTTTTTTATTCGTAGTCATAGTTTTCTCGACCGTGTAATACATACTTATAACATGAGAAATCCAAACATCTTTGCTGGTGTTCGATGCAATAATGAAGAATATAGGCGTTTTTATCTCTTATGGCACCTTACTGGTTTCATATGTTACCAAAGCATTTAAAACTTCTCACAATAGAGTGCAAATATCAATTTGAACGTGAATTACAAATTTGGCTGTCTAATATAAATGGTATTGACCAATATTTTTAACTATAGCTCTGATTTTTTCTTTTTTTAAATTTTATTTAAGCTTGTAAATCTAGGTGAGGTTACCAAAACGTTGGAATGGAAGCTTGGTCTCATCAGACTGCAGTGACCAAACTACAAAAATATTGAAAATACTTTGCACTTACGTATAAAGTATAATCACAATGCCTTAGCGAATTATTATGTTTCACTACGCAATTGTCAACCCCTTCGTAACCTCGAATTTTATTGTATTTAACGCATACATGTGATTTTTATAAGAAATTTGGGTTGTTCTGGTTGATAGCCAGATATTAATCCAGATATTAAACCAGATATTATTTTTTAAACATGTGATAATAAACTTTAATTTATTAGTACCCGACCTTGAACCTTGATAAAACATTAATACTATGTTTTATTAATTGTCAATAGCTCCTTTTCTTTCGTTTAGCAACAGATACTACAGAATAAGAATTAATTTCTATTACTTACTTCAATTTAATTGTGATCCAACACAGGTATTTCCTTACCTATAATCTATAAATTTCCAGTGTGATTCAACTTGTAGTTATGTTAGCTAGTTTTGATAAAAATTTCAATAAGATTTATAATTTGTGAGGTAATTTCTATAAGGGTTTGAGTAAGTAAAAATTTCCATATAAATCGAAGGGACTTCGTCTGGCAAATCTATAAAAAACTGATCATCTGTGTGTCATTCGACTAGTAGTTATGTTTTAGTTCTTCACTTTTTTAAACCTGTTTTTGCTAGCCTAGGTTTCTTCAGAATCTCTGTTAATCCATTACCTGGTTTTTTGTGGGGTTTTAAGTGCAGATCCTTTGTGAGTATGTGATATATTGATGAAGGTCTCACATTCAGACTGGCAGCTAGCTTTTTCTACAATATTCTACCTACAGGATTTCTTCGAATTCGTCCTTGACCAGTTTTCCTAAGTTTTGTGCGTACACTTCTTGAACAATCCGGTTTTTGTTTTATTTTAACCATACCTGTATTATTTTTAATCACACCACAAATATCACTTCATCTCATTTCATTTTAAACTTCATCAATAATAGCCGTGTTTCATGACATCCATTGATCTGGATTAGTTCAAATTTTATAAGAAAAACAACTTTTAGTTCATCTTTCGTGAAACAACAGAAGGACGCTAACTAGATTTCAAATCAAAAATTGTGATCTGAAACAAAATTTGGATCAAAATTAATTTCTTAATATACTGCTCGGTGGCGAGCAACATTTTTAGGGCGAATATTTTGTTGAACAGATGTCTCTTGTGTAAGCTAACTTATCACTCGTTACTCTGCACACACAAACAGAGTAAATGCAACAACAGATATACATGAACCCGCAAAGACGGAAATGACACGATGAAAACACAAAATAACACGACGGTTTTAGGGGATATTGCTGAGTTCGACAAATCATATAAATGTTTTGGATTTCTTAAAAAGTTGGAATATCGAGTAGATAAATTTATTTTTGTGAGGGAAGAATGTACCATAAAAATATTAAACAATTTAAAAAACATTTCCAACATCGGTAATTATATAGTACAGCCCTCTTATAGAGCGCTATGGAACTTGGTCATTTCAACATGTTGCTGGTACTGAACATAGTTTTATGAAGCTCATAATCACATTTGCTCTAAATATTTTCGAAATATATTGAAAATGCTTTTATCGTAATCAAATTAAAACCAAAATCAATGTTCGGCAAGTTGTCAAATTTGTCTCCATGATATTCGACTCATTCCTAAAAAATATTTTAGGTAATGTGAAAAATGACATCACAATGCAACAGCTCTGATAAAAAATTATTTTGTAAAACTAGTTTATGAATGTTTTGGTGGCAAATTTTTACTGGACGGTTCTACTTCAAGGATTGCTTGACTCATTTATGTCAGTACAATCTGAATTTACTTATCCACCCTGACAATAACTATTTTGCACATGCTTCAAAATGCATTACATTTGCATATATTACTATTCTACAATATATACATTTAGAAATTTAATCAATTAAATAATAAAAAGGTTTTCCTATTTTTGGTGCAAGAATAGCATAATATACCGACTAGAGATGAAACTAATGTGGGAAATTATATAGTCGCTATATACGGGTACGACTACGTACGTTGAAATTCAATTACCATTTTATTTTTGATGGGAATCATTATTTTTATTATGTTCGATTGAAATATTTTTATTTCGCACATTTGAATTTAATATAAATCAGCTATACTCGTATGTCCAGAGAATTACGATATCGTAAATAGGAAGGTATAAAAATTGATTGGTTGGCCAATAATAGTATGATTTATTACCGGTACATTATGATTCGGTTGCGAACTCTTGAAAACAGACGACTTAAGCAATGTGAAATATATATTGCGCTTTGTAAAAGCTCCTACGTATATTAGGTCTTTCATACGCGGTCTATATTCGAACTCAACCATCCATTATGGTGTCCCAATCGTTCTTGATAAGGACTTCCATTGTGACCGAATTTGAGAAAAGTAGCTGACACGGCTCTAACTTTCTCTATTCCTTTTCGACTTCAAATTGGGTAATACAATCCCAAAATGGGAACATATAAACAATTTGAAATTAAGAATTAACAATTTTAATTTACGAAATAAACAACTGTGTATTGAGAGAAAAACAATTTCAACTAAGCAAGCTTCAATTTAGTT
This sequence comes from Nephrotoma guestfalica, assembly GCA_963691935.1. Taxonomy (NCBI): domain Eukaryota; kingdom Metazoa; phylum Arthropoda; class Insecta; order Diptera; family Tipulidae; genus Nephrotoma; species Nephrotoma guestfalica. The sequence continues at coordinate 169,631,146 of OY829914.1, forward strand.
TATGTCTCATTTTTTACCAGTAAATTGGAAGCCTATTTCATTTCCAAAATTATGTATCTTCTAATGTGTTCTCTCTGTCGTTTCTACGATTTCTAAGACTACTAGATTAATCGTCTCTAATTATCACCAGTTTCCCTATTCTGGTTTTCCCTGGGAATATCGAATTGGGAAAAATATTCTCATAACATTTTTGTCTAAATTGAATTTTTCTGGCCTACTGAAGGAATAATTTTAGTATGCAAATTTTCAAAACAAAGTTAATTGGGAAACTTTTGTTCCACGAAATTTTTATAGGGAAAAATATTTACCCACTTAACTTTGTTTCGAAAATATTTACACCAAGGCCTCTATTCCCTTAGGCGTATCACTTCATGTGACGTGACTATGGATCTTCCTGGTTACTAGAAGGTAAAATCGAAATATGCTGAATAATTTCGTACAAAACTCGCAGTGAATTATTTTTAAATCTCAGTTGGCTGCCTTAGTTTGAAAAAAATTCTATTTATTTGTCGCATCAAAATTTCAAGTGATGAAAATAGTGGTTTGAAGTGATAGAAGTCGCACGAAAATATTTATAAAGCAGCATACTAAGATTTAAAAAACAGCCACAACGAGTTTTGTAAAGAATTATTTTGTAAGTTTCGATTTAATAATCTAGTAACCAAGAAGATGAGCCACGTCGCAAAAAGTGATGCGACTAAGGGAATAAGGGTGCAAACTTAGTTCCTCAGTAGGCCAAAAAAATATAATTTAGACAAAAATGCTATGAAAATATTTTTCCCAATTCCCTATTCCCAGGGAAAGCCAGAATAGTGCCACAGATAATTTTTTCGTGTTACGTTTATCGAAATGTAGAAAAGAAAGAAATCTCACAATTATATCAAGAGGTTGAAATCGCGATATAAAACAGAATTGTTTACGCGAAATAGAATCTTAATTGATTCCTGAAAATTGAGACATAAACTAAGTCGAAAGTCGGATAAAGTGATGGTACAACATCCCAGCCCCTGTACTCAATTATATATATATTAATAGTCTTAGAAAAAATGCCGTATAGAAATAAAATTGAATTAACAAGCAAATCAAACGCGTATTGACGAATAAACGAGCAACATGAAAAACGACGTGATGGAAGCAGTCGGGCTACGGGTTGATGTATATACGTTAAACATATTTGTAAGAAGCCTGAAAGAGTAAATACAGAAACTAACAAACAAAAAACACGTGAATATGCTCAACAACTATTGGAGTCAGACATATTCCCATTGTTTGCATGGACAAAACAAATTTTAATTTTTTATATCGCGAACTAAAGGGCGATCTAGGAGGAAGCCGTTACTCGAACATTTTGTGGGCAGCATCATGTTATTGTATGTATTTGAAATATGCGTTTAATCGATCATGACGTTAAGCAAGGTGCATTTAAAAAACCAGAAGCGAATGAGTTCATACGCGTTTCATCGAAACGCTCAAAATGGGTCCCGGTCGAAATTGCATATTTTAAAACGGCATTTTAAAAAACGGCATTTCACAAAACTGCATTTTACGTTGTTCGTTGCTGCTGAAATATTCGATACATTTTAGTAGGTATTTCGGTTGAACTTCGCCCACTGTTTCTAAGTAACATCAAATTAATAAAACTATTACAAACCGTTTTAACATAATACATACCAGATGTCATGTGTATAAATATATACCTGAGGTTATGTAGTATACACGATATTCTGATGTAATTGTACACCGTATTATATAGGTCGATTAACAAAAAATTGTTGTGATTTCTTTAAAAGTTCATCGCTCGAAAAGTGTTTACGATTATTAAATATTTACTAATTTTTTTAAATAAATAGCTTTGAAGAGCAATTCTCTCACTCTTGGTTTTCGAAAAAATATTTATTCACAGAAAAATGTATCTGAAATGGTCATAAATCCCGCGTTGAAACGAACAAAAAGCGAAATGAAATGTGTTGCATTCAGTTGTTTTAACCGTTCGTTAACTCTACGCTAACTCTCGGAATTTACGAAAATATTTATTGTCACCAACACATGTACAAGTCGTCGTAAAATAATTCCACTTCTCTTGTGACGAAGTGTTCGTTTTCATAACTTTTCGTGTATGCGAAGAGTAACGTTTGCGAAGACTTTGGTCTAAACAAGTCTTCGCATATTGTACATAGAAGTTACGCAATGATGTAAGAGACTGTAGTAAATCGAATGAGTTCGGTATTTTTATGAATATGTTAAAAACTACTGCATAAAAATAATTACTCCTGGTTTTGGGTACAGTCTTTGGGACATGATTGATTTGCCCATAAATACCTAAACGGGTTGTGTTAAAAGCAACGATTCCTTCCATCATATTATCAAAGGGACCGTATCTAATTAGGTAAATACAACTTTCGATTTAATTATTCAAATCTATTTACTCGTAGTTCGAAAAAGTAATTTGGGATTTATTTCTGTTATTTCATAACAATTGGTGTTCTTAAACAAGTGAGACGGAATGTATGTTATACAAATAATTTTTCTTCCTAAGAAGTACGAGTATATAGTAAATACTCATATTACAAATACAAACATAGACGTTTCCTGAAAATGATACGAGTCTCTAATTGCATTATTCATTCAACATTAATTTTAAAACTAATATTAGAGAAAAATAAGCATAAAAATTGAAAAATTAAAAATCTATTCAAATTTATTCTAACAAAAAAAAATCAAAGTAGGATATCCAGACTAGAAACTGAATGTTAACTTTTAGTTTTTATAATTCTTGGAATTATGATAAAGTTTTTTTAAACAAGTAAATTATAAATGCATTCAGGATATATGAGTTTTATGAATAATTTTTATATGTAATTCAAAGTTCATAATTAAAGGTAGAAATTGCTGTAGAATACTGAATTATTAAAACTAAATCTACAGTAGTAGTAACTCGATAGTAAACAATGGCGCCTTGTCATACGATTAGTTATGTTTTCTACATCCAATTCCGAGATCAAGAGTTAATCGGCAAAGGGTTCCAGTAGTAGAAGTATCAGTACATTATAATGTACGGAATATTAATTCGGTGGAATAATAATTCGGTCCCAAATCACTCAGAATTTTAAAAATGGTTAAAAATTGCCACCTTGGGTGATGGGTGATAGTTATAGTGAATAGGTGAGTTATGTAATCAATTTATGCCGGTAGTATATTGCTGAGTGCGAGTTTCCTATCCAGCTACTCCAATTTCACTATTTGTCGCTAGATCAAATTCCTGAACTACCTCTACGTTTTCTTTAATCTCGTGAATTTTATTTATTTCTATATTCATTTCAGTAGGTTTAATGACTTCTTTGGGTTTTACAATTACAACATTCACTTTCCTTTAATTTTTTGCAACACTTTCAAGTATAATAATTACGGTCAATGAGTTAATGGTTTTGAGTATTTCAGAATTAGGTGGCCTTGTATTAATATTTGTAGTGTATTGGGAGCCTGGATTTTTCAGCTCGGATAGAGTTTGCTTTCATACACTGATATCGCCGTATACAACTAATGTTGATCTGTCTGTCGTTGTTATTGTGGACGTATCTGTTTATGAGAATAGCACCCAGGCCGAGCCTATATCTGATTCCTACTGCGTAGTTATTATTCTGCACTGTCGGCCGCTCAGTATGCTGGCGATGGTTAAAACATGTTACCATCCCTACCGCATGGAGTCACATTCCCGTCTGCTATCTTCTTGTTTGTTTCCTATCATTTGAATATCAATATATTCATATGTACACGTACCTAGAGCATCATTTGCGGGCTTGCGGTTTCATTTTCCTAGCGAACATTTTAAGTGTTGCAGAATGAACTCCTTACGTCCTGCACTATCCTATCACTTAACTCAAGCATTGTCGGCTAGATCGAAATCGGATAAAATAGGGCCAGCCGTTGCCGAGCTATTGCAAAGCCGCACGGTTTGTATCAAATAGACCAAGTAAATCTAGGCAAGCAGACTGCGGATTCTCCATGTCCCGATTACATTTACGTAAACGGAGCACTTAGGGAAACTGTATTCTCCCGTCTTTGTGTTATTTTGGCATATAAATATAAGTATCTCTGCCATCACTCGATTGGTGGAGTTTATTCAAGCTACTCGGCAATAAAGTCTCATGGATTAGTTACAAAATGTGATAACCACTAAACGGTTTTGCTAAAATGGTATTGCAATGAAATCCATAAGGATGGCGAAGACGTTGATGCCGTAGATTTACAGAGCTGAGATCCGCAGCAGTTAAAACTTCTTCACAGGAGTAACGTCAAGGTAGAGAGCTAGTTTTTGTGCTATGCTCTGAATAGGGGCCACATTTATTGAATAATCGTCAAAGATTTTACAAAAAAATTGTTTAGTGACTTTTAAATCACTATAGAATTTTTTTAAAAATGTCGATATTATTCGTAAACAAAATTGTAGCAGGCCTCTCATTTCATGAAATGGTCGAATAAACCATTATTCAAGCAAAAAAATTATTTTTTCTACTCCTGCGACCATAAGCAGCTCTTTATTTGTGTAAAAATTTAATGAAAAATTCATCACTATAAGGGTGTCCCAGAATTGGACGATCAAACGAAGCCGGGTGAAGTAAAGTTTTTTCGAATTGCTGATGGTGCAAAAGTTATTCCACTCACCAAAAAATTAATTTAAAAAAAATCAAACGTTATTTTGTTTAATTTTTTTTAATAAGATAAGAGTGTGCCTTTCCAATAACATCATTTCTGTAAGCTATATTATCTTCTGTCTAATAACAACACTGGTTATGTAGTCTTTTTGTTTCTCAAATTTTTTTTTTTTGACGCCAGCCGGAAAATAATGTACAACAGAAAGTTGAATCACTATCAGAAACATATGCGACACTAATGTAGATTTTAAAACGGTATCACACACCGAGCTATTCACAACATAATGTTTTTTCTCAATTTTTTCACAAAGTAAGTCGTGTTTATTAAAATATCTAAGTACAACAGTTTTTTAAGCAAATCTAGTAGCCGAATTAAACAAAATTTGTGGTATAAAAACATTTTGTAATTCATGTTAGTAGTTCATACATACATACTCGAACGTTTATAATTGAAATGTCAGTGTAATCGCAATGCCCGAGCAGCAACAAGATTATTATCGTATTATCAGAGACGATATCCTAATGGGGAACGCTTTCCCGATTACAGAGTATTTCAAAACGTACATCAAATGTTCAGTGCAGGCGAAGTCCCTGGTCTTCCGAGAAGATATGAAACAACCGGTCAACTTGATATGGACGAAGATAGAGTAATTGGAATGGTGACAGACGACCCATGTATAAGTGTTCATTTTTTATCAAGACGTTCAGGAGTATCACGGCCCACGTTCCATAATATTTTAAAAAGTAATCGGGTTGTTGGAAAGGCACACTCTTCTAGATCGTATTAAAAAGCATATTTTATGTAATAACTTACTTCTTGGTAAAAATAATATTTTTATAGAACAATCTATTCTCTCCCTCGATACATAATGTACTGTTATCGTGTTACAATATATCCATTAAGAAAAATCAGAAACACTTCTACCGCTTTCTTTTTAGTCTTTCTAGTTTTGTTCTCCCTCTCTTTCAAAGTTATATAGTTGTCTCGCTAAAAAATTGTGTTTAGCAGTGTAACTACCAACACACACATATTAAATCCTTACGCGAAAATTTAAGTTTTGGTTTGAATAAATTAAATATTAAATTAGTTGGTAAAGCACATAATAATTTTTGCAGATCACTGTTTTCAAATTTAAAAGATCTAACTGTTTTAGGTAATAATACAGATGCTGTATATCAAGTTGAATGTGCTTGTGATAGCAAAACCCAACAATATATTACTAAACATGATGTCTCTTTTTAGGAGATATTAAGCTATTGGAACTTGGAAGCAATCGTTCAATTAGACGTTCTTTAGAAATGATGAATATCAAACGAAATCCTGGATACATAAATAAACAATCTGATTGTGATTATCTTCAAGATATGTACAACAATCATTTGATTAAAAGTAATTAAACATATCCTTTTTATAGATTTATTTTAGATTTTTGTTTAATTTTTTTGTAATAATTTACTAATCTATTTTTATTCTACGTATTCCGATTTCGAGTATTATCATTTACATTTAACATTTTTTATTTCAACCAAAATTAGGATCGAAGCGTTTTCATGTTTCTACTCCATTCAACCTTAATATATCAATATGCCTTCTCTAAACTCTAAAACTAATTTAATTTTTTTTTTGTAAATTTTTTATAAGAATTGTATTTTTTAAAACTATTGTAACTTTTTATTATATTTATAAATATTTTGTAATCGTTTTTTATGTGTAAATATACAGTCATAGTTGTTGTGCCCAGAATATTGATTGATTGATTTTAAATGTACGACCAAGTTCTTACACTTGAGTTCCCGGATGACGCCGGGTCCACCGTACACCCTTTTTACACATAACAAAACCGAAGGATTGGATAGGTTAGTTAAGTGGGACAGAATCGGCCCGGTTACAGACACCTAGGTAAAGTCAATAGTTAGTGACACGCAATAACAACACAATTCTAGTCTACACAATCAGCAATTACTGTTACAAAAAATCTTATTCCTCAAGCATCTGTAGATTTCCTGAAATTTAATTCTTAATTAATATTTTCCAGCTTCCTAAATAATATGAAAATTTATTAATTTAATCCCCCTGCAGCTCCACCACAATAAAATTTCCTGAAACCATAATTAGTTGAATTATATTCAAATATATAGAAAAAATATGTGAGGCATCCCAAAGGCAATGGTTCCCGGAAAACTATCAATGTTATTCAACCGGATTGGATATTTCAAATAAATTTAGCTTATTTCGCAAAAATTTCAAATGTTTTATTAATTTTGGCCACCAAAGAATATTCATTTAATTCCCAAATATAACTACACAACACAGGACATATAATGGAACTTTATGGTACCAATGATGGTATGGAGGATAAATTGACACTCTGACGTAATCCTCAATGGAACTAGGCCATCTCTCAACAAATGATGGTTAAATTCGGTGTGCAAAGCTGAATTTAACAAAATTTTGCGATTCTACTATAATAAATGGAATTGTTCTAACCGAAAATTATCCATTCTGGATTTATTTGGGAGAGCTGGGCTAGGATTGTAATAAACTAACTCAACTTGCATTTTCACTCGCATTGTCAACTGGCGTTTTGACTTTAACATGCCTATTTGATGAAGTTATAAAAAAAAATTCAGTTTGGACGGACACGATGGTTATAACGATTATTTCCATGATCTCCGCAAAGAAGAGCTAGTTCTTAATTGGCATCACAACAGAAAAGGAGGGGCTATTCCATTCTATCCTGGGATTGAGTTAGCTCTTCAAAATCAAAAGATGACAGAAAATTCGTGTTTGTTTATTTTGGCATTCAGCATTTCCAAAGTTCCAACAATTGTTCGGACCACTGAAATTTATTTATCAGCAAGATAACGCCCCTATCCATACGGCAAGGATTGTAAAAGTCTGGATTTCCAAGAAGAACGTAAAAATATAATTTCCTAAAAATATTCGTGTGTAACAATAAAAACGAACTTTTTTACTACATTATAGTTGTTGTGCCCAGAATATGGATATAAATTAATATCCGAAACGTTAAGCCGAGTAACTTAAACCAGAGAACTAAAGAAGAAATATTAAACATAATAAAGCCTAATAACCATAACCAAGAATTATTTTTTTATTAGAAATTCCACAAGCATTTTAACCCTTTCGCTCCGCTTGTCCTATAAATGGAACACGTATTTTAAGCGTTCTTTATAGGTATTTCCAGAGTAGTATATTTTTTTATAGGTATTTAGAAAAAACATACGATCGTTTTTCTTCCAATCATATTTAATTATTGTACACATTTGCTTATTTTTATTACTCAGTTGAAGATTTTGTGTCAGTGAAAGTGGACGTGTTTCAAGTGGAGAGGTATGTACTTCAGAATTTATTTTGTTTATGTTTATGTTTCACAAATATTAATAATTCAGTGATTTGAAACTTAAAGTAGAGTGTAATATACCTAATTAGTTTTGCATTTAGTCGAATATTGCACAATAATATAGTGTAATTGTAGGGACACTTCTATTCAAGTGTAATGTCCCATTTATGGGACATAAATCATTCTGTCCCAGAACAAGGACATTACTATTCATCTGTACTGTCTATAGGACAATTCTACTACATATATATATTTTTGATATTGTTTTAGAGCAAACGGAAAAAGTTTGGAGAAAAACCAAAAGAAAAGACTTGTATTTCCTAAGTACAGAAACAATATAGCTATCAGTGAGCTTGAACAGCTTGGAGCAGAAATGGAGCACGACGATTTTGTAAACGTTCCACCAAAAGCCGCGGTCGATGTATTAGATTTTCCTATTCCTGAAGAGCAGTCAGATGAAACTCACGAACCAATTTGCAATTACCAAATTTTATCTGGCAATGATGGTGTCATTAACAATGTGGAATTTGAGTTAATAGACGAAGTGTTAAATTTGTAGCAGGTTTACACATGTACACCGAAAGAAAAAATAGAATGGCGTCGAGGATTGCATGCATTCCAAAAATCAGAAGTGATGTTTACCGAATCTGAGCGAGATGATTTCAACCTTGATGACACGCCTTTGTCATATTTTTTTAAATACTTTCCGGCAGAATTTTTTGAAAGCGCCGCGACGTTATGTGACAAATTATATGACAAATATGTTTGCTTTACAACAAGGAACCACTGCCTGGAAACACACAAACGCTGATGAACTTATCAAGCTTTTCGCGATTCATATACTTATGGGTTCGTTAAAACTTCCCAGATCCAAAATCTATTGGTCTAACGATTTACGATTATATTTAGTGGCTAAATGTATGACTTATGACCGATTTTGCCAACTAAGAACACACCTGCATTTCGTTAATAATATGGAAATTGAGTCAACAAATACAGACAAATTTGCATAAGTTCGCCCAGTAATAAATTCGGTACGAAACCGGTGTCTACAATTTCCATTAGAAAAAAACCTATGCGTCGACGAGCAAATGATTTCTTTTAAAGGAAAACTGGGAATAAAACAGTATATGAAGGGCAAATCATGTCCATGGGGCATTAAAGTTTATTTATTGTGCGGAAAAAATGGTAAACCTTACGATTTAATTATGTATCAAGGACAATCGACAGAAATATCTATAACTGAACAGAAACGATTTGGATTTGGCGCAGCAATCGTACTACATTTAATAAAAAGGATAACTAAAAAAGGACATAATTTATATTTCGACAATTATTTCTCTACATACCAGCTTTTCGAAATATTAAAAGCCAAACAAATTAATGCGATTGGTACTATACGGATTAATCGGTTTAGTAATCCCCCATTGTTAACGGATGCTGAAATTAAAAAGAAAATTCGCGGATACAGTGATGAAATTAGTAGTCGAGACGGAAATGTCGTCGTCGTAAAATGGCAGGATAATTGGATTGTCCATACTGGCTCCAATTTTATCGGTAAGGACCAGGAAAATACTATAAAAAGGTGGGATAAAAAACAAAAAACTATGATTGAAATAAAACAACCAGAAATAATTTCGAAATACAGTGCGAACATGGGAGGAGTTGATCGCTTAGATGAACTTCTCAGCTATTATCGAATATTCCTAAAGTCGCGAAAATGGACACTACGAATCGTTTTTCATTTTGTAGATCTGGCATTGTGCTCTAGTTGGCTGGAATATAAGGAAGATGTTAATAAAACCGGAGAAACCCATACAATGGATCTATTGGCCTTTAGATTCTACGTAGTTCGAGCACTGAATGATAGCCATCAAGCACAGAAACGAGGCAGACCACGAATAGAACCGAACGAAAATTCACCGACTGCGAATAAAATAAGAAAATGCGAAATACGACCTTTAAAAGAGGTGCAGGTGGATACTGTAAATCACTGGCCCGAACATGACCAAAAATCTGAAGCATCTCGCTGTAAAGCTCTGGGTTGTAAATATAAAACATTTTTTATTTGCACAAAATGCAATGTGCATCTATGCCTTAACCGGGAAAGAAATTGTTTCAAATCGTCGATGCATACCTAGCAATGTTTTGGAGTATTACAAAAGTCTGAAATCAATTTGATTTATGTGATGAACGCAAAGATGTGATAATTTTATTTATTTATTTTTTAATTATGTTTTTTTGAATTGGTTAATTAAATATTATTTATGTTTTTAATAATAACCGTTAAATTTTATTTGACTAAATAAATGATTTGTGTCTAGACAAACCAAAGCTTAACGCATTTTCATTGTGTATTATTAACGACCTATTAGTAGATAAATTCCATATAAAGGCCATCAGAGAAAACCTATTTCCATACATTTTTCCACATATTTAAGTATTGGGCGGTGTTTATTAACAACTATAAACTATACTTGTATGAAAAAATATTTTTTAATTTCGTAGCCTTCGGGTGCGGATTGAAAGGGTTAATATTACATCTTTACAGAATAAGAAGAAATTGGTGTTTTCAGCGCGATTAAACCAAGGAAAGTATAGCCGCTTTCGCTTCAATTTAACCCACATTATGGAATAATTACTGATTTTTCTTTCAGATAATTTTCACCATTAGAAACGTTACCAAATGGATATCATGTTTTCTCAAATTGTAAAGTCAATATTTGTTCGGTTATGCTTAATTTTAGAATATATGTATATATATATATATATATATATATATATATATATATATATATATATATATATATATATATATATATATATATATATATATATATATATATGGTGTATATATATATATATATATATATATATATAATATGGTAATAATGATAATTTTCATTATAGCATTAAGCTTCTAAAACCACTAAAAATATTTTAATTTTTTTCTATATAAACATTAAGTAATTCGATTTAATTTTCCCTCATAATTTCATAAAGGAAATGGTTTTGAAATAAATTTCTTATGTACGAACGAGTAAGCATTATGAGCATTTCGATCTTAACTTACCCAATTTTAGTGTAACCGCGGTTAGAAAATGTCGAAGTGAAAGGAAAAATAAAATTATGATTTTAAATTTTAATTCTTTTTTGTACGATTTTATAAGCTAAATATTTTTAATTAATGTATATGGCATTGAGCAATTAAAACAGCTTGTGCGCTATCGACCGACAAATAAGCAGAATAAATATTATTGTTAAAGCCATTTGGTATCATAATGTATTTATACGTTTTGTTAAAAATGAAACTGAGGCTAACCCATAAACCAAAATTTATTATAAATATCACAGATATGTAATTAATGGATGTTTACGTATATGGAACAAGAACTATTGAACATACCCACACATAAAAGTTATAATTACCAAAAGTAAGAATTAAATACGAGTATGTATGTATTAGTATTTCCTACACACATAAATTTAATAAAATGTACAAATACGAGAAACAAGAACAATTTCCGATCCAATAAAAAGTTTTCCGTTTTCCTCGTGCAACCATTCTTCTGAGAATTATTATCTGGATTTATGTTAAATTCGAAAAACATTACCTTTGGTTCACTAATTTTCTGTATTACCGTTCATAGGCATCATAATGAAGATGAAATATACTTTTTTGGGTGTAGTGAAGGGAAAAACAACAAATTAAGAAACATTAAATAAAATATAAGCGGAGCGAGTACTCATTAAGATTCGCATTGATGAAGGAAGTTATTACCCAATTTGAACATCTTGAGTGAAAATTTGCGTATGTTGTATCATTCCTTCATGAACTTACAGGAAATTAGGTAGAAACTCATTATTTCACCTGTACTGCCAATTATACACAGAAAAACTAAAATAGAAAAATTATCTAATCTAAATTAAATGATAACATATTAAATGATTTTATTTGTTTTAACTATTTATTTAATAAAATACGAAATGCAAATTCGATGATTTGCCGAAACGTAATTAGTTGATTTTGTGCATTACAAATTATATAATTAATTAAATGAATTTATTAAATATTTGGGAATTTTAAATAATAACATTAAAAGTATTTGGAAAAATTTATCTTACGATAAATTTGTTAAAACATATTTGTTAAAACAAATTTATTAGCAGTTGTTATTTGAATTAACTAAACAAATTTATAAATCATCTAAATTAATAGCAAAATCATAGAATTAACATTCATATCAATGAATGCAGTATTAATTTGGGAGTTGTTTACCAAAATTATAATAATTCGCTAAGTCAATGTGTTTTTATTCTATATACATGATTAAAGTATTTGCGATTTTTAGCCGAAAGCAAGCAAACTGCCAAATCCAAACTCTTGACATTTTTGACTCATGATTGATTAATTAAATCACAGAAACTTATGATATAAAACTTACCATAATAAAAATGTAATATTTAAGAAATTATTTGGTATAATTCCTTTGGGAATGTTATGCAAAATATTCAATAAAACATTAAAAACTTTAATCAAATCATTAAATAATAGATTATTAATGCAAATTATAAATAAATGTTTTATTGATTGATTGATTGATTGATTTTGAATGTACGACCAAGTTCTTAGGCTTGAGTTCCCGGATGACGCCGGGTCCACCGTACACCCTTTTTTACACATAACAAAACCGAAGGATTGGATAGGTTAGTTAAGTGGGACAGAATCGGCCCGGTTACAGACACCTAGGTATAGCCGATAGTTAGTAACACAAAGACAACACAATTCTAATCTACTAGATGAAGGATAAAGGCTTAATAGGTTAATGGATAACGATGGTATTGGTCTTCAACAATTGCTTCTTTAAAACGGCAACCTAAGAAAAAATATTATTATTTCACATGCATCTGGAATTTTCCTGAAATTTAATTCTATTAATACTTTTCGGCTTCCTAATCAAAATTGGTTGACTCGACCCGTTACAGACACCTATGTAAAGTCGTTAGTAATAAAATGACAACACAATTCTAAACTACACAATCAGCAATTACAATGAAGGATTAATTCACAAGCATCTGTAAATTTCCTGAAATTTAATTCTAAATTCATATTTTCCGGCTTCCTAAATAATTGAAACATTTATTAATTTAATCATTCTGCAACTCCGCAACTTACAGTAGAATTTCCTGAAACCAAAGTTATTTGAACTATATTCAAAATAACTCTAAAATTCATTAGTATATTTAGGACAATATATATACAATACGATAAAATTATACTTGAATAAAATAAATGTAAAGTAACGATTAGTATTAACTAAATTAATTTGGTTCTCATAAAACAAATAAAATAAATCGAATCCAGGAAAGGCATGCACGGCCTTCCTAACTTCTAAGTCTGTTGATTTGATGGATTTATTTATAAAAAAATATTTATGAAAGTCACTTGTCCTTGTCATCCCTAATCTAATACAAATATGTTTATTTATAAAAATAGAAAATGACCAAACGAAAACTGGTTCCAAAAACAGCTAATCTGGAATCTGTAAGGTAATGTATTAATAATGAATGTTTTTCACAGCTTTAGAATCCCCAATACCTAAACAAATTCAACCAAAATTAAATAAAACTAATTAAGTAATCAGGAATCTGTAAGATAACAGAATTAATAATAAGTAGCTAGCACATCTGTAGGATCCATGATAATCAAATAACCCAATTATATGGTTCAATGCTTTAATTATAAAATAAATAAATCAGAAAATATTAAAATAACATATTAAAAATTAATCTACGATAGAACTATTGTATATATATATACATAAACACACACATATACATATATATATATATATACATACATACATACATATATATATATATATACATACATATATACACATATACATACATACATACACATATACATACACACACACATACACACACACATATTCATACACACATACATATATATATCTACAACAGCATTACGAGCATTATCGACATACGTCGATAATTATTTGTCCAATCTAGAACAAGTTAACCAAAACCTTTACCAATTTACAGTCTTCCAAATAATCTAGAAAAAAATTTAATTAAAAAGTGCATGATCCCGAAAAACTATCTACATATAGCAAATTTGACTGCATTTCAAATGTACTCCGTAGCTTCCATGTAATTCCAAATATTCAAATATTCGCAGAAATAGCAAAGTTATAAAGTTAAGCCAACAATTCCAATTCGATCACAGCCGCCTACCTCTACATGTCCTAAACTAGAGTTCCAAAATTCGTTAAATTATTATTTTCACGTTCAAAACAAGAATAATAAGAAATTTAAGAAATTTAATTTAATTTTACACTAAAACCTAAAATTCAAATTAATAAATTATTAATTTATACTTCTACAAGGATCTGTATATATGAATGCGATAATACGTTTTCCGCGGAACCAATCTACCGTGTAAATCGGAGGATGGGTGTATATGAATGAATGAATTCATCTGTCAAGGAGAAAACGAAAAGTACAGAATAACCACGATCATGCTTGTTTAGTTTCTATCCAATTTCGTCATATATTTATCCCCTCAAAATTTTGTTTTATGTATTTTATTTGTCTATTTCCTGTTTATTCTTTTTTAGTTGAAACTTGGAAGGGATAAGTTATAAAACACTAAGCATGATCATAATAATCTATTCTCATTTCTCACTCACGCAACAAGCGCAAAAACAAAAAATAGAAATGTATGTATATATTTAATATACTAAACCAAAACATATAAATGAAATGGTATTTCATTTTACGCTCCTCTCTTAACACGTTTACGCAAATAGAAACAGTTAAATACATATTTTATATAATTAAAATTTATTTCGAAAAAATATGAATTAAAATAATGAAAAACACTTATCTTAGGCATCCATTGGAATCAAAAAAGTCATACATATTGAAGATTTACATACACTGCGTACGTTGCGTTCAAGCAACGGTATCAAAATATGTACATATAAACGAAAATTGTTATGTACATATTCTATACCATCACAAGCGCACCATACACAGATTAAAATAAATATACAATACGTACAACTATTCACTTCACTTATTAAATTCACGCAAATTATTATTGAAATTATTATTTATTAAAATTATCAACTATATCAATATTATACTTTTTATTAGTTAATTAAAATACATTTAAAATAAATTATTTATTTATTTAAAGGAGAGACAAAAACACGTCCTTCCTCTACGACGATCAATCGCCGACCATAAATAAATGTTTTATATAATCATTTAGTTAATTCAGCTAATTAATTTATTTAATCCAGTAACATTTTGATTATAAATCAAACAAATATATTATTTGTTTTATTAAATATTTTAGTTGAAACAATTATTTCAGAGCTTGGTTAAAATCATCTAATTAAGACGCAATAAATCACATTCAATGGCTAAAAATCAATCCTCGGATTGAAATGAAATTGATTAATCTTTATATGAAAATACTATTGTTTTCTTTCTGTGTAACTGTTTCATCTAGAATTATTTGATTTACTTTCTTCTGCGAAGCGTTTATTCAAAAATGCTTGGACGTAACCCATTATTTATATACCACTAAATATGTAATCGTTAGTTAAAGTGTATCGCAAAGACATGCTTATAACGGGTGATTTTTTAAGAGCTTGAGAACTTTTTTTTAAAAAAAAACGCATAAAATTTGCAAAATCTCATCGGTTCTTTATTTGAAACGTTAGATTGGTCCATGACATTTACTTTTTGAAGATAATTTCATTTAAATGTTGACCGCGGCTGCGTCTTAGGTGGTCCATTCGGAAAGTCCAATTTTGGGCAACTTTTTCGAGCATTTCGGCCGGAATAGCCCGAATTTCTTCGGAAATGTTGTCTTCCAAAACTGGAATAGTTGCTGGCTTATTTCTGTAGACTTTAGACTTGACGTAGCCCCACAAAAAATAGTCTAAAGGCGTCAAATCGCATGATCTTGGTGCCCAACTTACCGGGCCATTTCTTGAGATGAATTGTTCTCCGAAGTTTTCCCTCAAAATGGCCATAGAATCGCGAGCTGTGTGGCATGTAGCGCCATCTTGTTGAAACCACATGTCAACTAAGTTCAGTTCTTCCATTTTTGGCAACAAAAAGTTTGTTAGCATCGAACGATAGCGATCGCCATTCACCGTAACGTTGCGTCCAACAGCATCTTTGAAAAAATACGGTCCAATGATTCCACCAGCGTACAAACCACACCAAACAGTGCATTTTTCGGGATGCATGGGCAGTTCTTGAACGGCTTCTGGTTGCTCTTCACTCCAAATGCGGCAATTTTGCTTATTTACGTAGCCATTCAACCAGAAATGAGCCTCATCGCTGAACAAAATTTGTCGATAAAAAAGCGGATTTTCTGCCAACTTTTCTAGGGCCCATTCACTGAAAATTCGACGTTGTGGCAGATCGTTCGGCTTCAGTTCTTGCAGGAGCTGTATTTTATACGGTTTTACACCAAGATCTTTGCGTAAAATCTTCCATGTCGTCGAATAACACAAACCCAATTGCTGCGAACGGCGACGAATCGACATTTCACGGTCTTCAGCAACACTCTCAGAAACAGACGCAATATTCTCTTCTGTACGCACTGTACGCATTCGTGTGGTTGGTTTAATGTCCAATAAAGTAAACTGAGTGCGAAACTTGGTCACAATCGCATTAATTGTTTGCTCACTTGGTCGATTATGTAGACCATAAATCGGACGTAAATCGCGAAACACTTTTCGAACCGAACACTGATTTTTGTAATATAATTCAATTATTTGCAAGCGTTGCTCGTTAGTAAGTCTATTCATTATGAAATGTCAAAGCATGCTGAGCATCTTTCTCTTTGACACCTTGTCTGAAATCCCGCGTGATCTGTCAAATACTAATGCATGAAAATCCTAACCACAAAAAAATCACCCTTTATTATAAAAGTATGCGACTCTTTTTCAACCAATGAATTGAATGTCTTAGAATTAATACCCTCCCTTTCCCTCTCCATTTCTACTTCCTCGATACGGTTATTGTTCTTCCTCACAATAACTGAGTAATGAGAGCATATTCCAAATTTTAGATCGACAGACGTGATTTCCATTATATACGCACATTTACGACAAAAATATAATATGTTTTAAATTCAATTAAAATTTTGATATTACATTTAACCTGTGGACGCCCTTTCTGAGAACTTTTGACATCGAAATTTTTGCAGATTTACCAATCGCTATATCGACAAAGTCAATAAAAGTGGGTTTTAAAAAATCTGCGTGCGTATATGGTTCCATGCAGACTAAATGTCTGTAGGTTCTCTACAGCCCAAATGTATGAGAAGATAGCCCGAAAAAATAGCCTGAAAACAATTTTTCAATTTTTGTGTGTTTCTCTGCTAATTTCAGCGTTATCCCGGAAAAAATAGTGTCTAACCCCGAAATAAATGTTTCTTCAATTTACGAAATACTAAATAATGTGAGAAAGCTAAAACGTAAATCGTAACAGTATAAAAATAGCATGTCTGCGTATCTGGAAAAATAATATAAACTCACAATAAAAATGGTCAAATATTTATTTGCAAAATGAAAATAAATAACATCATTCGCAATGTAATAAAATAAAAGCTCATCCAACAAAACAAAAATTTAAATTAAACTGCTGGATCCAGGAGATATCGCCTTGATATTATTTACTCAATAGTTACGCGCATCCTTCACAGATATAATTCCAATAGTTTAAGTCTGAACTGTGAATGTAAAGGTCTGATTTAAACTAAAATTTCATATCTAAAATGGGTTAAATTAACAATTTATTTGCGGAACCCCTTGGGATAACTTCATCCGGAATTTGTTACTGAAAGTTAGCGTCCATTATGTGCCAAATAAATGCAATTGTACATTTCAAAATATTCAATATTATTAAAGATAAGGCTCTAATATTGAATATTTAGAAATAAACAATTGAGTTTATTTGGGACGAAAAGGACACTAACTTTCAATCTAAAATTCCGAATGAGGATATCCCTAGGAATTCCGTCAATAAATAGTTAATTTAACCCATTTTAGATATGAAACCTATGCGGAGTTTCACAGTTCAGACATTATTTCTGTGGTGGATGGACCTAACTTTTGAGCAAATAATCTCGAGGGGCATATCTCGTGGATCCAAAAATTAAATTTTTAAATTAAATTTCTGTTTTGATGGTTTGTTACATTGCGAATGAGATTATTTATTTTCATTTTACAAATAAATATTTGACCAACTTTTATTGTGAGTTTATATTATTTTTGTAAGTGTGCAGATATGCTATATTTATACTGTTCCGATTTACTACAGTCGATTCCGCTTAATTGGGACACCGGTTAATCGGGACAGCCGAACGGTCCCGGTTCCGCTTAATTGGGACAAATCCTAAATAACGGAAACAAAACCAAGCAAACAACACAAATTTACATCGCTTTTTCGGGACAATATTTCGTTTAATCGGGACAGATCATACAAAAAAAATTTACTAATCATAGTAAACATGGAAAAAGAATTTAAAAAATAAAACAAAAATAATAAAAAATAAAAGAATGATTTTTTTCGGTTCACTTATATTTTTTTAGTTATAGTTTTATGTTATTCCCAGACAGACGTAAAGTTCTTTATTTTTTATTTTAATTTTGAAATTCAGTAAAACATAAATTCACTGCGTCACAAAATAACTATTTTACAGGCAATGTAGTTTGTAGCTGACAGTGGGCGAGCAATAAAAACGAGCACAATACAAAATTGTTTCGGTTATTGCGGCTTATAATGTATGGATATTGCAGAGCATAGCAATGAATTAAATGAAATTTCACCAGGAATTGATATTGAATTTTCATCAATTGACGACAATTTACCGTGTTATGATGAGAATGAGTATTCTGAATGAGCAACAATCAAATCAAAATACCAAACATTGGTGGAATCCGATGACAGTGACGATGAAGAACCTGTGCTCGTAACTAACCGTGACAAAACAATGTGTTGACTGATTACAGCTTTATTTTATGCAAGATAGAAATGACGGGAGTCCTGTGTCAGCATTAAATCTGTGCTCTGATTTTGTTCAGCTACAATCCAGCAAAAACAAAAGGCAAATTTAATAATAGAGTAAATTAAAGTTTAAACTTTACTTTTCAAACAGAATGTATTACATATGTGTACATACATATTACATATGTATACATATTATATTAATGTTTTTGAATTAATATAATTTTTTAATATGTATGTACATCGTACATACATCTATTTTATATAATTTTTTAATACATATGTATGGATACGTATAGTTTTGAGATTTTTTTTCAATTTTGTGCAATTTATGAAATAAAATATATTAAAAATTACTAATCCTGTAGTTTTTGTGGAACTTCGGATAATTGGGCCAGCCGCTTAATCGGGACAAATTGTACTAGTCCCGATTAAGCGGAATAGACTGTATTACAAATATTATCTGTATCTTCCATTACCTATCTATCTTATCGGGCTAATTTTTCAGACAAGCTTCCGATACATACAGCCCAGACAGGTTGCCTGATCGGGAAGAAATTTCAAACTTTAACTTTTCTCATGAATTGGGGGATCCCAATTATTTTTGGATGAAACCAGTCCACCGAAAGTGGCAGTCACCAAAGGAGTTTCTCGGTTTTTTGCAAATATTTTAAAAAGTAAATCATTTTCGAGATTATTTTTCCAAAATTTAAGCGGAAATGATACTTTTGCCAAAAATTGTTTTTGAACCAAAATCCGGCCCTGTACAGCCGAGAAGGATTGATTAATTGAGATGAAACGTCAAACTTAAGGTTTTTTCACAAATAGGGAGTTCCTAGTGAATTTTTGTCGAAATCGTGTAACAGAAAAATTGACTGACTCAGAATATTTTACTAAAGTTTAATTCTTCAGAAAAATACAAATTTTAGTAAGTTTTTTTTTATTAAATTTGCTGGCGCTACATCCCATCGGTATTTTGCAATTGATTCATTGATTCCTAGCCAGGTGTTAGTTAGAGCTGCTGCAAAGGTCATACTGCTGTTGGATGTGGCAAACTGGCATGGCGGATGATGTCGTTTCTTTATTTTAACAATTACTTTTATGCTGTTCCCATGCGTTCCCAGAAATTTAAACTAACCCAAGCACCGAAGTTGATGGTGTAGTTGTAGTGGCAGTATTTCTCTCTCTTTCTCTTACACACTCCCAACTTAAAAAAGTTTACCGATATTAAAAAGAACAGAAATGTGATTTATTGTTACAATATATGTGATTTATTATTTAATTTATTTGCCATATAATTTTTTTAGTTGATTCAAAACCTGGAAACTCTGTTGTAAAACCAAGTAGAATAGTGGTATGGGCAGCATTAAAACAGTAAAAGGCGTACCAACCAAACAATAGAGAACAGAAACAAACAAAAAATTCCATATACAAATATTAAAACATTTGAAGCCGGTTTTTTCGTTTTGTCTCTGTATAAATCACCAAACGCCATTGGAACATAAAATTATCGTCAATTCAAGTTGACGTGAATTAAGTTATTAAAAACAAGTGTTCGAGAAATTTACTAAATTAACATATATTTAGAAATATCCAAGTGTTGGTCCTTATGTGTAAAAATACCAGATATATATAAAGAAAAGATGAGAAAAAAGGGATTACATTCCATCGGCAAGTCAATTTTTTGTTTGTTTACTGTTAACTTTTAAATCACTTGTATGTAATAATTAGCGATAGATATTCTAATATGACACTAACTGCAATTGGCCAAATATATTGATTATATTCTCACATATTTTAAATGATTTAAAAAAATGTTTTTATCTTTTAAACTCACCATTTAACTAAATATTTCATGTTTCATTCGTAACAAAATTATATTTTGACACCATGTTGATTGTAAAATTCCATAGGCGTCTCAATATTAGGAGCTATTTTGTGTATAATGATCATAGTCACACATGAGGAAGTTTTAAATTATAAAATAGGATGTTTGAATAACTATATATTATGAGTATTTAATGGTAAATTAATATTTTACTGAAATTATTCATAATCTTTAACTTTTTAAAATATTTCAATTATAAAATATTCTATGAATCGATTTTAGGCAAAATTGAGAGATCTCTCTGAGATATTGTTTATTTTGATGACATGGTGTTTAAATTAAAAATACATACATATACGGTTTTGTTGAACATAATTCATTATCGTTTTAATGACATTCATAGAATAAAACTGGTTAAAATTTTAAATTATTATTGAAAGTTTCTGTATATATGGTAATAACATTATGAGTCGCCGTCATAAAATTATCGATCGCAACTACCATAAAATCTAAATTAATACTTGGATATTGTAATATCATAAAATAAATTAATAGAACTAAGTCGACATAACTTAAAATTATTTATTGAGCTCTTATATTATAAATTATAGTTAACGGTAATTAACTCAAATTTTTTATAACCCTCTTTATTAATTCTTTAGCTTTCGGAACCTTCTCGGTTCCGTTCTCAAAAGATAACTATAAAAAGAATTTTATAGATACAATAAAAATTTTGACTCAAAAAATTCTAAAATTGTCCGATACACCGATTACAATAACATTAATCTTTTGTAAAACACTTTGATAAATAATCATTATCCTAAAAAAATAATAAATAAAATGATTTGGAAACAGAGAAATTATTACCAAAATTATAGAATAAATTCCGAAATTGAAAGAACAAATAATTTATCATTACCTTACATAAAAAATCTTTTCGAAAAATTAAAACATTTATTTAAAAATTATAATTTCAAAACTATTGGTCGTTCACCTACCAGTTTAAATGATATTTTGTTTTCAAAATTAAAAAATCCGATCGCATTAAAGAAAGAGTCCAATTTGGTTTATTAAATAAAATGCAATGATTGTAACGTAATTTACGACAAACAAAACTGTTTTTAATACCGTTTTTTTTTTCAACATATACGAGTTCGTGGTGCCACGGAAAGTTCAAATCAAATAAGTGCACTTTCTGAACATATTAGAGATACCAACCAAAACAATATTTTAGAAAATGTTAACATTTTAGAAAAACAAATTTCAGGAAAAGATCTATTTTGGAAATGCTACATATAAAATCCCGTTCAAATTCTATTAACAAAATTAACGATTACGCTTATATTGGCAATTCATACGATCTATTTTTATAATTTGATTTTTTGCTTTTACACATTTCCAATATTAGTTAACATGGTAACAATTATTTCCAATTTACATTTTTTAAAGTCAAATTTTATTTTGTAAAGTGTTTTTTGTCACAATTAATTTATGTCACAATTTGTTGCCTAGCTAAACTAAAAAATATATTTTTTCTAGTAGCTAACGAAATCTACAGAAAAATAGCTACATTTTAGATAGCATTGATTTCGTTTAATTTTGTATAGAAAATATTTTTTTTGTAAAATTGTTTTATTATTCTTTGAGAATGGAACATTGGGAAATGTCTGTCTACTAGCTTGTCTTGTATACCAGCTCTCATTTTCGACGTAACGTATATATTAATTATGTCGGACAACGGAATTTCAAACCGAAGAGATATGGCAAGCATGCCACTGTAAAAATATTGACAGGATTCTCTGGGACGTTGTTTCCTTGAATCTAAGAGATGTCGCAGATCATCGTCAGTTTGCCGATTTTGAAACCGTTTAATTAGAGCATACTTTAGTTCAGACCAATTAACAGAAGGGTTTTTCTCGATATACATCCAATACCACTGCTGCGCAGTACCTTTTAATACATAGCTAATATTCGTAACTAGTAGTTCAAGAGGTAGTTTATTAGCTTCAGCCAAATGTTCGAGCTTAAAAATAAAACGCTTAACAGGTGTTCCCTTGGGGTGGCCATGAAATGTTACACTCCATTTAATCAAATTACGCTGAAGGTAATTTGATTCTGGATTATATGAATTAAATAAACGTAAGTTGGACCTGCCTTGATTGTGTGATCGACTTGCTCGAGCTTGATGTGGTTGTTCGAGATTTTCTTCCCGATATTCAAAGTTAGCTTCATTATTGAAAGCTCCTATTAGGTCTTCTTCTAATCGTTTTGCGTCACCGACCAATTTGGACTTGAAGTGACGTGTTTTCGATTTTGTTTCATCACTTTTAGTTGCCTCAGATAGGACAGAAGATGCATCTGAACAGTCTTCTAACTGGGTTCTGAAATTAGTACCTTGTTCAATTGACCTAACGAATTATTGAGTTCAAGTTGTTTATTTACAGTTTTGTCGTGAATCTCAATCATTTTGATCGTTGGATTTAGTACATCTTCAACGTCCCCAGCAATCACAGAATTAATAAATCTAATCCGTTTTAACCGATCTTTGAAGTGTTGTAACTTAGAAGAAAACCGTGCCAGGGCCTTATCGTCATATTCACAAGAGTAAGTGGCTTTCATCAAGGAACAAATATAAGTCAGTTTAATCTTTAAATTCTGTAGTTCAGCTTTAGGATTTTACTTAGCACTTTCATGGGATAAATCCGGTGCTAAAACGGGGTGTTGATTTTCGATTTTAATTTGATCTTTTAATTTGGCTAAGCGATCTAAGGGCGAACCTTGAATGGAACGTAATAACCCTCCACTAGGAATTCATCAAAATCAAGATGTTCAGCGTCCATTTTGGTATGTGAACGGGAAAATTATAACAACATAAAATATAAGAACAATAAATAACTAGAAACAAGATCAATGCAAAGGTGTTAAAAGAAGTTTACGATCAAATTGGGTTGTAATCCAAAAAAATAAAATAAATTCAAAAATGTACAAAACAAACTAAGCAAAAAATGTAATAGAATAAAAAAATTAAATAAAAAAATAGTAATAAATTAATAAATAATTGTTTTAACGAGTATGCTAATTTGTGATGCAAATAAAAAAAAATAAAAAAAATTACTCGTAAACAATAAAAAATGTGATTTAGAAAAAAACAAAAACAAAAATTATAATCTAAATATTCAAATAAATAACCAAACTCAAATATCTCAAAATAATTTTTTTTTCTCAAAAACTCGGAACTTAAACTGATGCAGCATCAGATACAATTTTCTAAATTCATAGAACATAAGTAAGTTGGTTGCGTAACGGAAATGTATAATATAGCTTTTAAGGGAATGAAACGCAATAAAATGTATTAGTAATAATAATTTTATCACGAAATGACAAAATGATTCATCTCTACAACAAGAGGTCAAACAGCAAGCTGGAGTCATTGTTGCATCTAGAACCACTGTAATCCCGTGAAAATATTTTCCTCATACAAAATAAACATTGTGTTCAAAACCCAGAATTGGGGAGGCAACGCGGTGATTAGGTCAAACGTAAGAACCTACGGAATTGCAATCGCTATTCACTTGTCCAATCAACACGATAAAACCTAACCGAAAATTATAAAACTGAAATGTTATTAATTTGGGAATAAATTGAACTTTAAATTATCCAAATGTTCTTCCT
Source organism: Nephrotoma guestfalica (assembly GCA_963691935.1). Lineage (NCBI taxonomy): Eukaryota > Metazoa > Arthropoda > Insecta > Diptera > Tipulidae > Nephrotoma > Nephrotoma guestfalica. The sequence continues at coordinate 169,655,724 of OY829914.1, forward strand.
TCAAGACCGCATCCAAATTCAAAATGAAGAGTCATGCATCAATGTGAATAACAAGATTAGAAAAAAATGTAATAAATAACGTAGTTGTTAAAGAGTATCTACCTTTAAAATAATCTTTCCAATTTTAAATTTAATAAAGAAACAAATAATCGAAAATAAATTAAAACAGAAAATTTTATTCAAAATTATGTACCGGAAATTATAAGTTAGTTAAATTTACTGTAATACCAATAGCTTGGGGTGCCACTGTAACGTACGGAAGGCCTCCATTTTGGTCACCTAACGCCGTTAACAGAAATGTCGATTCACATCACACGATCGCAGTTCGGTTTGCCGACTGCTCAGCCTGGGGTGGGTTTTAAAATGTTGACACGTGAACGAATTTAAATGAACCGCAGTATAACGGGGAATTTTGCAACCAACTCACCCATAACTTTGAAAACACAACTCACATCAGCCTAAGGTCCCATACAATTGTAACTAACTATCGCATGTTTCAAAATACCTCTATATTGTTCTTAAAGACAAAACGCAAAAATTTTCATTTTTTCACAAAAATTTAAATTATAACTATTCTCAAAAATAATTTCTACGTAAAATTAGTTATTTAAAGCAAGCGAAAAGAATAAAACTAATAATTTAACAGATCCTATCTACTACAAAAAAGTTACTTCACTGGAGAAAATACAATTGACCTCACTAAATTTTTTTTCGTTAATCTCAAATTATTTGCACAACGTACATATGAATAAATTTAAACATTGCTAATTCTATTTAATAAATTTTATTTGAACTTGAATAACAAGAAATAATTCGTTTTATAATTGTATTTTCATTACTAATTTTAATTTATGTTACAAACTTACAATTAATGTGAAAATAAAATTGACCTCAATTCAATTTTTAACTCAAAAAAGGCACTTTTGAATTTTTAAAAACTTGTTAATAGTCAGTATGACCTCCGTTGTTTCCAATGACCTCAAGTCAGTATCCGGCTCGATTTCCATCCAAACCGCTCTTATACGATCCTTCAGCTCGTTAACTGTGCAAAATTGTTTTCCATTTTGGTAAACCTGAGGCGCAACTACCCCCCAGAGGTTCTCTATTGGGTTTAAGTCTGGGCTGCATGCAGGCCAATCTAAAACATTAATATTATTATCGCGGAACCAAATAAAATCATCTCAAACCCACCCCAAATCATAACCGTCCCGCCACCAAAATTACGACTCATGCATATCTCAACAGATTTTCGCAAGTCATGCCAATAGAACTGGAAGCCGTCTGGACCATCCAGCTAAAATTTCTCTTCGTCGCTAAACAGAACTTGTTTCCACATCTCAATGTCATAGGTGATATATGTTTTAGTAAATTCGATCCTAGCCATGCGGTGTTTTTCAGTTAACTTAGGTTTTGATGCTCTTTTCCGCCAAACAGTGTTAGGATCATCATGTAAAATGTGTCGAACCCGTTGGACAGTAACTGGCAACTGTAAATCAGCTCGAATTTGTGAGGCTGTTTGTTGTTTGACTCGTGCTCAGCTTAGTACGTTCATTGAGTACTGCTTTTCGGCCTGATCCCTTATAGAGCCCATAGGATTCCTTCTTTTTCAGAAAATTGTTGATAACTCTTGGAGATCTTTTTAATTTTATAGCAATTGCTTTATTTGACAATCCTGTATTTTAGCGGTTTCTTCGCTAGATAACCTCTTGCCACTTCCCATGCTTTATAAACACAATATTAACAGAATTTTAATTATTAGAAATCAAACAGAGATTACATTGAGTTATTTACCTTTAATATCACAAAAATTTTTATTAAAACACAAATCACGTGAGGTCAATTTTATTTTCTTGTTATTCATTGAAGCCACTGACTTTATATTTTGTTTTGTTTATACCGTTATATTTTTCGATATTTGTTTTTTCGAAAATTTGTGCGCTACTATGTTATTTCATTAATATGAATACGTAAAATAATAATTCGAAGTATTTCACTTTTTGCGATAAAATACATATTTTTTTGAAGTGAGGTTAATTGTTTTTTCTCCAGTGTATGTATGTAGAAAATTATTAAAACTTATATGCATCAAACAAAAAAAATGTGGCCAACTATGAATATAATAATTTACTACGATCTAGTGATTGCAATTAATATTTACATAATAGATTTAATTAATGAAAAGAAATGCTTATTTAATTACTTAATACCAGAATTATATAATGTAATTAATCGAAGACTCACAATGCATATATCTGGTATCCATTTGCAGATACAGTAATAATCCAAGTACAATTGATGAATGAAGATTGCTTTTGTACTCCCGTAAATATTTGTGTTCGTAGTAAAAGTGGTGGTGACTTCAATGTTCATTGATAATTATTAATAACTTGCGTATTATTACGTAGCACATTAGTGTCTGCTTCAGATTAGATAAATTTTTATTAAATGATTTATTGATTAAATTTTATTTATTACATATTGTTAACGTTTCATTTTGTCAATCACACACTAATTGCGTTATATATTCATTATTTGTCCATTTCGAATTTTTATACATGGTTTTTGCAATGGATAAAGTACAGAAAATATCCCGACTTTTACATAAACTTCAGAAATATTAATTTTTTTGTTTTCTTTGGTTTTACGTTTTTGTTAGATTAATGCCTAATATTTTAATTGATATACATACATAATTATAAGTTCTTAACGTAATCATTTAGTTTACACAATTTTACTTAACAATAACGTATTTAATTTTGTACACTTGCTATAGTTTTAAAAGTGTTAACATGGTCACATTCAGTTATAATTAAACTTTGTATAAAATTTTAACAATTTTTTTGTATCTTTACAACAACATGTCGGCTTTTTCACCAATTTTTATGTTTTCAGAAACAAGAATCATTATAGGTATTTTGAATAATCTATCATGTGGTATGATAATAATTATACACTGTTGCACAAAATATATTTTTTTGTTCGTTAAACCAAACAATTCACAATTAGTTATTTGTATTTAAAAACACATTAAATACAATTTAATTTCAAGTTACTTTTTATACTTGTACAAGAAATATTTTTTTTGCACATCACAAATTAGCCATTACAATATTTTGCTAATTACACAAAAATCACTTCGTCGTGCACGACCAGTACTCAATCCCCTTTTATTCCAAAATGCTCGTCTTTTATATCATTTCAAAAAACAACAACCGAACCACTACATAGACACATCGATTACCATGATCTTGTATTTCTAGATTTATTATTTTATTAGCAAAGTCCTACGTGGAATAGTTAATGCACCAGAAAATTTAACTTTTTTTCAAAAATAACATCACATTAATTTATTCACTTTCTTTCTCTCAGAAAAATATTTTTTCATTCTCCTTATTTAAAAAAATGAACAATCTTTATTTTTAATATTTGACAATGAAGTATATATTCTTAAAATTACTACTCTCCCGAATAACCACTCGATCGCAGCATAAAAGTACCTCACAACAAAAAATTAAACCTCACATGTCCAAATAAAGAAAAACTCGATGTAGTGGAGATCTGACTCGTGTAGTGGAGATCTACAAGTAGATGTTTACTTAGGTTAGGCCTTAGGTCGGGTCTAAACAAATCATCGCCTGTCGAAGAATCGTCCTTTATTGTAACAGTTTTAGTCCAACCGTACAAAATTGATGTTTGGCGGTTTCCACACTCCATGTAACATTTTCCGTATAAAAGCAAACGGTTCGAATCCGAAATACATAGAATATCTTGCTCATTTTTAACATCTTCATTTGAGTCACCCCCGATAATTCGATGAATGGTAAATTTGCACATTTATTATCATCGTAAATAACCAATTGTTGATCAGATTCAGGAGGAAATAATATATATAATCGAGTGAGCTATAAGCGCCGGCTCCGTTATGTCTTGACCTTGAGTTATACTTTTATGTATTTTTCGAACATTTTTCGGTAATGTTGCGTTTGCGCACCAGTCAATAAAATACGATTAAAAAGGGATTTCCGTTATTATATCGCAATAATTTTTGTATCTTAAGGTTGTATAAGTGTTTACGAATTCAAACATGTATTTGTTGCATTTTTGAGAAAAAAAATTAGTAACTACAAAAACAAATGAAAATAGAGTTTTTCTGTAGATTTCATGCAGTGCAGATGTGTAATTTTCATATCTAAAAAAAATAAAAAAGTTATTACGTGCTTTATCTAATTTTTAATGTTGAAAGTTTGAAAAAAGTGTTTGTGCGATTTTTTTTTTACTAGTGTAATTAATTACATTAGAAATTCGTGTAATTTGTAATTTTTTCACACGGCGAAAAATATATAAAATTCTATATCTAGGTGAGGTTAGCAAGACGTTGGAAGCTTGGTTTCGAACTAATGAAACTTGAATTCTTTAAATTGAAAAATTCGGTCGTCTCATCAGACTGCAGTGACCAAACTACAAAAACATTTAAAATACTTTTACATACAAAGTATAATCACAATGCCTAGATATAAAACCAATAACTGGCTATCACCCAGAATAACCCAAAATTTCATATACAGTGGTGTGAATAAGTTTTTGAAATTTGTTATTTGTGATGTAATTTAAAGCTAGATATATTTTTTGTGCAAAAAATTAAAAGAATTTTTTTTAGATTTTTATGTCAGACATATATTTTTATTATAAATTCCATTCAAAAAATTATAGCCATACCACTGTCAAACCTAAAATAAAATTCATAACTAAAAATTTATTTTGTAACAGAGCTGAACAAATTGTGAAAAAGTTTTTGAAATTTTTTGAAATTTTAATTGTATAATACAAACTTGTTTCTAAATTTCGATAATTAATACTTAGTAGGATTGCCTTTATTTTTTATAACTTCTACAAGCCGTCGTGGCATTAATTCCACTAGTTTTTGTGTTAGCGTCGGGTCGATTTTATTCCATTCTTCAGCTAACAAATTCTTGAAATCCGAAACACTTCGTTTTTGCGGCTGCTTTCGAATTTTATCCTCTAAGTGAGCCCAGATATGCTCAATAGGATTAAGGTCCGGGCTTTGTGGTGGAGTATCCAAAGCTTTAGGGCAGTTATATAACAGCCAAGTTCGAACCAATAGAGCTTTATGTTTGGGGTTATTATCCTAATAAAATTGAAAATTGTTATTTAACTCCAGTTTATTGGCCGAACTGTGAAGGTTGGCTTTTAAAATTTCCAGACACATCTTTGTTCATCGTTGTATCTATAAAAGCCAATTTACCAACACCAGCATGAGCCATTGCGCCCCACAATGTTCGTACCGCCATGTTTAACAGTCGAACTCAAATTTTTTAACTTTAATTATGTGTTTGGCTCCCAGTACACTCGTTCCCGTTTCATATCACTTCCAAATAAATTATACTTGCTATCGTCTACAAATATAACGTTTTTCCAAAATTCAATAGGTTTGTTTTTATGTTCCTTTGCAAACCGAAGTCTTTTTTTCTATTGACTTCACTGAGGAGGAGCTTTCGTCTTGCGATTCGTGAAACATATCCGTTTTTTTATGTTTTTTCCGAATGGTTGATGAATCCACTTCTGTGTCCCCAAATTCCTTTAGTTTCGACACGAACTCTGATGATTTCAATTTAGGATTTTTTTGAATTTCTCGAAATAAAATTTTTTCATCGCTTGTTGATACCGCTTACAAATATAATGAACAGTAGTTAACTTTAAATTTAATAATTGCCCGATGTTTTTAAGCGTTCTGCCTTTTTTCCGGTGATATATTACTAATGAACGAACATTTACGTCGGTGTGACTTCCTTGTTTAACCATACTTTCCGCAACAATTTATAATTATTATTTTAAATATTACACCTTCACTTACGAGATTATCGAATAACAATCGACGAGTGTACAATATTACATGATCTAAACCGGTATTTGCAATACAAATTTCAAATTTTTTTCCACACTTTTCTTTAATTAGTTCTAAATTATTGTAGCTAAAAAATGAGACAGACCACATATCCTGATGTTTTACGATGCTCAACTGTTACAGTTGTTTTTAGAAACAAATAAGCATCATCAAACCTGTTTGCAATTAGTGCAAACACCTCTGAACCAACCAATAATCTTTAAAACACTAATGTAATGAAGAAGTAATATCACTATTAGTAAAGAGAAGTGATGTTTATGTCACACAAAACAATTAAACCGAATTTCAGGCCACCGTAGAAAACATGAAAACATTTATTTGACTTGAAGTTCTATTAACCGGATACAACAAGTTATCCCAAGAGGAAATGAGACCCAAGACCGAAAACACCCTTTTCATTGTCTTTTTTCTAAGATTGCTGATCTAGAAAAAGAAACAAATGTATACTGTACCGTACAATATGGATTAAAAAACATCCCCAGGCTACTAGTTCAAGCTGCCTACAACTGGTTGATTCCGAAGATTTGACGTTAATTTCAATAAAAAATTCAAATATTATTTTACAACCGCCGCGATATGCAAATTATCAAAGACCAAACCCGAATTAGCAATCCTTTCATCTACTTTTGATTAGCGATAATTAATTATTTTATTAAACGTCAATTTACGTAAAATTTCGTGTGTATCAAATGAAAATTAAATGTTTAAGTACAACAAATTATATTTCAGGAGAAGATGCGCACATTCCAACAATCATTATCATATGATAGTAAATTGTGTAAGTTGTTTTTTGTTTTGCTGTGAATCATACTATGTACGTAGGTTACTAAAAACTCTTTCAATTAAACGAAATTATTTTGCTTAACACTAAATAAATTTAACCGCAAACCGAACTTAAAAAATTTTAAGTTGCATTGTTTTAGTCAAAAAACAAAATGTCAAAAGATAAATAATTCTTTAAAGCTATTTTCGACCTTATTTTATTTTAGTATACCTAAATAATGGTAAATATATATTTTTTTGAGAAACCTCCTTAGGGAGTGCTGTACTATCGGTACCTGTTTGTTATACTCGTATATGAAAAATATTTTCGATACACATACTATTATAGTTTACCTAATTGCCCTAAAAATTAATTAAATTGCCTGAAAAATGAAAACAGGAAAAATCTGGACTAACAGAACACAAAATGTGTTTTACGAAACAGAACAAAAAAAACACGAAACAAATTGTTTTTCATTTTTTCCCCAAATTTACTATAAATATAATTTTTAAATAGCAAAAAAGCACACAATACTATAAGAGCTTTTTTAGTTTAGGTCATTTTCAATTTATTTATTTTGTTAAACAGAAAACACAGTAAAAAAACTAAAAAATGTAAAAAATAAAATTTTATTTGTTGTGTCAGAAAATTTGCAAAAAAATAAAAGTTTGAAAACAAAATTATGTATTGTACAATTTTTAAATCTACTCTAATGTACACTGGACAATGTGGAGTGTAGGATTTTTGATTAAATTACCAAATGTGATTTCGATTGTGCTTTTTATGTACACACTCTTATGTAGCATGTATCGGTGTACAAAAAAAATGTTAAATCACATTTATTTTGTTCATTTGAATTTTTTTATATTATCTTTGGGTGTCATGTTTTTTAATTTTTCGTAAACAAAATCCATTTTTTCATTGTCATTTGATGTTATTGACCAGACAAAATTGAACGGTTTAGTTCTATTGGCCATATTGCAAACCCGATTCCAAAATATTCTAAATTATACATAACATGGTATATAGGGCATGCCTCTAAAGTTGTATCCTTTTCTCCGGTTAAACCTGTCACACAAAGATAATATGATTCTGATTAAATATGAAAATAGAAGTATGTAAATTTAAATATACTCGTGCTCGTATATAATAAATATACAAATTTTCCCTGATTAGTAAAAAGTTTCTGACTTTTTTAAAACTTTTTTGGATTTTCTGGTTGATTTTGATTTTATTTTTTTATACTCAAATAAACCGTAAAAAGTTTGACTTTAAGAAAAATTTCCATATTAAAAAATATTTTATTTACAAAAAATATCGAAACAAACTAATCGAAATATTTGACTTACAAAAAATAAAAGGCGGAGATAAAAGTTGTGAAATTTGGTTGTTTTCTATAAAACTGGAACGGTTGTTGTGTTTCTGGTGCGGTACAGCACAAAATTTTTTACATTTATTTAAAATCGGGAGCCAACATTTTTTTTATGAATTATTCGAAGTAGGACGTAGGTATATTATTATTTGTCAAATTTGTGTATGTTTTATATCAAATTTAAACAACAAACGATTTATTTTATTCATAAAAAATACATTATATTTCTTTTATTAAAATATGAGTTTAAACCAAATTACATGGGGTAGCAACAGAAAAATGTTATTTCAATTTTTTCTTCCAATTCGAATAAAATATTCTGACTTGAGAAATAGCTATAATATTGAACACTATAAGTACCGCTAGTAACACTAGGACCAACATGAAATAAGGGCCACTATCAATCAAAGCTTTATTCAATTTATCAGAAATCACAGAATAAGTATCTTGTTTCATACAAATTGTATGTGAAATATATGTGAAGGTGTGCCAAATTTCAACCCAAAAAAGCAGTGGCAAGAATGGTGTGGTCTTGTGTGAACTGTCGGTCCCAAAAAATCGTAATCAAATTTTAATGATGTCAGCCCAAAAATAAAATTTGTGATAAAGTCAACACAAAACTTTTTTATCATGACAGTAAGAAATGTCCGTCGAGTACCCCAGCCCAAAATTTATATTGTCATAGTTAAACGAACCATTGTACCCTGTTGGAGAAACTGAAGTAAAACACATTTAGCTAAGTTAATTGTTTAACAATATTTATTTATTTTGTGATACATATTTTAATCGTAGTTAACGCTTCAATTTTTCCAATGTTTCTCTCCAGTAAGATTCAGTTAGATTAATAAAATTCATTCACTAGTCTAGTCTTATCAAATATTATCTAAAATGGAATCAAATTATACTTTAGTATTATGTAAATGGGTCATATAAAATCAAATACTTATCTTGTTAAATAGTTTAATACACTTTTCGTTTACGTATGGTACATTTAACAAATTCTCTGTAAACTTTGTTAACACAATTACTATTAAGAAATTTATTGTTTACTTTGATATGTCAAAACAATGTCAATCACTTTGTCATCTAATGTACTAGATTAGCGAGTATGTTTTATGCAGTTTCCTAATAAGTATCTAGTGGTATAAAATGATTTAATTCCGAAAATCAATTAGTATACATGAGATGACAAAATTGAATCGATGATTTTAAGAAATTTGGGGAAAATAATTCTTCTTTTTTTATCTGGCGAACGAATCACATCGAAAAAAAAATCATAAAAGTATTATAAAATAAAATTGTAAAAAAATTGCATGTAATTAAGTTTATTGTGGTTGTTTATTGTGGAACGAAGATCAAAGTGGCATTGAATAAATTCAATTATTGGATCGAAACAAATCTTCTGGTGTTATCAACAATTTTTTTGCGAACATTTTGGTGCCGAAACCCGGGATTTCCCACAGAAAACAGTTAAGTAGAAATTTTATCTTAACTATACTACTATTACAACGTTAAGCAGTGAAACTCTAGTAATTAATTGTATCTACTGTGCGGAACTTTTACTCGTAATATTGAACTTTAAATTAAAGTGCAGTAATAAAGTGATAAAGTGCTTTTATTTTTCGTGAAATTACAATGGAGAGATTAGAACGACTTCGCGATCGCGCTCACAATCAAATTATTCATATTCTGCGATTTTCAGAAGAGATAAATGCGGACACTAACATTGAAGATATTAAAGGTCGACTTGATATTTTGGAGGTGAGATACCAAACTTTCAATGAATATGAGGTTGAATTATTTGAATTTCCTACGTATAAACCAATCACCGACAAAGTGGATTAACAGTTCTACAACGCACGAGCATTATTAACTACAGCTATTAACAGTCAAAGTCAAGGTCGAGATGAAGTTAATGCCACACATGGTTTAAACACAACCTTGGAGCAGTTTATCGACCAGCAAAGGACATTTTATGAAGGAGTGAATACATCACAACAAGTACGATTATCAAAAGTCCAAATCGAAAAGTTCTCTGGGGATTATAGATATTGGGCCTCGTTCCTCGATTTATTTAATTCCACCGTGCATAACAACAAAAATATCAGTGATGTACACAAACTACAAATGTTAAAAGGGCTGCTGTCGGGTGATGCTGCCTCTCTTATACGACATATTACTATCACTGAAAATAATTATTCAGAAACATGGGTGAAATTATGCAGTCGTTACAACAAAATGACTCCAATTGTGACATCACTCACTCAAACATTTTTCGACCAAAAATCATGTGTGCAATCGAACGGCAAGGACTTACGGCGCATTACCGAAACAGCTGATGAGGTGATATGTGGACTTCGTGCACTAGGACCAGAGGCCGAAAATCGCGACCCGTGGCTTATCCACATATTACTTAGTAAAATCGATAATGAATCTAAACAATTATGGGCAAACGAGTCAGTCGGTACGAATTTTCCTACGTTCGCAAATTTACTCGCATTTTTAAACAAGAGATGTGATGCTCTGGAATTTTGCGATGCAACATCAAAAAGGCATGCCGTTAAACCAACTGCAAAATCGTTTCTATCTTCGAGTTCTAACCACAACCTAGAATGTTTCGTTTGCAAACAGCAACATCCATTGTTCAGATGTCCGGTCTTTAAAAATCAAAGTTTAGAGGCGAGATTGAAATTAGTGGATGAAATGGGTTCATGTCGAAACTGTTTGAAAAAGAGTCACACAACGAGCAAATGTTTCAGTAAAACATCATGCCTGATTTGCAATAAACGTCACCATACTTTGCTTCATTCAGGTCAAAGTGTGACACAATTAGAGCACAAATCTACATCCTCGAGTCATCATGTGTCAATTAATGATCCTTACGGTAATAAACCAATACGTGATACTATTAAAGCTCAATCGACTAATCAAAAAGACCAACCGGTTGAACCACCACATTCATCCAATAAACAACCAGATGCACAAGTTTTACATACGCTGTATTCATCGCCATACACGGTACTGCCGACTGCTATTATATATATTAAATCACGTACCGGAGACCTCCAGTCATTTCGAGCACTTCTAGATTCGGGATCGCAAACTTCATTCGTAACCGAACATTGTGCTCAACGCCTAGGCCTTAAGCGAAGTCAAGCTTCCATATCTATTTACGGGCTAGCATCTACATCGACTGGTACAACAAAAGGGAGAATCGATATTGATTGATTGATTGATTGATTATAAATGTACGACCAAGTTCTTACACTTGAATTCCCGGATGACGCCGGGTCCACCCTACACTCTTTTTACACATAACAAAACCGAAGGATTGGATAGGTTAATTAAGTGGGACAGAATCGGCCCGGTTACAGACACCTAGGTATAGCCGATAGTTAGTAACACAAAGACAACACAATTCTAATCTACAAGAAGGATAATGGTTTATTAGGTTAAAATGATAACGATGGTATCGGACATCAACAATTGCTTCATACAAATCAGACAACAAAAGGGAGAATCGATATGACCATATATTCCCGTATAGACAAGCACTATACATTAAACGTCACGGCTCATATCATTGGTAACATAACAAGTTTATTACCAACCAAACCAATTAAATTAAATAAGATCATTCCGGAACTACAATTTGCCGAACCGGAGTTCTACAAACCTAATAAAATAGACGTTTTTCTAGGAGCTGATGTATTTTTTGAAGTGTTAAACGAAGAAAAACGTACTGTTCACGGCTTTCCGATCTTATACTCATCCAAGTTTGGGTGGTTAATCTCTGGGACATGGACTGAAGAAAAAGCCAACATAAACTTACATGTGAACGTCGAACCAGTCATTCAAACGTTAAATGAGGATCTACACCAACTATTGAGAAAATTCTGGGAAATCGAGGAGGTTTCATATCAAGCGGACGTTCCAGTCAACATATGCGAAGAATTGTATAACCATCCAACATCGAGAGATGCTAGCGGCAAATTTATTGTGAGACTGCCGTTTAAGGAGCCAAGACCGACATTAGGCACATCATTCGAGGCTGCACATCAACGCCTTCTAGGAATGGAACGCAAATTCGCGAAGATGCCAGACTTCTTTGACGCCTATCAGTCATTTATGAATGAATATGTCACGCTAGGCCATATGACTTATTTACCATGGAATGAAATCCCAGTTCGAAATGATGACAAATATTTTCTACCACATCACGCTGTTTTCAAAACCAGTAGCAGCACTACCAAATTGAGGGTCGTTTTCGACGGTTCTTGTAAGACCAACACGCAAACATCGCTCAATGATATTCTTCATATCGGCCCGAATCTACAAACGGATTTGTCAACAATCGTCATAAAATTTCGAAAACACGCAATCGCTATGGTGGCGGACATTGAAAAAATGTACCGACAAATTCTGATGAATTCTGACGATGCGAATTACCAGCTTATTTTGTGGCGCAATCATCATCTCGAAAAACTAAACGCATATAAATTAAACACTGTAACATATGGAACAGCTTGCGCTCCGTATCTTGCAGTTAAATCTGTGAGAAAATCAGCTGAACAATTTCATCAGATATATCCAGAGGCTACGGAAATTATTAAAAACGAATTCTACATTGACGACTTATTGACGGGCTGTGATAGTATTAACGAGGCTGTAGTACTGAAAAACCAACTAAACGAGATACTCAGTAAAAGTGGATTCCACCTTCGCAAATGGAAATCAAACTCACCAGAATTTACAAAGGCATTTTCACCCCAAGAAATTGAGAATATTCCAGGACTAATAGAGGATGAGGCATCGATAAAGACGTTAGGTATATTGTGGAATGCTGAAACTGATACTGAGTTGAAATCATGAGCTGTTAAAATTTTCTTTATATAGAGTTAGTGATAGGATGTTTGACACTGTGTAGAAAAATTAATGTTATCGTTTATCACGCATGTAAAATATACTTAGCTGCTTGGCCGTCATGTGGATAACGGTTTCGGAATTATCACCTTACCTAACGACGAGCCAAACCCGAGCAATTTAGCCTGGAGCACCGAAACCAGCAAGCAGTTACAATCCTCATACCGAAAGTGGCCCACATTCAGCCGCTTTAAGAAGTTGAGATTTTGTGTAAAGATGTTACTATGATTTTCGGATAGTTTTGGTTCTAGTCTTAACGAGTATAAATTTTCAGGAGGTTGTGTCCTGATACCGAGAATGGCCCATATTCAGCCGCTTTATAAAAACAACCATTACATCATGATGGAAGTTGAGATTTTGGGTATCGGTAATGGGAACCTCAAACCAAGATTGGCCCATATTCAGCCCCTTTAGAAACAACTATGTCACCGATCCCACTATTACTATCGGATAGTTCTGGTTCTGGTTGTTACGACTAAAAAGTTGCAGGAGGTTGTAATGGGATCCTCTTAACAAGAACAACCATAATATCTTGTTGTTGTTTTGGCCTCATTATGATTTTGTGATAGTTCTGGTTCTTACACCGAGAAAGGCCCATATTCAGCCGCTTTATAAGAACAACTATAATATTGATGGAAAATTTTGGGTATTGGTCTGAAGCGGTTCAAAAAATCTTTTCACTTGGAAAGAAACAAGAAACAAAAAGATAGTCGGGTTTAAGTACTTCATGAGACACAGTCTCATACACACACGAGTGAGAATATTAAAAGTGAAAACGAAGTGCCGAACAACGGTTCACGTTAGACAATCGTTCACAATCTACCCCACCAGCAAGAGATCATGAACAAAGATCATATAAGTGGCGCTCGTAACATAAGGATTCAAAAAAATTTTTATTCTACCCCTACGCCCTGTATAGCTAAAATTCTGACAACATTGCTTTTCATGGTACACTCTCGACGAATGGAGTTTGCACGTTTTCTAGAGCCTGTAATGTTTATCACACCAAGTTATGAAGTTATTAAGGTTATTCTGTAATAGGTTAATATCGGTGAAACTTGAAATTTGTCGGTGAATTTTTATATCGTTTCTCGAACAAGACGAAACAATAGGCTCTGCGGTACACTGATAGTAGCACTAAAAGGAGCAGATATTGTTGACGAATACCTGATACGTACCTTCCTTCAGATAAGAGTCACATTTAGTAAGAGTTGGGGTGCGAAACCAAGAGCCCTGAGTTTAAACAAAATTATCTTAAGGAAAACCCCGTCAAATACTTTGATAAGGTCCATGGTAATATCATCAACCTCGTTTCCATCATCCATAACGTTCAAAGTACAAGATGCAGATTCAGTTAAATTGGTTGCCACAAACCGTTCTCTAAGTAAGCCATGCTGATTATCTGAAAACAAAATTTTACATTGAAAATAAAGATAATCGCTTACAATACTTTGAAATAACAGGTATACTGAAATAATTTCGCAATGGGCCTATGATTGGAGACGATATTGAGTTTTGGACCAGAGTTGTAAGTGATTGGGCTAAGTTACCAACACAATTTTATAAATCGACAGAAGGCAAACCATCTGCGCCAGCGATCATAAGTATTATAATCAATTTGAATAGCGACCAGAGATGTGTGAGCTCTGTTATTCTTGTAATTGAAGTAGTTTGCATTAATATCGTTGCAGAGTAATGATCACTGAACTTCATCGTAAAAGGATATCCATCTGATTTCTTCTTAGAGTTTATGAATTGCCAAAAACGCTTTGGGTCAGTGATTAATTTCGACTGCCCAATACCTATGTCATCTTTGTAGGGTTCATGGGACAAGTTCGAAAATTCATTGTTGAGTGATACCGTTTCATTAAACATATTTTTATTTAAATTAATAAACATTTTTATTTGCACTTTAAAAATTTTCAACTTCGGAATATTTTGAATTTCGGTAGTAAGCTTGTTATACCTCTATATAATAAATTACTTCTTGTACAGGTAGCTCAAGCGAGAAATTCTCTTAACAATAACGACGTATTTCGTAAGTTATAGTAATACGTGGCTCCTGCTTTCACAATGATTAGATTATGTACAATTAAATTGTTTAAAAGCTTCTACACGTATAATATCAATTCAAAATTGTTCATAAATGGTAAAGAACCGAATTCTTTGAACAATTCAATTGTTGGGTAACGTACTGGTACACCCTTAATTAACTTAAACTCTCTTGCGGATGATTTCTAATTCATTCAGTTTAAATTTTCCTGCTCCACTCCAAAGAGGGTTTAAGTACAATAATCTGGAGTTAATATATACATTATATATCAGATGCAAATGTTCTTGAGTTAAGAAGCTCCTTTTACGTTTAATAATAAACACGTAATGACTTATCGATTTGTTGACCTAATCTACATGATTCTGCCAATTTAACATGTTATCGATTGATAATCCAAGATTACATTATGTAGTCACTTTATCAATTTTAGTGTTTTATACAGAACTTGAAGATTGTTATCTAAGTCTTGTTTACTAAATATTAAATATTTTGTTTTGTCGGCGTTGAGCATCAGAGGATTTAAATTTAACCAAGTATCGATTAAGATCAGATCGTTATTAATCATTGAATACAGACTATGTTTTGAGTCCGCTGCATAATATATAACGCTATCGTCTGCGAAAAGTTGCAAGGTACCTTTTAATGGCAAATCAAAAATGTCGTTAATATAAATTATAGGCAAAGTCTCAATATAGATCCCTGTAGAGCACCGCACAACAATGTTAATTCTTCACTTACAGTTCCATTAATAACCACCTTCTGTTTCCTACCATGTAAATAGTTTTCAAACAATTCCAATTGCGTTGGGTTAAATTGCGGTTTTTCTAATTTCAGTAGCAGTATTTCATGATTGACACAAAGGTTTTTTTGAAATCTAGAAACAAACAAGCACATTTCTTTATATAATCTACGTTTATTGTAATTAAATGTGTTAGATTAGAGCATGCAGATAAAGTATTTGATTTTTTGTGAAATCCAAACTGATATTGATTTAACATTTGATTGCTAACCTTTGGTAGAATCGATATTGGCCTGTATTTTTCAAGATTGAGTTTGTAGCGGGAAACTATCCGCAACTATAAGAAACTCCGTACAATTAAGGCCTCTATTCCTTTGGGCGTATCATTTCACGCTAAAAAGATCTATGGATCTTCTTGGTTACTAGATTGTAAAATCGATATATAATGAATAATTTCGTACAAAACTCGCAGTGAATATTTTTTAAATCTTAGTTGGCTGCCTTAGTTTGAAAAAAATTCTATTTATTTGTCGCATCAAAATTTCAAGTGATGGAAATTGTCGTTTGAAGTGATAGAAGTCACAAGAAAATATTTATAAAGCAGCATACTAAGATTTAAAAAACAGCCGTAACAAGTTTTGTAAATAATTATTTTGTAAGTTTCGATTTAATAATCTAGTAACCAAGAAGATGAGCAGTCACGTCGCATGAAGTGATGCGACTAAGGGAATAAGGGTGTAATTCTCAACGGACAATTCTCCGTATACATAATTCTTTATAAATGGAAAATTCTCCATATAAAGAATTATTCCAAAATATACAACAATCTTGTATACGCAAGACTAGCGTGTTGCTGCGGAGGCAAGCTCGTGATCGGAAGTCCGAGATAGTGTGTCGGCGACCACATTGTCTTTGCCTTGAATGTGATGGATTTCTGTCGTGAATTGAGAGACAAAATCTAAGCGGCGTGCTAGCCATGGGTTTCGTTCCGCTTTAGAAGTAATTGCTCTAGTAAGCGGTTTGTGGTCGATGAATATTGTGAATTCCCTACCTTCGATAAAATATTGAAAATGTTTAATTGCTTGGAAAATTGCAAGTAATTCGCGATCAAATACGGAATATTTTCTTTCTGCATCTGATAATTTCTTGGAGAAAAATCAAAGAGGCTCCCAGATCTTATTATTGAGTTGTTGTAAGACCGCGCCTATTGCTGTGTTTGATGCGTCAGTGGTGATGCTATATTTAGTTACATTTAGCGGATGCGCTAAAAGGGCAACATTTTCCAAGCTGTTCTTGAGATGAAGGAATGCGTGTTGACATTCTTCAGTCAATTTTGTGGCTTTTTAGAAGACTTGCCAAATGCGTGTGAATTGGGATAAGTACTTCTGCAAGTTTTGGTATACATCGGTGGTAGTAATTTACCATGCTGATGAATTGTTGGATTTGTTTCACATTTTGTGGTGCTGGGAAATCTCTAATTGCATTAATTCGTCCTGCGGACGGCAGAATGCCATTAGATGTAATCTCGTGACTGAGAAAGTCAAGATTGTTTGTCCCAAACACGCATTTTGTCGTGTTGATATTGACACCATAATTAGCTAATTTTTGGAAAAGTTGTTCCAAATGTTGTAGGTGTTGCTTCTCGTCTTTAGATGCTACGAGAATGTCATTAATGTATATGAAAACGAAATCGAGATCTCTCACGATTTCGTTCATGAAACGCTGAAATGTTTGCGCAGCATTTCTGAGTCCAAATGGCATTCGGGTGAATTTGAATAGACCAAATGGAGTGGTAATTGCAGTTTTGTAAATGTCGTCCGGAGCAATTGGTATGAGATGATATGCTCTGACGACATCGATTTTAATGAAAATTGTGCAACCATGTAGTTGCATGGAGAAATTTTGTATGTGGGGGATAGGATAACGGTCAGAAAGTGTGACTGCGATAAGCCTTCTGTAGTCCCCACAAGGTTTCCAGTCGTTGTCCTTCTTCTTCACCATGTGTAATGGACATGATACTGCTGAAGAAGATGGTCGGCAGATTCCTAGTTCCACCATGTGTTAGAATTCTAGGAAAGCTACTTTGTGGCGAATTTGATCAAGCCTTCTTGGTCTTGAAAATGGTAAATGCCCTGTAGTCACAATGTGATGTACTACGTTGTGAATTACCGGAGCGTTGTAGTTTTGTGGAGCTGTTAAACAAGAGAATTTCTTTAGCAGTGCTCCATAGCCATTGTTAATTGTCTAATGCAATGGTGATGGTGTATCAACGCGCGCTGATGTTGCGTTGATTGAAAGTTTAGTGGATGGATCAATCAGTTTGTGATTTTTTAGATCTACTAAAGGACCGAATTTCTTTAGGAAATCCGCACCTATAATGGGGCGGTTGACATTGGCGAGAATGAAAGCGTGTTTGAATGAACGTCTTAACCCAATGTCAACGTCGAGTAGTTTGGTACCGAAAGCGTTTATTGTGGTACAATTTGCTGCTGACAGAACTAAATCGGGATTCCGATTCGCTCCGTAGCACTAGTAATTGCGGTACGGGATTACGCTTAGATCAGCGCCGGTATCAATCAAAAATATTAATTGATTTACCGAATCCCGTAGAAATAGGCGGATGTGCTGCGGTTGTCTTAGGTCTGCCTCTAAGACCTTAAGACTTATTTTTTTAGGGAAACGGTATTTGTGGATCCCATTTGTTGTGTAACAAATGAGCATGGTGCCGTGCATTTTGACGCAGCGTTACCAAATCTTGCGTGATACCAACACCAATTGCGTGGAAATTGGTATCTTGGTGAGTGTTTATTATTGGTTCTCATGGAACTTCCCTGGGGTGATTGCGATGTTTGTTTTCTAACTGGAGATGGTGTTCGTCTCCATGGTAATTGTGAACGCGAATGTTGTCACTGAGTATTTGCATCGTTCTCTAGCTTCACCAGCCGGCCGCTAATTTGTTTTAGCATCATTTCAATACGGCTGTTGCTAGAGCTTGGCGCGTGTATCTCTGAGCTTGGTGTACGCGTGTCGCGTTTAATTAAACTCAAGCCCTGAGTCCGCGTGCCAATGATGTCGTGAAGTTTATCGGCGATTGCAGCAAGATCCTCTTCTGGTTTCTCTTGTTGATGGATCAATGCTGTTTGTATGAAATCAGGGAGGTGCCTGATCCATAGTTTTGTGACTACGTTTTCGTACGAATAGATAAAGTTGGCACCGGCCTTACTCCACCTTATGAAGGCCCATACAAAGTGATACGACGACTTCGTAAGCGTCTATCTCTATCGATAGACTAAAACCAGTCTATGGAATACTGAGTTCACCCAATCAAATATCGGAAGTGAGAAAAACTGTCCGCATCATTGTATAGGGCACACCAAAGTGAACTCATAAAATTATAACATATATACACGACTCATTCTCGTCCCAATACCAAAAATTAACTCATTTTTTATTCACAGAATGGCAGAAGCAACCATAGAAACAGAAAACAAGCGAAATACTGATTTCTTGGTCAAGGACATAAACATGGCCATTTGATCCGGAATGCAACACATCGAGACAATCGATAAGGCATAAAAGATGCCCAATCACCAGGAATACGAGTATTCGGTACATCGCAACCATCCGGTTCAAGTTGCCCAACACGAGCAACGACAAACAAAGTGAAAAGCACTGCAGCCCAAACCACCAACAGAATGACGAGGACCCAATCATTGGAAAATAGATTGGAGCGTTTGGAAAGAATAGTTTTAAGAAGGAAAATAAAACAGCCGCGCCCATCAATGCTAACTCAGAGAATTCAAAGAGTCCAACATACAACACTACAGGCCGCGGCAGTACCGCAGACGCTAAACACGGCGCAACCGGTGTTCTGTTGGTTTCATGCGCGTTTCGCTCACGAAGCACAAAACTGCACCAGCCCGTGCCAGTTTAAGGCAATTATGGTGGAGAATAAATAATAATAAAATAAAACCATTTTACATATAAAATAAAACTGAAATCATGAATTAAAATTATTCTTCTTGTACATAGATCATCGTACAACAACACTTGTACTTGTGCTTTTGTTGGATTTAGGCGAACAGAAAAAAAAACAAAAATTGCATTCGGCCTATTCAATTTGGATTTTTGCCGGAGCATCATCATCACTCACCAGCCAACACGAGCAAGCAAAAAACAACATAAAAAAATTAATTTTATTATTTAAATAAATATTTAAAATTAAAAAAAAGTTGTGTTTTTATTTAACATTATTAAATTTTACAAAGTGCTACGCATCATTCGCAATAAGTTCATTTCCGTTTTTAAATACGGTAACAATTTTGGCTGTTTTGAGACAAGTGGGAAATTCACCTATTTCCAAATAATTATTTCAGAATTTGGTAACAGACTTGCCAAATTTTCCAAAAAAATATTTAAGAACTTTTGCTGAAATTCCATCCAAACCTTAGCCGCTCTTGTCTTTAAAGTATTAATAGTTGTTATTAACTCGGCTACTTCAATACGTTCAATACTAAAAGGACTGCGAATATTATAATTTATACGAGCAAAGTTCTCAGGGCGAGGAGAACACCTTCCAGTCATTAACTATTGGGCTACAGTAGTAAAGTGTTTATTGAATAAGTTTGCAGCTACTTTATCACTAACTAAAGCACCAAGTTCATTCTGAATAAATATTTTTTTATTGTTGCAACCGTTGTTGAAAATATTTTTTTTAAATTGCTGCCAAAGAAGGTAGTGTTGTTATTGTATATGCTTGATTTTATCAAATGTCCATAATGGCGCTTTTTAGCCAGTTTTATTGTGTTTTTTGCGATCGGTAAAATGCAAATATATTTATATTTGCACAGTTCAGAAACTGTGAATAATCATGATCTCTACCAGCGTAATACCGATGGGACGCTTGAACTAACAAAAATAGCACATCCTCCGTACCCATCTGGATATTATAGGAATTAACTAAATTCTCTGTTAGCCGGGTTTCTGTTAAAACTATAATGTCAACATTGTGTTGATGTGCTATAATTTGTTTCTCAAACTTCTTACATTTAGGTACGCCACCCTGAGATCTGCATTACCATCATTACTAACACCATTATGAAATAAATTATGAGTGACATTTTGCGACTTAAAAATCAAAACATTTGTGAACCAAACGGGAATAATTTTGGTATTGTTAACAAAAGGTTATAAATTAAAGTGTTATGTTGTTTTTATCAAATATTTTTACATGAACGGGAACGAAAAATGTATTCGATCTGCTGGATGCGATAACAACAATAATCAACAAAGTACCGGTATTACCAAAGGTGTTGTTTAAATCTGATGCGTATTCCAACACAATTGTTTTATATCAAAATTAAAATTAAATTCGATTGAATTAAAATTTGAATTTCTTTTAAGAATGAAATATGTGAAAATTAATTGTGACTTCTGATGAAATGGATTAATCTTGGCAATATCGTTTCGTGACTGAACTTGATAGACTTTTGTCCTATCCGATTTACGAAAAAACTATGTTTGTGTCGCTTACCCATAGATACTTCCAGTTGTGTTCTTTTTAAGCTGAACTGCCTCATGATACAAAAACTTTTGGAATGGTGTTAAGTGATGTCGAATAAATATAGGTTTATCCTTTAGACTACAGAATCGTCTACCCAATTTCACCAGCTGCCAGACATTTGTGTTTCCGTTTCTCATGAAACAATGCTTGCGTTGCAGACATTTTTTTGAAGGCGATAAGGATGTTATAGTCATTTCGATTATTAGCATGTTGTTCTTTGTTGTTTAGTGATCCCTTTACCTAATGACTGACGTACTGGGTTGTTTCAATATTATGATTGATGTCTTCCAAATTATACTTTTTGATAATTCTCTTAACAACGTCTTTTGCTGGTTGATCCTTGTCGGGTGGTTAGCCCCGCCAGAATAACAACATTTTGAAGATGTGATTGTGAACTTTTGTTGATCTTAGCTCTTTATTGATACCTTTCAGCTCACTGATGTCTTGGTGAGTTTTATCAAATTTCGATGATAAGTACGCTTGACTTTTGAATACTTCATCTATTGTTTCATGCAAGGCTTAAACTGTTCATTGAACGATTTAGAAATTTCATCCAGTTTTGCAATGGTTGATACTGTTTGGTAGGATGCATTCACAGGCGTATCATACTTCTTTCCGCTGATTTTGGAACTGCATTCCGTGGTACAAGTCCATTTGCTATTACCTACGGCTCCAGTAATATGTTCGCCTTAGAGCTTTTTGCATGATGGATGAAAACACTTTCCACAATTCGAGCATTCAAAAACAGACTGCTTCTTATCAATTGTATTTACACAAACTGCACATTCTAGATTTTCCGGATAGTTTGGATTACATTCTGCTGATTTATAATATGGTATAATAACTAATTCTCAAATACTTGAATTAATCGTAAATATATTTGTTTTAAGTAATATCTTAATTCATTTAATTTAATATTTCAAAAATTTTTGCGTTTTTTAATTGACAGTTTGACAGGTTCATATCGTTCGCTTTTTTTTAATAAATAGTATACAATTCTAGTTTTAGTAATAATGTTTAATTGTATATAGAAGCGTAGCGCCGATACATTTATTATATTTATATTAGGAGTTTACTATACTAGTTTTATCTCTACAATTATTAATTTATAAACTTCAGTAGTTTTGTAAAATGCCCTTTACTTTCTTGATATACTGTAGTTCCAAATTTAATTTTGAATCTATTAGTTAATAATCTTTTTTCTCTGTGCTTTAATTAATTAATTAATTATTTAACTAAATAATATAATAAAACATATGTTTTGTTGGATAAATAAATAAATAATAAATATAAATAATAATAATAATATTAATATTAATAACTTGGTGTAATAAAGTAGTAGTGATAAGTTATTGTATTGCAAGTCATATTGTATGGTTGTATTAATTGGTGTATGGTGCGTTTTGCAGTGGTGTAGAGTATATACATAACAATTTTTGTTTATGTGTATCTTGATACCGTTCTTGCTTGCATCATATGCATTTTATGTAAACCTTCAATATTTAGACTTTTTTTGTTATCAAAAAACGCATAAGTTAAGTGTTTTTTCATTTTTTCATATTATTCATATTACATATTATTTATATTTTTCCAATATAAATTTTAAGTATATAAACATATATACATACACATACTCGAAAAAGTCTCCGTACAGTAAGTAATTATGTATTCATATTGAAGAAAATCTAAAAATACCGTTACTTTTTCAAATTTTTCTATTTTATTATTATCCATTAGAATGTCATCAACTATTTTTTATACATCTAAATGGTTGTAAAACAAAAACAAAACTAATAACGGAACAAAATATAAAATTCGATTAAAATTTCATCAGAAAAAGTCTCCGTACAGTTTTTAAATAGGGAATCCACCTAGTTTAATAAAGTAAAAACGCAATAATTTTTTACTATAGTAGAGTAATAAAATCTGTGAATAGTTTTGCTATACCTTATTACCGAGTTAATAGTAACAATTATTGTGAGTGCTTTATATTAGTTATAACAATGTCATCGGCTAAAAAAGAAATAAGCATTGGCGAGCGTAAAATTATAATAAAATTGCGGAAAGAAGGCAAAAGTTATGGAGAAATTGCCGAACTGGTTGGAAGACAGCGTTCATCAATCCAATATGTAGTACAAAGTTTTAATAAAAGTGGTATTTTAGAATCAAAGCCACGTTCTGGCCGGCCGTCAAAGATAACTGAACGAGAAACTCGTTTTATAATAAACTGCATTAAAAAAACACCACAAGTGACAGCTTTTAAAATTGCACAGACCATTAAGGAACAGTTTGGTAAAGAGATTTGCGAAGATACGATAAGAAGAATCATCAAAAAACATGGGTATCGTAGTCGTGTTGCAAGGAGAAAACCATTCATTACCAAAATAAATAGAAAGAAGCGTCTTAATTTTGCAAAAGAGCACATAAATAAACCACAGTCGTTTTGGAACAACGTTATATTCTCGGATGAGAGTAAATTCTGCATTTTTGGAATTAAAGGCCGTAAACTCATTTGGAGAAAACCGTGTACAGCTC
This sequence comes from Nephrotoma guestfalica, assembly GCA_963691935.1. NCBI lineage: Eukaryota > Metazoa > Arthropoda > Insecta > Diptera > Tipulidae > Nephrotoma > Nephrotoma guestfalica. The sequence goes on from OY829914.1 coordinate 169,679,595, forward strand.
TCAGTAAAGAAAATTTATTACCTACAGTTAAGCATGGTGGTGGTGGCGTTATGGTTTGGGGGTGTATGGCAAGCAGTGGAGTAGGAAATCTGGTTTTTATCGATTCAACTATGGATCAATATCAATACCTAAACATTTTGAAGGGCAATTTAAAATACAGTGCGGTAAAATTGGGCTTAAATAATAGTTTTTGGTTCCAACAAGACAACGACCCTAAGCATACCGCCAAGAACGTTAAATTATGGTTGCTCTATAATGTGTCAAAACAACTTAATTCGCCTCCGCAATCACCTGACCTAAATCCCATCGAGCACTTGTGGAGTTTATTGGAAAAAAAAAATTCGTAGTCACGTGATAACTTCGAAAGATATGCTGAAAAGGGTACTTCTAGAAGAGTGGAGTAAAATCAGCCCGGAAGAAACGGCAAACTTAATGAGATCGATGAATAGGAGGTTGAATGAAGTGGTGGAGCAAAAAGGATATCCAACATCTTACTGATCGAATTGTTAAACTAGGTGGATTCCCGATTTAAAAACTGTACGGAGACTTTTTCTGATGAAATTTTAATCGAATTTTATATTTTGTTCCGTTATAATTTTTGTTTTTGTTTTACAACCATTTAGATGTATAAAAAATAGTTGATAACATTCTAATGGATAATAATAAAATAGAAAAATTTGAAAAAGTAACGGTATTTTTAGATTTTCTTCAATATGAATACATAATTACTTACTGTACGGAGACTTTTTCGAGTATGTGTACTTATATATTTGAAATGTATTTTTTAACTTTTAGCTTTTAAAACTGTAGAGTTCTAGATTTTCTATGTAGTTTATTGTTGTGTATTGTTTGTGCGACAATGGGTTTTTCAATTCTGGTGGTGTGTGTTCTTAGCTTACTCTCGCTAACATTTTTGGTTGTGTTGTACGAAGATTATTTTTCGTGTTTTTCCTCATTTGTTTTGTATTCATATTTACTCGTACATTATATTTTGCTAAGTATTGTAAGCATGTTTTGGTGATCGAATGATCTACCTTTTGATTTGTACATATTCACTCATATGTACAGGTAATAATTGATAAACCAGGGCCTATGTGTGTGTATATGGCCGTCTCGTAATGTATAGACTTTGAATGTTAGTACGTAAAACGTAAACTTGAGAAGAAACTTTCATACGGATGATATGGAATTTGGTTTTTGAAGAGTTTTTTCGCGTTACTTGATTCTATCTTGTAGATGCGGTGGAAAAATGAATTTTCATTCGCCTGAGCATGAGCTTTGTTTGTTTACGAGTATCTTTGGTTTTGCTGAACTGTTTTTTTATTTTTAGGTTAATTTTCGTTTAGAAATGTACCATCTTCCGTGGTGGTATCTTTGATTTGATGATCATCGTATAATATGTATAGATTGTGGTTGGGGTGTACGCTTGAAGAATGGTACTTTCGTTCGTCATCCACTCTACGTGCATACACATAGATTTTGCTCTGTATATTGTACAGTGATCGTCGGATTAGGGATGTCCTAGTGGAGAATGATGAAGTTCTGAATAGGGAACGACTTGGAAGCAAAAGGTATAGTTTATCGGGATTGAGGATGGATGGGTAGAGTTTATGTGCACGCCGCATGCGAGATATGGATGGGTAGAGTCTGGGAGGATCTTGACAGAAGGGAATTTCCATGGCATTTTTATGACGATGGCGACCGTGTTTTTGTTCGCCTTCTACTCGGCTATATTTTTATTTCAAAGATTGGCTGATTTTGATTATTATTATTATTTTGATTATTATTTATTGGATTTTAGTTTAGAGTTATCGAGGTTTATCAGATGTGCATTATTAATACTATTATTCATTGCAGTTCCTGATTAAGCTAATTTATTTAGTTCTAATGAAGTTTTTTGATTACAGAATATCTTTGAAGCTGTACTACTTTTTCATTAAAAATTAATTGGTTGTAATTAGTAGTAATAGTTCCTTTTATTCTTTTAACTAGTTGATAATTACTATTCAAATTATTGATTTAGTTTATTTGGGAATTTATTATATTAATACTATCCTTTATAGTTGGTTTCTTTTATAATTTCCTGATTGGAGAGTTAACAACATTGAGTTTTATTTAATTTAATATAATTTAATTGTATATTTAGGATTTAATTCGTTTCACGTCAATGGGTTTATAAAACTATTTTAATTGATCAAACGAATATGATTGTATGGAAAATTGAGGTATCGGAGGAGGGAAATTTATAAAATTGCATAACAGCGGTGTTGCCTGATTCCTGTTTATATTAAATTTTAGTTCTAATTAATATTTTTTAGGAAGCATGCAATTTTCATGACTTTTGTGGAAGAAGTCAAGGTAGGCATCACTCGCTATAACCGGGTTTGCTAATGAATTTGATAATTCAGTGGTTGTTGGAATTTTTGAAATTATAAATGGCTTGGAGACTACAGAATAAAATTTAAATGCAGACAAATATTGCTGTATTTAGATAGTTTTTGTATTTTCGGGGTTCATGGCACTTCTTTAATTGAATTATTTTCTAGGTTGAACGGGAGACTGTAAATTGATAAACGTTTTGGTTAGCTTGTTCTAAGTTGGATAAATAGTTATTGCTGGTTATCAATTATATGGGTGGAGGAAATGGTTAATCACTCTTAATAATGAAGTTTTATTTCAGGAAATTTACCAACTTTATATTTTAGGATCTTGTTTGCTGATTATTTATATTCAGGAAACCAAAATTATTGTGTCGTCTTGTGCTTGTGCTTTACTAACTATTGACTACTTAGGTGTCTGTAACCGGGTCACGTCTATCATATCTAATAACCTTTCCTATCTCTCCGTATTGTTATATGTGTAAGGGGTGTACGGTAGGCCCGGCGTATCCGGGATCCTTGCTTAGTCTTGGCTGTATATCCTAATCAATCAATCAATAAATTTAAAATTCACCTACAATTTTGATAGAATATTTACTATCGCAAAATGTTCAACCTAACAGTAGGAATTAGATAATTATTAAATAGATTTTCTTAATTTTTTCGGATATCGTATGAGTTTCACTTAGATAGGTTATTGTTTTGTACTCTTAATCTTATTTAAATGGAAAAGAAAAATTTGTTCATTGTTTATTCCGGAGCAAATAGTTAATCTAATTTATGATTGGTGCTGATTAATGACTAATATTCGGGTGTGATAATATTTTAAAAATGGATTGGAATAATAAAATTAATTTAATCTGGATTTAGGAAAGGATTCCGGAATTAATAGTATCTATGCATCTCAATTTAATAACCAATTTAATTTCTTGGACATTGGTGTTTGGGAAGCAGTTTTGTTTGGTTAAACTTTCGAATATTGTAAAGTGAAGTGGTAGTCATTAATCTTAAGTTAATCTACAGGAAATATTTTGGAAGGCGACCCAGTTATTAACTATTTAAATTTAGTATTTAGTTATAATAAGTTATTATAAGTTAAACAGTTTACTTATTCTTGGTAAAGCAGTTAATCTATTTTAAGAGTGGTGCTGGTTAGATACGGATACTCCGGGTGTTAGTGTTTAAAACTGGTTTATAATAATACAATTTAAATTAAATATTGGCTGTTAGGGAAAAAATTCCGGATCCAATAGCACTTATCCGCAAATAATTCAAATTCTAACAATATATTGACTCCTGGAGTTAAGCATTCTGGAAGCGGTTTTGATGGCTATACTTAACTAAAGTATTTCAAAATAATAATTAATTTCAGATGCGGTTCAAAGGGAAGCTGACACAATTTGAAAGAGTCTGCAACCGGGCCAGGTCTGTCACATCTACTGTTGGTTGTGCATTCAAATTAAATCAAAATTTATTAATCCTATTTAATTAATGATGAATTTACATTTCAGCTTTAGAGGCAGATGAATAATAGAATTTTTAATGTAGGTTTATTTTAGGTGCTGTTTCCAAGAAGAAATTGTTGATGGTCATTAAAACTTTTATCCCTTGTATTGTCTTGTGTTGTTGTACGATCAAGGTTCTTGTAACCGGGTCGCTCTGCCAAAAAAAAAAAAAAACCTTTCCTATCCTTACCATTGCCTACCTTATCGGCTATTTCTAGGTGTCTGTAACCGGGCTGATTCAGTCCCATCCAATTAACCTGTCTAATCCCTCGGTTTTGTTATATGTAAAAGGAGTGTACGGTGGGCCCGGCGTCTCCCGGGAGATCTTGTCTAAGAACTTGGTCGTGCATTCAAAATCAATCAATCAATAAACTTCAGTAGTTTTGTAAAACAAATCAGCGAAATAAAACTAGGCATTGAAAAAAATAGATTTATTAAAATTGCTTCGTTCGATTTTCATTACATGAAACAATGGGCGCTTGCTGATCAGCCAAATGTTGACAACATGTTCTGTAAAATCAACATTTTAAGTTTCTGAACGCATTTGGCACATCATAAAATTATGTAAACACTGATATCATTTTATCATGTTAAATATTATTTTTGGCATCATAAATAAATTCTTAATTTAGCCATCAGTACCAGTAAGCCATCAGTAGTTAGTGTGTATCGCAGCATATCGCAAAATTAACAGTCAATAAACAAGCATTAACAAATAAATATTTTTAATAAAGATGAAAAATATAAAATTCGTTAATTTGCCATTTTTAGAAATGTCTTCATCACTTTCATTCAAAATACCATCATGAATGATTGCATGAACTGAATAGTATGGTACCGATTAGCACATGTTCGTGGAGCTGAAAGCATCCAATCTCGTTAAATGACTTTATTTTTATTTTGTTATTAGTATAATTTTAAAAGATTGAAATACAATATCACAAATTTTTTTTATTATTTATGTGTATAAATTCATATTTAATCTTCGAATTTATGTGAAATTTAACGTGTTTCGTGTTTTCTGTCTTGATAGATATAACAACAGATGACGATATTGCCAGCGAGAAAAACTATAGTTTTTTGGGGCAGAATTTTGAGCCAACTTCACAAAGGTGTATGGGGAAAACAAGATTTTTATTAAAAACGAAAGGTTTTCAATAAAATATATCTAAAACTTAATTTTCAATAAAATCAATTGAAAGTTTAAACATCGATTTATATAGAGCCCGTGAAGTTTTCCACGGATTTTTCCACGGCTATACGTATACAATTCTAATTGGAATTTCGTTCAATCCAATTAAATTCTTATTGCATGTATAAGTATTGGTGTATTGTACACTGTTATGATTTTTAATTTACAAGATTTTTAATAAAAATGTAAATTAATCGAATGAATTTTAATTCAAACATGTTAATATTGGAGTAAAGAACATGTTTTAATATAAACTAGATCATTAATCGAGCATTTTTATTCAAAAATATGTAAACATGTAAAATGGAAACAGCAATAAGAGACAGATATAGCTATCATGAAACTTGAATTGAATAAGAAATATACGCACATTAAAATATTTTTTCCAATTTTGAAAAAATTCATTTTATTTAATTATGTGGTATATTTTTATTCAATTAAAGTATAATGATAGCTATATTATGTATCTATAGTGTTACATAAATGTTTACATCTTTTTGATAAAAATGCGAAAAACTAAATTGGTTTTTATTTTTTGTCTCATTCCTGTAAAGAAAATAGTACTAAAAAAGTAAAGACGGCAATCAGTTGACCAAAGTTACAAACCAATTAGTACACATTAAAAAAAATTCCAATATGAATGTTAAAATCCAATTCAAAAACGACTCAAAAATATTTATAATTATATCATTCAACATTGAAAGCAAAATGTTTCGAAATAATTCACCGAAATATCAGAAGAATTTGTATTTTCAGAAATTGTTTTATTTTAGAAAACGCCAGTGCCTGAACTTTCTCCTTAAAAGAGATTTCGTGATCATGCACTAACTGAATCACTAATTTTGGAAATGCCCGATAATAGCAACAATGTAAATCTAATATTTTTTAGACTTATGTCTTTTGCATAATCCTATTTTAAAAAGTGCCATAACGAACTTTATAATTTTTAAACTTTACACCAATTCGACCGGGATCCGTCCGTTGTTTAGCTCCAAAATTTGGAGTGAAAATTATTAATTTGTGAATTTTTTGTCCCTGGTTTAAACGTGTTCATTTGTGATTTATAAAATAAATTTAAATTTATAAAGAAGATTACATTTATCCCTTTATTCTAAACCTAGTAAATTGCGTGGTTAATAGAATGACACACTTTGAAATGCAAAATCTCAAGTTTGGATCCAACAACTAGCGAAATTATGATTTTCCTTGTACATTTCATATATTTTTCATTATATTTATAGTTTTAAAATTGGTAAAATGTCATTTTGCAATATTATTTCAATATATCTGTATGCTAATGAGCAAGTAGGATTTGTATTATGCTTTGGTAACCGATTTAAGTGGTTGGTATAAAATGATTGCCGTAAGGTGTTAATTCACACGCATCGAAAATAATTTTAATATGGGGCAGGGGAGATTAAACAATTTGTTACAAAATTCTTTATTATTGTTAAAAATACAAGAGCAATTCAAAGAAAACGCTGTGAAGTTCGATTCTCGTGATAGAGCGATTAATAATAGTTTTATAATAATAAAACATTATTCTCTATATTCCCCTTGGGACCCGACCTTTCAACATTGACTAAAATTTACCTATTTAAATATAAGCAAAATGGCTTGTAGCTAAAAAAATTGTCCGAGATATATATCAATTTGTTTAGTTTTCCAAAAAGGTAATGTAATGGTCTATGCTCAGCATAGACAAAACAAAACCTGAATCACCGTCTCTGGGGATGGCCGATAACGGCCATTCAACATTGTGTAAAATTTACCTCTTCAAATATAAGGAAAATGGCTTGTAGCTAAAAAACTGTCCGAGATACCTATCAATTTGTTTAGTTTTCCTAAAAGGTATTGTAATGATCTATGCCCAGCAACAAGAAAACCTGAATCACCATCTCTGAGGATGGCCGATAATGGCCGTTCAACATTGATTAAAATTTACCTCTTCAAATATAAGGAAAATGGCTTGTAGCTAAAAAACTGTCCGAGATACCTATCAATTTGTTTAGTTTTCCTAAAAAGTAATGTAATGATCTATGTTCAGCATCGACAAAACCTGAATCACCATCTCTGGGGATGGCCGATGATGGCCATTCAACATTGACTAAAATTTACCTCTTCAAATAGAGGGAGAACGGCTTGTAGCTAAAAAACTGTCCGAGATACCTATCAATTTGTTTAGTTTTCCTAAAAGGTATTGTAATGATCTATGCCCAGCAACAAGAAAACCTGAATCACCATCTCTGAGGATGGCCGATAATGGCCGTTCAACATTGATTAAAATTTACCTCTTCAAATATAAGGAAAATGGCTTGCAGCTAAAAAACTGTCCGAGATACCTATCAATTTGTTTAGTTTTCCTAAAAAGTAATGTAATGATCTATGTTCAGCATCGACAAAACCTGAATCACCATCTCTGGGGATGGCCGATGATGGCCATTCAACATTGACTAAAATTTACCTCTTCAAATAGAGGGAGAACGGCTTGTAGCTAAAAAACTGTCCGAGATACCTATCAATTTGTTTAGTTTTCCTAAAAGGTATTGTAATGATTTATGCCCAGCATCAACAAAACCTGAATCACCATCTCTGGGGATGGCAGATAATGGCCATTCAACATTGAGTAAAATTTACCTCTTCAAATATAAGGAAAACGGCTTGTGGCTAAAAAACTGTCCGAGATACCTATCAATTTGTTTAGTTTTCCTAAAAGGTAATGTAATGATCTATGTCCAGCATCAACAAAACCTGAATCACCATCTCTGGGGATGGCCGATAATGGCCATTCAACATTGAGTAAAATTTACCTCTTCAAATAGAGGGAGAACGGCTTGTAGCTAAAAAACTGTCCGAGATACCTATCAATTTGTTTAGTTTTCCTAAAAGGTATTGTAATGATTTATGCCCAGCATCAACAAAACCTGAATCACCATCTCTGGGGATGGCAGATAATGGCCATTCAACATTGAGTAAAATTTACCTCTTCAAATATAAGGAAAACGGCTTGTGGCTAAAAAACTGTCCGAGATACCTATCAATTTGTTTAGTTTTCCTAAAAGGTAATGTAATGATCTATGTCCAGCATCAACAAAACCTGAATCACCATCTCTGGGGATGGCCGATAATGGCCATTCAACATTGAGTAAAATTTACCTCTTCAAATAGAGGGAGAACGGCTTGTAGCTAAAAAACTGTCCGAGATACCTATCAATTTGTTTAGTTTTCCTAAAAGGTATTGTAATGATTTATGCCCAGCATCAACAAAACCTGAATCACCATCTCTGGGGATGGCAGATAATGGCCATTCAACATTGAGTAAAATTTACCTCTTCAAATATAAGGAAAACGGCTTGTGGCTAAAAAACTGTCCGAGATACCTATCAATTTGTTTAGTTTTCCTAAAAGGTAATGTAATGATCTATGTCCAGCATCAACAAAACCTGAATCACCATCTCTGGGGATGGCCGATAATGGCCATTCAACATTGAGTAAAATTTACCTCTTCAAATAGAGGGAGAACGGCTTGTAGCTAAAAAACTGTCCGAGATACCTGAACAGCTGGAACTATTTTTATTTTAATACCCTGAAATTTAAAATATAATTAATTTTTTTATTAACATAAATTTGAATAAAAAAATTAAATACTCAAAGTGCGAAATTATCACTCAAACTTTCTATTAGAATCTTAATTTTTCTTATTAGATTTTGGTTTAGCAGTGTAACACACATACATACACACAGCCGTGGAATCCGTGGAATACTTCACACCCGTATTTATATAAGGGTTTTACGATTTTTTGCCGCGATTTGTTATTTTGCATAATTAGCGAAACGAAAATAAGTTATTTTGTTTTCCGCGAAAACTTAAAGAAATGCTTATAAAAATGAAACAGTATATAATAAAATCAAAGCGAATAAAAACGAAAAAATACCCAATTTATTTGGATTTGTTTATTTGTTACAAAAATTTAAAAAATAAAAATTTTATTCTCAAAAACAACAAGAATCTCTATTTTGGCACATATTTTTTCACGGTAGTCATAGAAAAGAATTTTGTTTAAAATTATGAATAAGATTACTCGTACATGTTCTATGAAAATGCTTTTGAATTTTATAGATATTACCGCTTACAATATACGAGTAATATAATTGTGGTTGTGTATATTAAATATATGTGAATCTAATTGTGTGATGAAAATTAATTGGATCCATACATATTTCGTAATAATATGGAATCAACATATCTAATATTAATAAGCTACGGTATCTTCTTTATTATTTTATTTCTCATTTGATTCCATAAATAATTGCGAATTGTAATTTCTTTCATTTCTGCAATGCTTCATGTTTCATGATTTAATTTTCTCTATTATATGTAATAAAATTTCGGAAGCTGACAAAATGTTACTTTCCATAGTTGACTTGGACTATAGCTTTGCGAATTCGAAATTATTTGAAATAATAAATAAATCTCACCGTAATTCCGACTGGAATATCATGTAGGTTCTGGTAATTCAAACATAAATATTTGACAGTTTCCTATAATTAAATTTTGGGCAGTGTTATGTAGAAGCTTTTTATTGTTAGTTCATTAAAATAAATTGTTGATACGAGGACGGAGTGAGGTCGGTTAAAAATGAAACAAGGAATAATATTTTCTGCTAAAAAAAAATTATTTTTCAACGTAGTCGCCTTTTAGCTCGATACACTTAGTCCAACGTTTTTCCAATTTTTCGATTGTATCCGAATAATACGATTTCTCCAACCCTTCAAAATAGGTGTTTTGATAACACCTATTTTTTGTGTTGCATCGATGATCTCCTCATTAGAGCCGAATCTCTATCCGCCGAGCCATTTCTTCAAGTTCGGAAACAGGAAATTGTCGCAGGGGGCTAAGTCTGGAGAATATGGCGGACGTGGAAGCAATTCGAAGCGTAATTCATGGATTTTGGCCATGGCAACTACACATGTGTGCACCCGTGCATTGTCTTGATGGAAGAGACCTTTTTCTTCGCAAAATGCGGTCGTTTTCTTTCAAAACATCGTTGAAAGGGTCCAATAAGTTGCAGTAATATTCGCCGCTGACTGTTTCCCCTTTTGAAGATAATCCCCTTTTGAGACGATGGAATGTAGTTAGATATACTACTTAAATCCCTCTGCTTTAATACTGGGATGTAATTCGACTTCGACCTCGGTCCTTCTTCAACCGATGGTAATTGTTACAGGAACTGGTGTAATAACGTGTATTTTAATTACACTCACTTTCATATTTAAATTAATTAAATAAACAACATCTTTTAACAATTGATTAATATTTTTTATTAATAATTAAAATCAACGGATTTTTTTAATACTAATTGTATTTTATTGTGGTACAATTATCAATACCCAACCATTGTGTCTTAGCTTTTTATAATGACCAGTGATAAACAAAAATTACATAATTTTTTACTGGTATACATCCTGGGTAAGGACCCTATGTCTTGTTAGTTCAGCTAAGGCCAGAATGTATATCAGTTATAACAATTGTACCAAACTATATTTTTGTCATAAAACGTACTCATTATACGATATAGAAATGTCATGAAATTTTGACATGTTTTCCATAATGTCACACCAAACTCAACAAAAATATAGAAATGAGGTACAGTATTTAAAAAGATAAAACAATAAAAATAAAATCTAACATATTTATTTTATAAGTGGAATTTAAGAAATTTGGTAAGTTGATAAATTACAAAATGCTAAGTTCGATGATTCAATTTTGAAATCGTACTCGTAACTATCACATGACCATGTCTGGTCAACACTGCGTTTGCTTCGTTACTAATTGGCACATGTTGATCAAAAACTATCTTCTTTTTAGATTTTGGAGTTTCAGAGATCACCTCTTTAGCCCTATCATCTAAGTTTGGTGATAGATTAGTTGCTACTGGTTGATTGATTGACAACACATCTTTATTCTCAGTATAACAGGGTTTGAGTCTATCAATCGAAATATTAATTTTTTTATCTTTAATGTCTAGCTCAAAAAATTTCTCATCTCTATTTAAAATTTTAAAAGGACCAGTATACGGAGGTTGGCCCTTTTAACTGCATCAGTACGTATAAATACATGAGAGCAATCTTCTAATTTCTTACTAATGAAGAATCTCTCTTTTGAATGGCAAGATGCATTAACAGGTTTTAATTCCTCAAAATGTTTTTTTAAACCACTTACCGAGTTCGGATTGTGGAATTGAAGTATTTGGTGGTTCAATGAATTGCCCAGCAACTCCATATCCTTCCATATACCAACTCATACGACGTAGTATGTCTTCTCTCAAATCCTAATAGCTGCGACAATTCCGCGAAAAGATTCGATTCGAATTGAGATCCCTGATCCGTTACTATAAAATGTGAAACACCAAATCGCGCTATCCAATTCGTATAAAATGCACTTGCCACCGTATTTGCGTTGATATCTGGTATAGGAATTGCTTCTGCCTAGCGAGTATACCTATCAATCATAGTCAGGCAGTATTTTTGGTTATTTGATACGGGTAACGGTCCAACTAAATCAATATGAACCTCTGTAAAACGTCCCTTAGTAACCTCGAAATTACCTATTGGTGCTTGAGTTTGTCTCGCAACTTTAGATTTTTGGCAAGCCAAACATGCTTGTGCCAATTCTCTAACGTCTTTCTTAATTGAAGGCCACACAACATGATTTGACAATAATTTAACTGAAGCTTTTACTCCGAGCTGTGACAGATTGTGTAGCGGTTCAAATACCTTCCTCTTCCATTATGTTGGGATGAAAGGTCTTGTTTGTCCCGTCGATATGTCACAGTAAATGAATTGTTCTGTGTTAAAAGCCAACGGTCGTCGTACTAAATTCAGTCCAGAGTTCTCGTCTTGCAGTATGTCATTCAGGTCTGAGTCCTGTAACTGATCTGTAGCAAGTTCGTTATAATCAATAGTCTCGTGTATGTTAATGGGTTCTACTCTAGATAACGCATCAGCTACTACATTATCTGTACCCGTTACATGTTGCAAGTTCGTTGTAAACTGTCCAATAAAGTCTAGTTGACGTCTTTGGCTTGGTGATGCTTTGTCCAAATTTTGTCGAAAGGCGTAAATGAGAGGTTTGTGGTCCGTGATGAGGATGAAATTTCGTCCCTCGAGAAAGAATCGGAAGTACTGTACACCTACGTAAGCCGCTAACAACTCTCGATCATAGGTGCTGTATTTTTTCTGTGTCTCGGTTAATCTGACGGAATAAAAGCCCAGTGGTTGCCAAACCTCGTTTACCAATTGCTGCATGACTGCACCTACCGCTATGTCCGAAGCATCTACCATGACTGATAATTTTGCTGATATATCTGGATGAGCTAGGCTAGAAGGGTGGCATCACTTAATTTAGACTTACATTTTTCGAATGCTAACACTGACTCTTCTGTCCAAACGATTGGCGCTTTACTATTTCTTTTATACCCTTTTAAAAAATCGTTTAGAATAGCTTGGTCATGTGCCGCGGATGGAACGAATCTTCTATAAAAATTGATCATCCCCAAAAATCGTTTTAACTGCTGAACGTTAACAGGCTGTGGATAACTACGAATAATTTCTACTCTCGCTGGAGACGGCAAAATTCCATTCTGATTTACTAAATGTCTCAGAAAAGAGATTTTCTGTTGTGCAAATACACATTTGTCGAGCTTAATAACTAGACCATTTTCGGCTAAGCATTTGAATAGTTGTTTCACATGTGATATATGTTCATTCAACGAACTAGATGCAATGAGTATGGCATCGAGATACACGAAACAGAATTATAATCCCCTCAATACTGAATGCATCAGTCGCTGGAACGACTGTGCTGCATTTCGAAGGCCGGAAGTCATTCTGTTAAACTCGAAAAACCCAAATGGTGTTGCGATGGCTGTTTTGGATACGTCTCGTGGCTCTATGGGAATTTGGTGATATGCACGTACCAAGTCTATTGTTGTAAATATTGTGCATCCTGCTAGTTGGAACGAGAAATCTTGTAGATGCGGCACGGGATAGTTATCGGGGTGGTCACATTGTTTAATGTCCTGTAATCCCCACAGGGTCTCCATTCACCGTTTTTCTTCGAAACCAAATGCAGCGGACTGGCCCATTCCCTTTTGCTAAGACTACAGATGCCTTGAGCCATCATACTCTCGAAATGTTCCCTCGCTATTTTTAGTTTATCAGGAGCCAAGCGGCTCGTCTTACACATAACTGATTGTCCTCTCGTCTCCAAGCAGTGGGTCACATTATGTTTAGGAGTATTTATATTAACTGATTCCCGTGTAATTACTTCGAATTTACTTAATAATTTACCCATATCCGAATTAATTTTGGTTTTGTCAACCAATGCTAGAGAAAAACTTTGATTTTGCGTGATCAACTAATCTGCTTTTTTTAACGTCTACAACTAGTTCGGTTGATTTTAAAAAATCTGCACCGATTACTGGCATTGATACATCAGCTACAATAAATGACCATTTAAAACTCTACGTAAACCAATGTTTAATGATATTGTATGCGTTCCGTAGGCCTTAATTTTTGTACCATTTGCTGCATATAAATTAAATTCTGGGTTAATGACTTTTTTATTAAAAAACTTTCCGGGTAAAACTGACACGTCCGCACCTGTATCTACCAGAAATTTACGTTTTGAATTTTGGTCGAATATAAGCATACGATTTGTATAAATTTCGTCAACACACGTCACAGGATGCTGACTAGAATTTAGTTTTTTGAACTGGAGTTTTGCGATTGATTTATAATAAACTTGGCGTGATTACGACAACCAGAAACGCACTTTGTACCTTCGTCCTTAAAACGTCGATGATAAAAACACTCGGCTTCATCTGACATTCGTTCTCTAGATTTTGATTTGCCTCTAGAAGAATTATGTGGATTATGAGATCTTCTCGCCGGCCTATGTAATGCTGACACTTCCATTAAAATATCTTTACGAAATTTAGCCAACATCTCTTGAAAATTATTAACTGATGAAGTTGATGATTCCTTTTGTTTGACTAATTGTGATCTATCACTGATATCTTGTAATTGATGCTGCGACATGGTTTCAATTAAATCGTCAGCCCGTTCTGCTAATTTTTCCAATGTAACATCATTTTCGAACGGAACCAAAACTAATTGCACTTGTTGCGGTAACCTTTGCAACCATAGCCGGCATTCATGTTCATTTGCTCCTGTAACAGCGATGATTTTTGATCATCCAGCCGTAAACCGTGTAAAAAATTGTTTAATTTTGTTCTTTCAGATTCACCTAACACTCTAAGCACTTCCTGTTTAAAAAAGTATATGGATGTTTGCTTTTATTTTTCGTTATTAAATTGACAAACTGATTATGTAGCCTAGCATTCAATGCACCAACCGCATGCGAATACCGTGTGGACTCTGAAACAATATTTGCTACCTGAAACTGTTGTTCTAAAATAGCAAACCAGACCTCGGTATTTTGAGAGTATAAAGTTTAGGTTGTTTTAAATGCTACATGTTCTACCTCTTTATGATCCATAAAATTGGACATAAGCTTGATAGTTTTTACCTCACCGTCAACTTCGTCACCAGATTTACTAGTAGACGTTTCAGAAGTGTGAGAACCATTCGACTGTGCTTTTAATATCCTACGAACTTGATCCTGAACTAATGAATATAATTGTTCATAAGTTACAGTGATCGTTTCGTTACCTGAAATATTTCGACGATCAGAAGAGTGTATATTGAGCGAATTCGTTTCCTCATCATCGGTATTTACTCCGTGAACAACGAAACGAAAAACGAAACTTAAAATTAAAAAACAGCATGAACAAACGAAAAATATACATGAAAAATCGAACATTATGTGTTAATTTTTTTTAAATAATTTATTTTTATATAATTTTTCTTTTTCTTTTAAATAATATATTTTAAATAATTTTAGTTTTATATTTTTTTAAAGTGGAGACAATTGGCGAAAGAAAAAATGAGTACGTTCTTCTAAAAAAATAAAGTTGGTATTTACAATTTTTCTGCTTTCTTAAAACTGTCAACTGCGGTATAACCTGCTCAACCTCCGGTTGCCTCCAGAATGCTCCCTCTTTAAGTTGGTTGAAATTTTCGGCTGCTGCTACTAAAGATGCCGTTTTGTTCAACTTCTTTTAATTATTTTTTGGGTCATCAAATAATTTTTTTTTTTTTATAAACTTGATGATTTCTTTAAAACTGCTAATAACTGCCCGTTGTCCTTGGTAGAACTCTTCTATCACGTCGGGGTCACCAATATAGAAGACGATGGAATGTAGTTAGATATACTACTTAAATCCCTCTGCTTTAATACTGGGATGTAATTCGACTTCCACCTCGGTCCTCCTTCAACCGATGGTAAAATGGTGTAATAACGTGTATTTGAATTAAACTTACTTTTATATTTAAATTAATTAAATAAACAACGTCTTTTAACAATTGATTAATATTTTTTATTAATAATTAAAATTAACGGATTTTTCTAATACTAATTGTATTTTATTGTGGTACAATTATTAATACCCAACCATTGTGTCTTAGCTTTTTATAATGACCAGTGATGAAAATTATAAACAAAAATTACATAATTTTTTACTGGTATACATCCTGGGTAAGGACCCTATGTCTTGTTAGTTCAGCTAAGGCCAGAATGTATATCAGTTATAACAATTGTACCAAACTATATTTTTGTCATAAAACGTACTCATTATACGATATAGAAATGTCATGAAATTTTGAAGATAAAACAATAACAATAAAAATAACATTTAAGATATTTGTTTTATAAAACTAATTACAGAAAATTAATGAGAGGCGATACGCCACAAGCCTTCTTCGCGGCATATTCGCCAATAGAAATCCACTGTTTAGACTGTTCTTTGGTCTCCGGTGTATAATGATGAAACCACGTTTCATCCATAGTTATGAAACGACGCAAAAACTCCTTTTTATTTCGCTTGAACAGCGTCAAACCTACCTCTGAAGTTGTCGCACGTGTGCGTTTTTGGTCGATTGTAAGCAAACGCGACACCCAACGCGCGGATAGCCTTTTCATATTCAAATGTTCGCGTAATATATTGCGCACACGTTCATCTGAGATGCCTACTATCTCAGCTATCTCACGCACTTTCACACTGCGGTCTTGCTATACCGTATCATGGATTTTGTCAACCCTTTTCGGTGTGGCGACTTCATTTAGGCGTTCTGACGTTCGGCAACGGTTGTGCTTGTACGATCACAACGAAAACCAGTAAACCACTTATGAATCATTTTAATCGATGGTGAAAAGTCCCCATAAAATTTATCAAGCTTTGTTTCGGTTTGCGTAATGGTTTTTTTCACGCAAAAAATAATGTTTAATTGAAAATTTTAATTTGGTCTAGTGGCAGATGGTATTGACACATGACATCTGGGATTTGCGATTGTGGCGCCCTCTGTTGCAATTTTACCAGACTACGCCCTCGTACATTGCCGAAGTTTTCGGAACTTTTTCAAAGTGGTAAAAGTTGGTCCATACACTTAAATTACTATCCGATATTTGGTTATATAAAATCGCGAAAAGGGGAAACAATTCTCGAAATTGAACAATTATTACCTTTTCTGATTTGTTATTTGAATAGTAACTAAATACTATATATATTTAAAATGAGAAGAAAGCAAAAAAGATGTTTCAGTCAACATTAAGCACTCGCATTGAAGATAACAAAACTGTCTACCTTATGTATAATAAATAAATAAAATAAAATCGTATATTTTAAATATAATTCAAATTGATGTAAAGTAACTATGGGTGGTAAGGTGACGCGATTTGTAACACGCATCTTCATACAAAGCATTATAAAATTTATATATAATGATACAAACGAAAATAATGCACTTGTGGAATATACCATATCAGTCGTCCGCAATTCAATGGTACAGTATATATTCAACTATATTTAAAAATTTTGCGTTGACTATGAGCCAAATTGTAACAGATATAGTAGTTGTACAATGATAAAAGAAGATAAAAAATCGGATTGTGATCAACATGTGGAAAAAGTTTCTTCGCGTCCACGACTAAAGAGCCTATTCCATGGAAAAAATTTACTGACAGTATTTTTTTACTGATAAAACGAAAACAAAAAAATCTTAAAATTCCATAAGAGTGACAAAGAAAAAAATATCTTTTATTTCATTTTTATAGCAAAATTTTATGGTTTAATTTTGACAATTACATTTTTTCATAACCTAAAATTTTCATAAAAGTTGTAATTCGTACATCATTATTATTGCAGTTTATAATTTTTATTAATATAACCAATATGAATTTGGAAGATTTGGATTATTTAGATCCACTAAACATTATGAATCTAAATAATATCCAAAATAAAAGAAAAAAGAAACGAAAATTTTTGGGTTCGCCCTTATTATTTAGTCCCGCTCTAAACGAACCGGGGGATACAATTGTATTTTTAACGAGTTTCGGCAAGATCCGAAATTGTTCTATAATTATACCCGCATGAGCGTGGACGAATTTAACGAGTTACTGGCGATGGTTCGGCCCCTGATTACATAAGTAACTGTGGTGAGAATACCCTTGAACCCTGTTTTAAGATTGGCAGTGACATTGAGGTATGTACACATGTAGTATACCTAACAGAAAATAAGGATCGAATATGTGGTCAAAATGTGTAATTAATTCTGTATGAACCTTTAATACGTTATAGATATCCTACAACGGGTAAATCACAGACCAGTTTGACGATCACATATAAGTGTTCACAAACCAGTGTTCACCGAATTGTGACGGGAACGACAAAGGCCATCACAACAGCTTTAAAGAGTCGAGTGTTCCCTAACATAAATAAGGATTATTTCAAAACTGTTGCATCCGAATTTAAAGATCGATGGAACTTTCCAAACTACATCGGACCCTTTGATGGAAAGCATGTATTAATTCAAGTGAGACAATTTATGATTTTCCAAATTATTTTGTTAATTTTTATTTTACTTTAGGCACCAAGTAATTCGGGGTCCGAATTTTTCAATTACAACAAATCTTTTTCCATTGTCCTTATGGCAATCAGCGATCATGATCAGTCACCAGAGTGATGGAGGAATTTTTCGAGAAACTTAATTTGGAAAGCATTTTTATGAAAAAACGCTTCCTTAAGTATTGCGTTAATTTTGAAAATACTAGACTTCAATTTAATTGTTCAAATATTTCTAGTATTCCTGTACCAAGAAACGTCACCGATAAAAACCGATCAAATATGCTAAACGCCTACACAACTACGCCATTAAAAGAGCAAAAAAAATTAATTATCGACTAAGTCGGGCCCGCCGCATCATCGAAAATTGCTTTGGAATTCTTTGCTCTAAATGGCGTATATAAAGGGTGTTTTTTTAAGAGGTTGCCGATTTTTTTTTTGAATAAAACACATATAAAATTATGAAATGACCAAAATTTTTTTTTATTTGGTAGATAATTTTTTGGCATTTAACATTTAAACACAATTTCTGGCATATGGCTACCACGACTATTTTTCACAAATGTCATTCTGGAGGTCCAATTTTCCAGCACTTTTTCAAGCATTTGAGGGCGTATGTCAGCAATGACACGTTGAATATTGGTTTCCAAAGCGTCAATCGATTGAGGTTTATCCACATAAACCAATGACTTCACGTATCCCCACAAAAAGTAATCGAGTGGCGTCAAATCGCACGAACGCGGAGGCCAATTCACCGGACCATTTCTCGAAATAATGTTGTCGTTGAAAGTTTCTTTCAAAAAGTCGATTGTTTCACGTGCTGTATGGCAAGTGGCACCATCTTGTTGAAACCACATTTCATTCATATCCATATCTTCAAGATTTGACAACAAAAACTCATTTAACATGGTTCTGTATCGATTTCCATTCACGGTAACGCGTCGTCCTTCCTCATTTTTAAAGAAATATGGACCGATGATCCCACCAGCCCATAGACCGCACCAAACAGTACATTTATCAGGATGCATTGGTAATTCTAGAACGGCGTGTGGATTATCTTTGCTCCAAATGCGACAATTTTGTTTGTTGACGTATCCATTTAACCAAAAATGCGCCTCATCACTGAAGAGAATTTTACGGTAAAAAAATGGATCTTCGTTCAATTGATTTAACGACCAATCACTGAATTCACGGCGCAAACGATGGTCGTGTGGCTTTAATTCTTGCACCAATTGAATTTTGTATGGCACCAAACCCAAATCTTTACGTAAAATTTTCCATAAAGTCGATGGACAAAGTCCAATTTGCTGAGCACGACGACGAATCGATAAATTGTCGTTTTCTTCGACACTGGCCTCAACGACAGCAATATTTTCTTCTGTACGAACTCTTCTCATTCTTGTCGGTGGCTTGGCATCCAAAAGAGTGAATGTAGACCGAAATTTGGTAATTACGTTCTTTATGGTGGTCTCTGACGGACGATTATGTGCACTATAAAATTCACGAAGTGCTCTATAAACATTTTTAATTGAACACTGATTTTGAAAATAAATTTCCACGATTTGAAAACGTTGTTCTGGAGTTAACCTATTCATAATGATTTGCCAAACAATACTGAGTAGAAATGCCACTTTGAGCTGTCAAAACAACTGTCATAAAATAAAACGACATCTATCGGAAAAACAAACCTCCTAAAAAAACACCCGTTAGTATAAAGCCCCGATCATTGCAGATTTAGCATTGACCGAGAACATTTCCAGTCTTGTGTTTGGTTACATAACTGGCTACAACAAAAAACAGCAACTATATTACTCCAGATTTGCTAGATCGAGAAATTGATGAGGTTTTAGTACCAGGTAAATCTTTCAATTCGTAAATATAAAAATATTGCAATTTACCTTGTATTTAATAGTATCATTCTAATTATTTTATGATTAAGGTTCATGGAATAACGTCGATAGCAACTGTTTGCCTCTTAAAAAGTTGAATAGAAATTCAACCACCGCAGCCAAAAAAAGTCGCGACCAATTTCCCGATTATTTTTCTGGAGATGAACTGGTAGAATGGCAAAATTCACGAATATATGAGGACAATCACGTCTCAGAGCTGAAGTTAAAGCCCCAATCGAAGAAACCAAAGCAGTACAAGTATTATGTTTTTTGACTTTTCTTTAAACAAAAATTGTGCTTTAAAATGAATTGATGCAACAGTTTGGTTTTATTTCATTTTTATTTATAATAAGGACTTATTGAAGACTTAGCTAAATTCATATTAAATAAATCTCAATTAGGCATAAAAACCTTACAAAATAAAATAACTCATTCATGCTTCGCTCATTAACAGGTACCCGTGGCCGACGATTTCCTGAAAAACACAAAATAGCTAAAAAATTTGTCATTCTAATAAATATACGGAACAATACTTATCTATCGTTTCCCATCATTCTGTTTTATAATAGCATCAGACAAAACTGGGGCAGGGGAGATTAAACAATTTGTTACAAAATTCTTTATTATTGTTAAAAATACAAGAGCAATTCAAAGAAAACGCTGTGAAGTTCGATTCTCGTGATAGAGCGATTAATAATAGTTTTATAATAATAAAACATTATTCTCTATATTCCCCTTGGGACCCGACCTTTCAACATTGACTAAAATTTACCTATTTAAATATAAGCAAAATGGCTTGTAGCTAAAAAAATTGTCCGAGATATATATCAATTTGTTTAGTTTTCCAAAAAGGTAATGTAATGGTCTATGCTCAGCATAGACAAAACAAAACCTGAATCACCGTCTCTGGGGATGGCCGATAACGGCCATTCAACATTGTGTAAAATTTACCTCTTCAAATATAAGGAAAATGGCTTGTAGCTAAAAAACTGTCCGAGATACCTATCAATTTGTTTAGTTTTCCTAAAAGGTATTGTAATGATCTATGCCCAGCAACAAGAAAACCTGAATCACCATCTCTGAGGATGGCCGATAATGGCCGTTCAACATTGATTAAAATTTACCTCTTCAAATATAAGGAAAATGGCTTGTAGCTAAAAAACTGTCCGAGATACCTATCAATTTGTTTAGTTTTCCTAAAAAGTAATGTAATGATCTATGTTCAGCATCGACAAAACCTGAATCACCATCTCTGGGGATGGCCGATGATGGCCATTCAACATTGACTAAAATTTACCTCTTCAAATAGAGGGAGAACGGCTTGTAGCTAAAAAACTGTCCGAGATACCTATCAATTTGTTTAGTTTTCCTAAAAGGTATTGTAATGATCTATGCCCAGCAACAAGAAAACCTGAATCACCATCTCTGAGGATGGCCGATAATGGCCGTTCAACATTGATTAAAATTTACCTCTTCAAATATAAGGAAAATGGCTTGCAGCTAAAAAACTGTCCGAGATACCTATCAATTTGTTTAGTTTTCCTAAAAAGTAATGTAATGATCTATGTTCAGCATCGACAAAACCTGAATCACCATCTCTGGGGATGGCCGATGATGGCCATTCAACATTGACTAAAATTTACCTCTTCAAATAGAGGGAGAACGGCTTGTAGCTAAAAAACTGTCCGAGATACCTATCAATTTGTTTAGTTTTCCTAAAAGGTATTGTAATGATTTATGCCCAGCATCAACAAAACCTGAATCACCATCTCTGGGGATGGCAGATAATGGCCATTCAACATTGAGTAAAATTTACCTCTTCAAATATAAGGAAAACGGCTTGTGGCTAAAAAACTGTCCGAGATACCTATCAATTTGTTTAGTTTTCCTAAAAGGTAATGTAATGATCTATGTCCAGCATCAACAAAACCTGAATCACCATCTCTGGGGATGGCCGATAATGGCCATTCAACATTGAGTAAAATTTACCTCTTCAAATAGAGGGAGAACGGCTTGTAGCTAAAAAACTGTCCGAGATACCTATCAATTTGTTTAGTTTTCCTAAAAGGTATTGTAATGATTTATGCCCAGCATCAACAAAACCTGAATCACCATCTCTGGGGATGGCAGATAATGGCCATTCAACATTGAGTAAAATTTACCTCTTCAAATATAAGGAAAACGGCTTGTGGCTAAAAAACTGTCCGAGATACCTATCAATTTGTTTAGTTTTCCTAAAAGGTAATGTAATGATCTATGTCCAGCATCAACAAAACCTGAATCACCATCTCTGGGGATGGCCGATAATGGCCATTCAACATTGAGTAAAATTTACCTCTTCAAATAGAGGGAGAACGGCTTGTAGCTAAAAAACTGTCCGAGATACCTATCAATTTGTTTAGTTTTCCTAAAAGGTATTGTAATGATTTATGCCCAGCATCAACAAAACCTGAATCACCATCTCTGGGGATGGCAGATAATGGCCATTCAACATTGAGTAAAATTTACCTCTTCAAATATAAGGAAAACGGCTTGTGGCTAAAAAACTGTCCGAGATACCTATCAATTTGTTTAGTTTTCCTAAAAGGTAATGTAATGATCTATGTCCAGCATCAACAAAACCTGAATCACCATCTCTGGGGATGGCCGATAATGGCCATTCAACATTGAGTAAAATTTACCTCTTCAAATAGAGGGAGAACGGCTTGTAGCTAAAAAACTGTCCGAGATACCTGAACAGCTGGAACTATTTTTATTTTAATACCCTGAAATTTAAAATATAATTAATTTTTTTATTAACATAAATTTGAATAAAAAAATTAAATACTCAAAGTGCGAAATTATCACTCAAACTTTCTATTAGAATCTTAATTTTTCTTATTAGATTTTGGTTTAGCAGTGTAACACACATACATACACACAGCCGTGGAATCCGTGGAATACTTCACACCCGTATTTATATAAGGGTTTTACGATTTTTTGCCGCGATTTGTTATTTTGCATAATTAGCGAAACGAAAATAAGTTATTTTGTTTTCCGCGAAAACTTAAAGAAATGCTTATAAAAATGAAACAGTATATAATAAAATCAAAGCGAATAAAAACGAAAAAATACCCAATTTATTTGGATTTGTTTATTTGTTACAAAAATTTAAAAAATAAAAATTTTATTCTCAAAAACAACAAGAATCTCTATTTTGGCACATATTTTTTCACGGTAGTCATAGAAAAGAATTTTGTTTAAAATTATGAATAAGATTACTCGTACATGTTCTATGAAAATGCTTTTGAATTTTATAGATATTACCGCTTACAATATACGAGTAATATAATTGTGGTTGTGTATATTAAATATATGTGAATCTAATTGTGTGATGAAAATTAATTGGATCCATACATATTTCGTAATAATATGGAATCAACATATCTAATATTAATAAGCTACGGTATCTTCTTTATTATTTTATTTCTCATTTGATTCCATAAATAATTGCGAATTGTAATTTCTTTCATTTCTGCAATGCTTCATGTTTCATGATTTAATTTTCTCTATTATATGTAATAAAATTTCGGAAGCTGACAAAATGTTACTTTCCATAGTTGACTTGGACTATAGCTTTGCGAATTCGAAATTATTTGAAATAATAAATAAATCTCACCGTAATTCCGACTGGAATATCATGTAGGTTCTGGTAATTCAAACATAAATATTTGACAGTTTCCTATAATTAAATTTTGGGCAGTGTTATGTAGAAGCTTTTTATTGTTAGTTCATTAAAATAAATTGTTGATACGAGGACGGAGTGAGGTCGGTTAAAAATGAAACAAGGAATAATATTTTCTGCTAAAAAAAAATTATTTTTCAACGTAGTCGCCTTTTAGCTCGATACACTTAGTCCAACGTTTTTCCAATTTTTCGATTGTATCCGAATAATACGATTTCTCCAACCCTTCAAAATAGGTGTTTTGATAACACCTATTTTTTGTGTTGCATCGATGATCTCCTCATTAGAGCCGAATCTCTATCCGCCGAGCCATTTCTTCAAGTTCGGAAACAGGAAATTGTCGCAGGGGGCTAAGTCTGGAGAATATGGCGGACGTGGAAGCAATTCGAAGCGTAATTCATGGATTTTGGCCATGGCAACTACACATGTGTGCACCCGTGCATTGTCTTGATGGAAGAGACCTTTTTCTTCGCAAAATGCGGTCGTTTTTCTTTCAAAACATCGTTGAAAGGGTCCAATAAGTTGCAGTAATATTCGCCGCTGACTGTTTCCCCTTTTGAAGATAATCCCCTTTTGAGACGATGGAATGTAGTTAGATATACTACTTAAATCCCTCTGCTTTAATACTGGGATGTAATTCGACTTCGACCTCGGTCCTTCTTCAACCGATGGTAATTGTTACAGGAACTGGTGTAATAACGTGTATTTTAATTACACTCACTTTCATATTTAAATTAATTAAATAAACAACATCTTTTAACAATTGATTAATATTTTTTATTAATAATTAAAATCAACGGATTTTTTTAATACTAATTGTATTTTATTGTGGTACAATTATCAATACCCAACCATTGTGTCTTAGCTTTTTATAATGACCAGTGATAAACAAAAATTACATAATTTTTTACTGGTATACATCCTGGGTAAGGACCCTATGTCTTGTTAGTTCAGCTAAGGCCAGAATGTATATCAGTTATAACAATTGTACCAAACTATATTTTTGTCATAAAACGTACTCATTATACGATATAGAAATGTCATGAAATTTTGACATGTTTTCCATAATGTCACACCAAACTCAACAAAAATATAGAAATGAGGTACAGTATTTAAAAAGATAAAACAATAAAAATAAAATCTAACATATTTATTTTATAAGTGGAATTTAAGAAATTTGGTAAGTTGATAAATTACAAAATGCTAAGTTCGATGATTCAATTTTGAAATCGTACTCGTAACTATCACATGACCATGTCTGGTCAACACTGCGTTTGCTTCGTTACTAATTGGCACATGTTGATCAAAAACTATCTTCTTTTTAGATTTTGGAGTTTCAGAGATCACCTCTTTAGCCCTATCATCTAAGTTTGGTGATAGATTAGTTGCTACTGGTTGATTGATTGACAACACATCTTTATTCTCAGTATAACAGGGTTTGAGTCTATCAATCGAAATATTAATTTTTTTATCTTTAATGTCTAGCTCAAAAAATTTCTCATCTCTATTTAAAATTTTAAAAGGACCAGTATACGGAGGTTGGCCCTTTTAACTGCATCAGTACGTATAAATACATGAGAGCAATCTTCTAATTTCTTACTAATGAAGAATCTCTCTTTTGAATGGCAAGATGCATTAACAGGTTTTAATTCCTCAAAATGTTTTTTTAAACCACTTACCGAGTTCGGATTGTGGAATTGAAGTATTTGGTGGTTCAATGAATTGCCCAGCAACTCCATATCCTTCCATATACCAACTCATACGACGTAGTATGTCTTCTCTCAAATCCTAATAGCTGCGACAATTCCGCGAAAAGATTCGATTCGAATTGAGATCCCTGATCCGTTACTATAAAATGTGAAACACCAAATCGCGCTATCCAATTCGTATAAAATGCACTTGCCACCGTATTTGCGTTGATATCTGGTATAGGAATTGCTTCTGCCTAGCGAGTATACCTATCAATCATAGTCAGGCAGTATTTTTGGTTATTTGATACGGGTAACGGTCCAACTAAATCAATATGAACCTCTGTAAAACGTCCCTTAGTAACCTCGAAATTACCTATTGGTGCTTGAGTTTGTCTCGCAACTTTAGATTTTTGGCAAGCCAAACATGCTTGTGCCAATTCTCTAACGTCTTTCTTAATTGAAGGCCACACAACATGATTTGACAATAATTTAACTGAAGCTTTTACTCCGAGCTGTGACAGATTGTGTAGCGGTTCAAATACCTTCCTCTTCCATTATGTTGGGATGAAAGGTCTTGTTTGTCCCGTCGATATGTCACAGTAAATGAATTGTTCTGTGTTAAAAGCCAACGGTCGTCGTACTAAATTCAGTCCAGAGTTCTCGTCTTGCAGTATGTCATTCAGGTCTGAGTCCTGTAACTGATCTGTAGCAAGTTCGTTATAATCAATAGTCTCGTGTATGTTAATGGGTTCTACTCTAGATAACGCATCAGCTACTACATTATCTGTACCCGTTACATGTTGCAAGTTCGTTGTAAACTGTCCAATAAAGTCTAGTTGACGTCTTTGGCTTGGTGATGCTTTGTCCAAATTTTGTCGAAAGGCGTAAATGAGAGGTTTGTGGTCCGTGATGAGATGAAATTTCGTCCCTCGAGAAAGAATCGGAAGTACTGTACACCTACGTAAGCCGCTAACAACTCTCGATCATAGGTGCTGTATTTTTTCTGTGTCTCGGTTAATCTGACGGAATAAAAGCCCAGTGGTTGCCAAACCTCGTTTACCAATTGCTGCATGACTGCACCTACCGCTATGTCCGAAGCATCTACCATGACTGATAATTTTGCTGATATATCTGGATGAGCTAGGCTAGAAGGGTGGCATCACTTAATTTAGACTTACATTTTTCGAATGCTAACACTGACTCTTCTGTCCAAACGATTGGCGCTTTACTATTTCTTTTATACCCTTTTAAAAAATCGTTTAGAATAGCTTGGTCATGTGCCGCGGATGGAACGAATCTTCTATAAAAATT